>OY787660.1:44363853-44963853 GCA_963678985.1 Spisula subtruncata
ACGTGAAGGTCTACCAAGGTGTCATCCATCATTCGGTATTTAGGCTATTTTTTTTCTTCATTGATTAATAGTACAATGTCAACCTCTATAGAGCAACACATATTGCCCGTTTTACGGAGGTTGTTACTCTAATGAGGTTAACTGTATTGTTAATATCAGCCTACGAAATTTTTTTTAATGTGTTATTATAGTATAAGAAATTGTTGAGCTTCAGTGGGCCGCTCCATCGCTCTAGAGAGGTTGTAAGTTGTATTTGATAGCCACATAATGTAAGAGAACGTGTTCAAAGTAAATCATCTTTACCTTTTTCATTGGATAATTTACTCATCTACAAGTTTTGTTGATTACGGGGAATTGATTACAGGCCACTTCCTTGTAGCGCACAGATTTACATAATACTGGGCTCTGATTTATGTCGAACTTGAGTCCCTTATCTCAAGTATGTACTTCATTTGGTCCGGGTCTATCAACAAGTTGCGACCCATTATATCATTTAAAAGATAAATGCCCAATGTTCATTGTGAAAAGATATTTAGACATTTTACATACGCTCTAGGACTTGCCTTGCACGGATTTATATTTTAAAAGTGCGTACTAGATCTAGTATTCATAATTGCGATTTTAATACACTTGCTTATCAATGCCTTGACAAATAGCTTGGATCTGATGCATTGAACACCTGGATTAGATGCCTAGTGTATATTTAATATACTTAATGACGTTAATTTTATTGTGAATTTTGAAAGTTCTGAAGTAAATTGACGTCCAACTGTTACAATTGGATCTATATACTATTCTTTCTGACTTTCAGTGAAAGGTAACATGTGGACGAGTGCTTACTTACTGTCGTGTTGGACCCTACTGTTGATAGCAATGAATGGGCTTGGACGGGCAGAATCTAGATGCTTGAACAATTCATACTTTGAAATGACACATACTTCAAACTCCGTCATACAAAAGTCATGGTTCAGTAATTGCACAATTGGCACACATTTCAACATTTCTCATAACGCGATTGAAGTTTTATATAATGAGAGTTTTGATATATTGTGGAACGTGGAAATGATTGACCTCAGCTATAATCAGATACATGAGATTGAGGACGACGCGTTCCTCATCATGAGGAAACTACAGACTATAGATCTCTCAAACAATGACGTCATCGAACTACCATCCGGGTTCTTCAATAATAAACCTCAACTCCGAATAGTAGACTGGTCGTATAACAAGATAGCTTACATTGCACGAGAGGTATTGGAGTACGATCTACCGGCTATAGAGCAGATTATTGTACATCATAACCTGCTGACAGCGTTTGAACCCTGGGCTGTATTCAGGAACAACATACCTATGTTTGATGTCCGCTTTAACAACATCTCTACATTCTCAAACACTTACAACTTTAGTTATGTCTCTATGCCTGTCTACGACAGGGTAAGTATTCATTCTATTTTCAATCCAAACATTTTCTATACATTTTCCATACGCGCTGGTTTGACACGGGTGATCAACTTCAGATTTATCTCAAATTCATACTCTGGTTTTGGCAAAATCTCAATTTGGGATAAGATTTCTAATTGAGATTCTTCGAGAGATCGGGGCCCGCACTTAATATGGATTGATAGTGGATTGCGTTATATCTTATTCAGGGCGTATCCCCATCATGTTTATAAAGAATTGCACATGTAGTATCTGGATAACCTACAATAAATTAATTACAACAATAAACTGAGCGGACTGTTCTTTAACTAGCATCTGGTAAATGTCGACACAATTTATATTTCATGTACAGTAAAACTTAGTTAAGACGGACATTGTTATTACAAGCACCCGGCTAATTTCGAGCAAATTTCAAAGTCCCGGCGAATTAGCAAAACAAATGTTGTATACTTATATCACACCGCTATGTCGAGCTCCCTGTTTATTTGTATTGGACCATTTGGCTTGTCCCGGTTGGTGCTCGAGTTAAAGAGGGTTTACTGTATATGAAATTACATTGAATTTTCGACATAACAATATGGCCCGGTAACAAATTATAATTATTAAAGCTAATTATCAAAGATAATATCAACAACGAAAGGTGTAGAAACGACGAAGTAGTTAAAATGATAAGGGAATGAATTGTGTTGTTAATGACAAACGTAAATAAATATGCACATTGTACATGCATTACGACGTATACGGGTGTTACCAGTATACTTTTATCGCTAGTAGTAAAGAACACAATGTAATCTAAAATGTTTGCTAACAATCTGTTATTATTTTTTTGTAGAAAACCACTGATTTACGGAATAATTCTATAGTCACGTGGCATGATTTCAACGTGATGCAGTACAAACAGCCAAACAGCACGACTAACGCAGTAGAAGCAACTATTGCTGAACTGATGCCAGACATGCGTGACAACCCTATCAATTGTGATTGTAATATTTACAACCTTTCCAAACGATTCAAGGAATCCTACTTCAGATGGAGTAACCACGAATTTCTGGACATAACCTGTCACAATCCTCCTCATTTACGCTCCAAGCTTGTAATAACAGAACTCAGACTAAGTGACTTTATTTGCAATGTTACCCAGGTCTGTCCAGCAGGGTGTCTTTGCCAAGACCAACCGTATTATGAAACGTTAAACGTGGATTGCAGGGGGGCTGGTCTAACAGCCATACCGAGCCATGTTCCGTACAGTCAGTACAAGAGAGTGAGTCTACAACTAGATGATAACTTCATCACCGACTTTAGAAATGTGAGCTACCTTCCGGATACATATTCTGTAACAATATCAAACAACACGTTACAATCGGTACCGGAATACGTTATGAATGCAATCGTTGAGAAAAGAGAGAATGCCCGACTGGACTTTCGTAACAACTCGTTAACATCCATACCTAGAAGGGCAGAGAATATGAAATATGAGCATATACTGCTGAGTGGCAATAAGTTTGAATGTACTTGTGAAATGTTATGGATGGTGGGGTGGATTGCTAACGCACAAAGCTTCACAGATCAGGCACTGAGCTGTACTTTTGAGGGTGAAACTTTTACCATTATAGATCTAGACGAGGACAAACTGAATTGCAGAAATATTGGAAGCATAATACTCGTTGTAGTCCTGTCTATTGTTTGCGTTGTTGTGATTGCCTTGCTGGTAACAGCGAAACGTTGCCCGTACGAAACAAAGGTTTTACTGTATAAGCTACTAGGCATTCATCCCTCGGACAAATACATGGTGGACGAAACAACGGACAAAGAATACGATATGTACGTGTGTTATGATGATGACGACATTTACGTTAGACAATGGGTAAAAAATAAGCTATTTAAACAACTAGAAGAGAAGAAACCGTGTTATAAACTTTGTGCCGCTATCAGAAACACGCCAGCGGGAGGGGCGGCTGAGGGTCGACTACAGTTAATTGAACAAAGTCGTCGTATACTAATCATTCTTAGCAAAGACTTTGAAAAGAATGACATGTGCCATTATGAAACGGCACAAGCTGAGACTCTTGAACAAAACGACGGCCGAGTGATGTATTTGTTGTACGATAAATGTGCCGAGGAGGACGCTAAACGACTGGAAGAAAAGATGAAGGGAAGAAAAGTATTTCATTTACATGAGCGAATGCTTTGGTCGAAATTGAGATATGAACTTCCAAGTAAACCATTACACAAACAAACAGTTGTTGCACCCAATAAAGACATGATAAATATTGGTTATATTGAATGAGTTTAGTGTGTTCTTTTCATCATTACATTATATTCTCAAATGTTTATCACCAATGTACATGTGTATGATAGATGATTTTCGCGGGTTAGAAATAATTCTAGCTTTTATGATATCAGTAGATCTCCCCCATTTCATAGTCCCTGTTGAACAGTTATAAATATATGTATGTCTTGTCTTTGCACGTATGTCTTTTTCATGCATGTATACTTGATTGTTCTTCTTACATTGAATTTTCGCATTAATTCTGTTATAAATGTATATGTATGGTATGTGTGCTCTTCAATTCCACTTCCATGGTGATATACATTGTATATCGCCGTGAGGGTGGAATTGAAGAGCATATATACCACATCCGTAAAGTTATAATAACATAACTGAGTGACATATTATATATTGTGTTATATTTTATAATAAAGATGTCTCTCCCGAACCCGGGCCAAACTTTGTCTGACGTGTTACACACATAAACGATTTCTCTATGTTTGATATCATATAATATGAATACTTTCTCGCCATTTATCACCATGCTATTTAATCAGTTGTATTATTGTTGTTTTGTAAAAAGTCCTTTTCAGGACTAAATATGCAAATAAAATCTATTCTATTCTATTCTAAGATATAGAGAACCTATCACCAATATCATCAATTGATATAAATGTGTATTATATCTACATGATCTTTGTGTCAAAGTACGTCTTATTTTCTTTATAATTTTTTTTCTGTACTTGTGTACTTGTGACTTTATCCTTCTATGTCAGCAAATTGCATTCATGAATGAGTTCAACACAGTTTCCGTAAACATCATTCAGTCATAAACATCGGCCGATTCACCTGTCAGGGGCCAGTTCTTTCTTGAATTTGTCATTACCGGTACATGACTACATGCATTTACTTAATATTTAACAATG
Source organism: Spisula subtruncata (assembly GCA_963678985.1). Lineage (NCBI taxonomy): Eukaryota > Metazoa > Mollusca > Bivalvia > Venerida > Mactridae > Spisula > Spisula subtruncata. The sequence continues at coordinate 44,368,489 of OY787660.1, forward strand.
AACCAGTAACAATCTCAACACGTGGTTGAACGAGTATGGATCCAGGGGCATTATTCACCAACGTTGTAAGTCTAAAATATAGACTTAGACTTTACATCGTCAAATGTTTTATTCGCTCTCATGTTGTTATAAATGTACCGATTTTGATATTAATTGGTATACATATTTAGTGGGTAACAACAAATAGTCCGATAAAAATTCACATGGTTAATCTAGTTTCTAAGAAGGGCAGTGATTATATGTATAAATACAGTAGAACCCCGCTAATAAGACCACCATCCGTTCTTTTTAAAAGTGGTCTCAATAGCGGGGTGGTCTAATTAGCGGGATAGACAAAGAAGGAAAAAATTCGTACTTTAAAAAAATGCCCGCATTAGCGGGGTGGTCGTAATTTCGGGGTGGTGGCAAGGTTTGGTTCTACTGTAATGGCAAATGTAAGTATAAGTCTGAGTTTTAGACTTTCAACGTTGGTGAATAAGGCCCCTGCAAACTATACTGTCAACTGAGTAATCGGGATTTATTGGTGATAACACAATATCATATGCATTACAGTGTGCATGCCTTACATTTACGTCAGTATCGCTAGCTACGGCCTGTCTGTAGCAAATATCCAATCGGAACTCCTTGGGTCTATCAACTGCGACTATACATTGTAATAAAACCTATCAAAGAAAGCACAGGGTGGACATGCCACGTGACTTTTTGCTAAGTCTGCAAGTAAAAAATGTCAAAAAAAGTTAGAAACAACCAAACTGAGTATCTTATCCCCTAGCAGAGAATGAGCACTTCCCAAATAAATTAATTGTTTTCAACAGAAAGTCATAGTTTTTGCCCGAAACCGACTCAACGGATTCATGCAGTTGTGCCGGTTTCGGGCATAAAATGTGTCTTGTTTCACAAACCGACAGTAGTGCGAGTAGTGATCTATCTCGGCTTGAGCGTTGGACATATCTCGTGAAAATCGGTATATGAATAAGATAGTTATGGTTGATTTAACTTTTTGTGGACATATATTTTGTATATTTACATGCAGACTTGGTCAAAATGTCTCGTGTTATGTCCACGCTGTTATTTAAATGTAAACGATGTATCAGCATTAGTCAATGGCATCGCAGCAAACTATTCAAGAGAAGGGATGTAATTACGTATGTACTAATAATTCAATCTTAAACAATATTGAATGCTCTCCCTTGCTACCTACCGAAGATTAACCGTATTGACAAGCCGTCGAATCTTTTGTAGGCTGAACCTCTACACATGCACATATTTATTCTGAGGGGAGGGGTCCTACTAATGAAAAACGATAAGTGAGTGCACACAATAATACTTGGATCTGTTCACAAAGCTTCGCATAAATGAATTCAATCTGAGTTTGATATCCCCAGTATCACCTGCTTACAACATATTTTGCAAGGACAGTTTTAGACTTCCACTGCATAAACTGACTATTTCCGCCTAGTACCATTTCATTGTGTTACAGAACTAGTAACAGATACTGAATATACTGATAAAGCTTCATCTAATATAGAGTTATCTGCCCAACCCCCTAGTAGAGGACACGTCCTTGTCTAACCTATCATATTATGCCGGGTGGTGTCCAAGCGCTTTTGTAGTTTCAAGCCAGTCAGACAAGCTTGGAACTACCATTGAAGCGCTTGGGCATTACCCGGCATAATATGAAAGGTTGGGCAAGGAACCCACCAAATATCTAGTCGGGACCTCTTCGATTCAGTAAGTTCCACCAAAATAACTAGAAGATACCAATATGAACTTTTACCCTTATGGTGCACGGTTAGTATCAAAACTTCTACTTAGAAACAAATTTGTAGTAATGGGGACAACCTTTCTTTGTACAAATGTATTTCTTCGTCTATCTGAATAATGTAATAATGGTATAGCTTGGCTAATTAAACACGAGCCTGACCTTTTGATTAGCATAATTTAACAGTCGATATATTGCCTACGTTGACAACACCGAGTGTATGTTTTCATAATCGGGGAGTATCCCGAAGACGCTCGATGTATAATACAAACACAAATCTTAAATGCCAATATTACACACGATTTGCTTGCGGAAATTGATATATTCAAAGCAAGAACCTTGTAATATATTCTTGTATAAAGGTCAGGTTCAGGTCAAAATTGTCAAGCTATAGTATGAAGTCCAATGTACGTTTAGGAAAGAAAACTCACATGTACAAACGGATTACACAATTCGTATCAATGTACTTTCATTATTACATTGTTAGCCATTATTTTATAAATTATTAATTACAAACTATGAACACAATGACGTGCTTCCTACTTACACTAAGTGCTTCATCCGGAAGCAAATCTCAGTAGTTGCATTATAAAAAATATAAAACTTTATTCACAATTTGAATACATAGTTCAAGTGTTTTACAAGTATCTTGAGTAGGCGTTAATTTCCTCAACCACATTGTTTAGCCTGTTTGTTTGTATGATTGTATCAACTGATCATTCTACCGTATGCTAGATGCCAATCAGGACGTGAAGTTTTGTTAAAATTGTTTGGTAAGTGATATAAATTATTTAAGTAAATAAGTTGTTTATTATAGTGACTTTTGCATTATTTACAGTTAAACTCGTTAAAACGAGCATAGATAAGACGAGTGCATGGCTTAAGTCAAGGAAATTTCGAAGTCGCGTCGAATTTGCACCATATTGTATATGAATTTATTGCAATCGTCATGAGATTCGGATATGTCGAGTACCATGCTTATGTCGAGCACTTGGTTTGTGCCGATGAGTCCTCGAAATAGTGACGTTTTACTGTATGGGTTGATGTTTCGATTTATCTGTAAGGAATTATGTTAATGCACTATGGTATATGATGTTTGGGGTCAGACATATAAATATATTGCAAATTGCACTTGGTGGTCGAGTGTGTGCTTGTTTTCTGGGATTATCGTAGAATCAATTTTCTTATCATTATCTAGTTGCCCCAGCTATTAGTGGTGATGTAGATATGCTAATATAAGTCATGCACTGTGTCATTCATTCATTCATTCATTCATTCATTCATTCATTCATTCATTCATTCATTCATTCATTCATTCATTCATTCATTCATTCATTCATTCATTCATTCATGCATTCATTCATTCATTCATTCATTCATTCATTCATTCATTCATGCATTCATTCATTCATTCATTCATTCATTCATTCATGCATTCATTCATTCATTCATTCATTCATTCATTCATGCATTCATTCATTCATTCATTCATTCATTCATTCATTCATTCATTCATTCATTCATTCATTCATTCATTCATTCATTCATTCATGCATTCATTCATTCATTCATTCATTCATTCATTTTGGGAGTCAGTTTGGTGGAGCGCTTGTAGCACCCCTTTGTTGATGGGGATGGTGCGTTTTTGGATTGTATCCTGCCAGAGCGCTGCCAACACTTCTGTATGACTTTGGTAAAAGTTTAGAAGGAACTTGTTAGATCACTGTCATGAGTTTGTGATCTAGTCAATGTGTGCATTGTTTTGTCGCTGGATTTTGCCTTTTTGGGTATGGTGTTTGGTAGCTAGGTCAAGTCGCAGTAACGCCTCATTTTGTCACTTGGGGTCCCCGTTATGGCTTTTATTTGTGAAACTAGATTATCCTGCTCTTTTACAACCACGTCTTGTGGAACTAGTTATTGGTTTAGCTGTGCCATTCGGTCACATGGGGTCACCGTTTTTTTGGTATTTCTCTGTGAAACTTGGCCACCCTGCTATTTTATGGGTTGGTATAGCTCCATGTATGTGTGCTATATTGTGTTGATACTGTTTTCTGTGCTTGTCTGGTTTATTTGAGCATTACTGTCTGAATTCCTCATATCTTTTAATTGTTTGTCACTTCGACAGTTCAAATATAACATTGTGTACATTATGCCTACCTCATTGCATATACAATGCAATTGTATTGTATCCGTATACGTCATGCAGTGATCGGAAGTTGTATGTGCTTTTAACCGTAATAAGGGATACACGTTCAATTGTATAGTATCCCAATAAGAAATACAAAGATCGGAAGTTACATGAGTTTTAACCGCAATAAGTGATATATGTCGCATTGTATCCCAATAGCACTACTACAGTGATTTGGTTTATACGCTGTGCGTACATGATAATTAAAAAATATGAAGTGTGACATTCAGTATTCAGTATAATGTATGCTTGTTTGAAATATCCTGGATGCAGGTTGTACATTCGCAATCGGAACTCCTCGGCGTTTATCTAACGAAAGTATTTCTCAGTTACGGAAATACCCGAGTAGTTACGATTGGTACATTTGGTGTCTGGCTCGTGTATGGCTGGCTAGGCACTGCTGTAGTCTAGTTCCTGGCAGTATTAGCATAATAAAGGAAAGTCCAGACTAGGTATAGCTTAGCTAATTTGACATGAGCCTGACCTTTTGATTAGCGTAATTTAACAGTCGATATATTACGTACGATACAAAACCGATTGTATGTTTTAATAATCGGGAAGTATCACGAGGGCGCTCGAGAAGTAATAGAAACACAAATTTGACATACCGATATCGCACGATTTGCTTGCGGAAATATATATATTCAAAGCGAGAACCTTGTAATATATTCTTGCATAAAGGTCAGGTTCAGGTCATAATAGTCAAGCTATACTGATGTCGCTACTGTATGTACGGATTGTCTGACCATTAAAGTACTTAATTCATTATGTTCATGTTGTAGATTGAACGGCAACTACTGTAATGGCGACGAGTACAATGCTGCAAGAAAAGGGGACTGCAGCATTTAAGTTACTGGATTTTCACAAAGACGGTGTGATCTCCAGCCTGGACAGAGATGAATGTAAGAAGTCATACATCTCCGTGTACAAAGTAACAGGTCAGGAGGCGGATAGAATGCTTGCTGAATTAGACTTGTTCTGGAACAAGTCTGTGTTCTTGAGAGAAACACCAGATTGGAGTAAAACATTTACCCTTAATGATATACTGAATACTCGCCAGGAAGCGTACGATAAAGACTGGTCTGGTACTGTGGAAATTGTGCGTGAAGCAATGGAGCACCTTGTTAATGCTGCCGATATACAAGGCACCAAGAAGTTCAATTTCGAAGACTTTAAGCGAGCACACGAAGCATTTGGTCAAAACAACGATGTACTGGTTCAAGGAATATTTGCCATGGCTAACCCCGTAGATGGACTATGTTCCAGCGATGATATTGTTGATTTTTACACAGAATTAACCGTGGGTTCGGATGAAGCTAAACACGAACAATATAAATCGGCGCTTGATGCAGCTGGGTTCTTATAATTTTTTGTTTCATGCTGTCGTATCATATACTAGTATGTGTGCAATAATTTGTAATAATTAAAAAAATGTACAAAAAAATGTAAATTACGCCAGTAAACGAATTTGATATTACTCATATGAAAATGACAATCAAAGGACACTTGAACAATAAACATTATAATATCAGGAAAATAATGGCGTTTTTGCCCCATATGACATCTTACAAGACCAAATGAGATTTGAATAAAAAAGTTTAAGATAAAGGATAGGACTCATATGATTGTTTATAACGTTGATTGATGCAATTTGTCTTTGATATTGTTCTGTATACTTGAAATGAATAATAGTATTTATTTGGCCATGTACTGACTGTCTATTGGCCCAGTTCAACTAATACACTTGACCAATGTTCTAACTACACCGATTTCAAATTTTAATATCTCAACAACTGCTATGTCGAATTTTTGAATCCACGGTTAAAATTATAGCATTTTCCATATTGCGATGTTTTTACAACTCGATCAAGTGGTTGTTGTGCATGAATGCATTATGGTACAAATGCAGATGGCGTGCACGTGCCACACAGTGTTTGGCGGGAAATTGATTTCACATGGTGAATTACTTGACGTTTGTCCATTCGAAAAAAACACAATGCCTCGTATGTCGAGAGACGATGGTGCCATGGATGTGGGTCTTGTTCAGAGAGGACCATCATATTCTGAGGTACATAAAATTATTGTGCGTTGTTATGACCACATTTTACTAAAAACGACTGATAGTGTGTGTTATATAAACTTTGAAGTTTCGAACTTGTCAGTCCATCGTTGTGTTCAGGTCGTAAGAATAATAAACGTACAACAATGATCAATCACAAGTCTGATGGCCAAATTCAGGCGAACTTGAAGTGTGAATGGCTCCATTGGCAACCCTGGCAGAAAGTCACAACTGCGAGATAAGATATGCAATGATGACAATGCTTTATATTCTAAAACATATCAAAGGTATGCACTTCCGGGAGACCATTGCAAAACATTCGAAATTGTCATAAACTTAAGCAGAAACGTCCAACGCAGCGTCTAACGTTTGATTCACAACAGGCCGTACCTACCGGTGATCATCTGCAGCAGAACCACACGTCAGGCAGCCCGCGAGCTTTCACGCCATTCATACAACCGAGTCAGTGGCATGCATCTTTCTTAACTGGAAGTGGTTATCAATTCTACTGGGTTTTTTTATATCATTTTCCTGCCGAAAGACAAAAACTGGTCAAATAGCAATGATTGGCTGACATATAACGTTTATATCATGTTCAATGATCAATTCTGATAAATACGATGCACGTTAATGTATGGAGAAACTTGTAAAACAAAACATTATAATAATTAAACAAAGCTTGGCCAAGTTGTCCTAGTCACTTCCCTTAAAAATGCATTCCGTTTATCGTAATCCGGAGAACAGTACGGAACTTTTTGGAACTGTTGTCCAAGCTACAACAGTTTTGGCCCAAATACTAACGGTTAAACACTCGGTGACGCAAGTAGGCCAACGTCGGTCGACTTGTTTGGTTGCCGTACTTGTTCAGGTTTTAAGCACGTCTAGACGACAACGATACGACAACAATTAATATTCGTAATTACTATAACGATTTAACACACAATTTTGAGTCTGTTTGAAGTGAAATATCTCACACGCGATACGTCCATCGCATTTTATAGCGTGGCTGCTGCCATAAATACGCTATAAACGAAACGAAACAGCAATTATACACGAACTCATAAGTACAGCGAATTTTTAAAATTTCGATTACATGTAGTATTAATAAATCAATCATAGGGTACACTCTGCATAACAGGTTACAAGTGTTGCAATGTGCGCGAATTTTAATCCCCGTTTTAGACTTTAAGTTTTATAGTTCGATATTAGAGTATTATTATTATATATTTTGTAAAGTTGGAATAAATACTTCTACTGGTCAGCATATTTGAATGGACGGATTTAAACCGCTCAGAGTCGAAGTATTACGTGGATTAACTTTACAAATTAGGTCATATGTACTTATATTTTGTAACTAGACTCATGCCAATAAACATAAATTGTATTTTGAACATACAGTCATATAATATTCATGTAATGTATGACTGACAGTTTAACTAATTCATTTTTAAACACAACATGCGAACGTTGATCGCAGAGGAACATAAAACATAATTCAATTCGGACCATTGATTAAAGATGAAACAAAAGATCGGCTTCTTCGTTCTTTTATTGATTTCTGTGATATTGGTAGTTTTATTCTTGTTATGGACTTTGGAGCAAGGTAAGATTGGTATATTTTTGTGTTGATTGCTGGGACCTTATTTACCAACGATGTTAGTCTTACACTCAGACTTCGACTAAATATTGCCACTTGTTCTTTTTTGTACATGGGTATATATACATCTTTATTGGATAACACCAAATCCTCAGATAAAATTTCACCTACACATGCAGTTATATCAAAATTCAAAGAAATGGTAGTAATAATTAATTTCGTCAATTTTAAGTCTAAGTCCGAGTTTCAGCCTTACAGCGTTGGTGATGAAGGGCCCTGGTCTATCAACTATGATGACCGTCTCTGTATGTGTATGTACTCTTCTCAATCATGTTTCATAGACAGTCCAGTCCGCACATCCGATTTTACTACTGAATTTGACCACAGGTAACCGTGCCGTTGAACAATATCGTTTTATGAAACTTACATATCGGATTAACATGCACACCAATTTCTGTAAAACAGAGAGACATTAAGGACACATTACCCTGTGAATTTGGAAACTCATATTTTATTACTTTGTTTACGAAAGCAAATGTAAATGTATAGTAAAGCATTTGTTCAATATAGTGTCACCCCTATTGAAAGGGGCGGCAAAGTTGGCTTATGAGTACAGTATCTCCCGAATCCCTTCTCGTATTGCCGGGCGTCTGGCAGAGATGGGCACACGGTAACCATTATTTAACTAGCTGGCGGCTCACCAACCGGCCGCATCAGTTCTAACCCGACTTCCATCGGGATTCGAACCTTCGTCCATCCACTCCGGAGACGGACGCCCTAACAACGGTAGCGGTATGTCCTAGTGTCTATTAGTGTCATATTATTGCTTACTGAAGGCATTTGGAAAAACTTGTTTCACAATCGACCTTTAATAAATTAGTATAAACTAATGGGCTCTCTAATGCATACATTTAAATGCGTGTATATAATCACATCAACATTAAGATCATATAAATTGTAAGACCAATCCACCAATTAGACCATATATAAGACCACATCACCAATAAGGTCTGTGACCTCCCCCCGGGCAGGACTCCGCCCCCAGACAGTACTCCCACCCCGGACAGTACTCCGAATATATCGTTTTTACTATGATATGCAAGTATGCATAACATATACTATTAACAGATTAATGTCAGATTTCTTCTAAATTTAAAGCGAGGAGTAAGACAAGTTTGTCCATTATCTCCTTATTTAATCATTATGTCAATGGAACCCCTACCAATATCGGTAAGAAACAACAATAACATATTTGGAATCACTGACACGGGTGAAGAAATAAAAAAAATACAATGATTGCAAACGATGGCACGTTTCGGGGTTTAATTAATTTATTTAGTGTATTTGATGCCTTTGTCCAACTGAGATAATTTTGCATCGGCGATGTATTCCCGATTTACTAACTGTGCACTGAAAGGCAGGAGGAAAATGTCATGGTCGTTTTGGAAAAGCTTCGGGATAATCATAAGAAATTTCTCGATATTCCTGTTCGCAATGCCCCCTCCCCCCCCCCCCCCCCCGAAGCTTAATTGATCTAAATCGGGAGTACATCAACGAGGCCAAAAATGCGCAATGGGACCAAGGCATAAATACAAAAAAGTAACAATGTAAAACCGATTGCCACACGCTCATCGAAACTATAAAATTCAGAGGGGGTTGCAGGCTATCGCGTGATTTAAGACAGACATGCGCCATTGGAACTGGCAGTATTCACACTAAATGGATATAAATAATTAACTGCAGGGACTCGAATAAAGATAGATCTTACACATGTTCACCGATCATTGCAGACCTATTAACGTATTACTTCATGGAACTATACATGATCTAATCGTCTGTACACACATTTCAGGTTATCCAAGACGGAACCAGAACACTCACGTAAGTTGACGTTTTGAAATTAATCTAAAATAAAAGTTAACTTTCCCCCGTGTTCACACAACGTGCTATCTTAACTACTGATGCCAACTAGTCGTATCGATGTATTCCTACACACACCCTTACGATTGTCAGATGAAATTGCCAGCTCATGCAGGGGTCATTCGAAGTCTTGTATCGAACTATTGGCGAATGTGATATACATGTATCTGATCACAGGACCTTGCAATAGTAAATAAATTACACCACTCATACAGAGTAATAACTTCTGTTGAGCGGGGGTAGTTTATTCTAGTATTGAACTGCAAGGTCCTGTGATCTGGTGTATGCAAATTGATTCTTCATCCCGCCCGTAAGTTTTCAGTTTATGGAGCTTTCTTGAATATTGACCCATTTCAATATAAAGTTGAAAAATAATTTTCTGACTACAATAACTGAGTGTTCTCAAAACATATATTTGTGTTCTTTTCTTCTATAGTGGATCCGGTCCCCAGAGATACATTTCTTCCAACATTCGAAACATAACGCTGCCACACCGGGTCCACGTACTATGGACAAGTTCCAACAAAGAGAACACATTATGAGAAGGAGACTTGACCATATTCAAACAATGTGTGAGAATTCCTCTGATGTATCTTACTGGAAGAAGGTCATTCCTCGTGGTATGGTCTGGCAATATAAAGACCTGAACTATTGCATTGTCCCAAAGGTCGCATGCACGTACTGGAAACGAATCATACGGTTTATGAGCGGCGACTATCCTAACCGTTCCGATATAGTGCAACCTTCAGACATAGATCGACATTTTGTTCATTTTGGCCAGCATCCTAATATTCAGTTGTTTTATATAAATAACAGAAAACTACAGACTAACATGACAGACAAGGCATTCATGTTTACCCGTGACCCATATTCTAGACTTTGGTCTGCCTATTTGGATAAAATATTTTTACCGGAGTTTTGGAGAGTTGGTAACGCTTTAGGCCTAGTTAATGCTTATTCCGATGAGAAAGACTATAAATGCGCCAGTGGTTTGTCATTCAAAGACTTCCTGACATACATCACTAGGATTTGGCCTAAACGCTTAAACGATCATTGGGAGCCAATACATTTATTATGCAGCCCTTGTCATGTGCAGTATGCAGCTATTGGTAAACTGGAAACTTTTACTGATGACGCTGGTTATGTTTTAGAGAAATTTGATATTCATGTGAATCAAACGGTTCCCAATAGTACAAACGTTTTGGACGAAATAAAAACATTGACTACATACAATTTCAACCTTGAAAGAGTAATGCCACCGGATTGTTTCTACCGAACAGACGTGGCAAGGCGGCTTTGGAAAGTGTTTCAATACAATGGGTATATAGATCGCTTGACACCATTCCCGACAAAGGCATTTGAAGACGCCGACTTCGAGCTACACCCTACAGAAACATTCATGGATATCGCCACGAAGACAATAAACTCCCAGACTTCAGATGTCAAATCACAAAGACGCACTATGATGCTTGAAGCTTATGCAGAAATTCCTCAGGAGTTGTTAGACAAAATAAAAACTATTTATAAATATGACTTTGAACTATTTGGTTACGATAAAGATTTATTTAAGATATAAACACAAAGTAAAGTGACGCACAATAATGCATTGTGTGCTACCTCTGTTTTTGCGTAACATTTTGAAACATTGCGAAGGTTGTACACCGTCGTAAAATAATGTCTAAATTATTATTATTAGTATTACGCTTATTTGTCGAAAGAAACGTTCGTTCTCTACTAAGAATAATAAAGTTGATAGCGGTAATAAATTGAAGAAAAAAACTTCACTCATTTATACGTTTATTCAGTGATATGTATCAGTGACAGCTAGTCAGATAAGTCAACATTCCTGAGATTATGAGAGGCGTACTCAACATCCGTGTTCGTGTTGGCAATTATTTCATTTTCATTTTCAATCGTACACATGCGTATTGTATTTCTTGTACAACAATGCGAAGCTTTGTTTCGAAAGTATATCACTTACATATAAAATGATAATAAAGACTTATCCATGTTGATAAAGACATATCCATTACTAAGAGTGGATGATAAAAATATAATATAAAACTATGTTTTCATACTATTATTTTCTCAATAGAAATAAAGAGCTGTTTACCAAGTATCTAGATTACCGTTGTGATGGATGTAATCTGCATATTTTCATGTTTTATACCAAATGGCAGTACGCCAACATCATTAAGCCGGATGCTAGGTGCATAAACAAACGCCGTTACTTTGTCTCCCAGATCGGTAAGTGAAACATAATTATCTTTGTACATTTATTTATGTTTATAACAACAGTCACTATATAAATTACTAAAATAAGTAGCTTTTTATTGATAAATTAGTTACTAGTTTTTGATGTTGAATGTCAGACATATATACTAAAATTGCGTTTGGTGTTATATGATAATTATATAATTATAAGATTAATTAACTGTCCATGTAATGAGTTTAATATTTCTATCGCACCATTTTACAGATTGGCGTTTAAACGTATACTACCATGGCGACGAGCACAATGATGCAGGAAAAATGGGCTGTGGCATTTAAGTTATTGGACTTTAACAAGGATGGTGTGATCTCCAGTCTTGATAAAGATGAATGTAAGAAGTCATTCGTCACCGTGTATAAAGTAACAGGAAAAGAGTGTGATGCAATGGTTGCTGAATTAGAATCGTTCTGGAACAAGTCCGTATTCTTGAGAGAAACACCAGATTGGAGTAAAACATTTACACTTAATGATATACATGAGACCCGGCAGGAATCGTATGCGGCAGATCAGTCTGGTACTGTGGAAATTGTGCGTGAAGCAATGGGTCATCTTGTTCGTGCTGCGGACATCACAGGCGCTGAGAAGTTCAATTTTGAAGAATTCAAGCGACTACACGTAACCTTTGGCATAGACAACGACACTTTGGTTCAAGGAATATTTGCTATGGCTGGGTCGGAAGGTGGCACGTGTTCTAGCGATGCTATTGTCGAGTTTTATACAGAACTAACTATGGGGTCGGACGGCTCTAAACATGAGCTGTACAAATCGGCACTTTCTTCGGTTGGATTCTTGTAATGAGTTCCTGACAGTACTCATTATGATATGCAAACTTTTTTCACGTTCAATTACTTGGTTGTTTCAATATATAGATACGATAATATAAACTGATCAACGGATGCAACTGGACTATTTAGATTCCTGTATTCGTTGTTTGAATGTATCCATCCGAGGTGTATGGTAACGGTCGAATTCGAAGAATTGTGTGCCAATATTTCTGGACTACACTGGTGTCAACATATGGAGGAATTTCCTATGGAATTGTAAATAAAACAAACTCCATGTACGTAGTGTGTGTTTCATGATTCTATTTTTGTATATGCCATCAAATATGGTTATACTTATTTCTCATTAGTAACGTGCGTGAAGTACATTTTATTAAAATTTTAACACAATGTAAAACATAATAAAACAAGCACATCCTAACAATTCTGGTTTTTTTATACATATAAATCGCAAAAAAACATATAATGCTTCATCATATTGCCGCATACCAGTCCCCGATCTCCCGAAACATGTTAGATAGAAATCGTAGCGCACTTGAGATTTCGTTCAAACCGAAGTCACGATTTTAGTTTTAATATTCACAATACATACATGTACATTCGATCTCTTGAAAATGTACTGTAATGATCTCAACATGATGTTACCTCCAGTCCGATCTCTACTGGAAACTATCATAAAAGAAATAAAAAAATGAGATTAGATTTTGAGGATTCGATTAAGCTAAGATTGGGATGCTTCGGGAGATCGGGGCTAGTATGATAATTTTAATGGAAACGTACGCTGTTTACTGTCATCTTAATTTACTAATTCCGCCATCGCTGCACGCCTGTCTAGAACATTCCGGTGTAGGTTATAATATTGCGATCTCATATCATGTTGGAAATTTCTGGTGTAAAAAGGGTATGGGAAAATCCTACAGGGGAGGTAGCACACAGCCTAACCAGCCGAACACCACAACACAATTACCCTGAGCAATGCTCACACATAAGCCAAAGAAACAATAAAAAATCCAAGTCCCCGCCGAAATAAAACAGGATGACCCAATTTCACAAAGAAATTATAGAATACCGGTTATTGCATGAGACCGAATGAAATGCAGCCAATACTCAATCAAGTTCCTCCAAGGCCCCGCTGCACGGCGACAACAGCACAAACCCATGCCAAAACGGCGACCAAATGAGGCACAACAACCCCGCGGAGTGAGCTACATGTAGTTTAAAACACTGAGGACAGTAACCTAACATTATGCGGCCTTAAGAGGCACAACTATGACTTGACCTAGTTTAAAATAATGGACAAGGTAGGAATGGGGCGGGAAATAACATTACATATTTCTAGCAACTACACAGAGCAATGCCAACACATAAACCGAAGAAACAATTAAATATCCAAGTCCCCGCCGAAAAAAAGCAGGATGACCCAGTTTAACAAAGAAATTATATAATGCCGGTTATTGCACGAGACCGTACTTTCCAAATACCTTGGAACATCTGGTTTAATTGTCACGTGTATGTTCTCAATGTGACAATGTCTCAATGGAATTCTAAATTAATTTCTTCAACGTATATCATGTAAAGCTAGCATATATTTCCTATATTTGAAGTCATTTCAAAGTTTTGTTTGGAACGCTGGATTATCGTATGAATTCCGTCCATGTGTAGACTGCAAATCCCTTGCATTAACATCGCATTGTCTTTTCATGTTTATGTCAGACTTCGACACAGTCGGTGGTGGTGGCGTACCCCAATTCTCAGTAGGTGTAATATTAATACGTAATCTCTACAAAATAACAAATGCATAACAAATATCAACTGGTTTTTAGGCTGGCGATTTCGCGCCAGACTATTACAATCCTAAAAAATGAAATCCACTAAGATGAATTTACTCCCAAAACTGACAACACAGAATCTATACACTCGATGCAAATAGTTCCTCCTCGTTAGTCAGTTTTGCAAGATAAGAACATTCAACTTTCCTTGTTTCATTTATTCTGTTCGATTGTAATATATTAGTTTCTTCTTGTAATGGAAGGAAATTGTATGAAATTAAAAGAATAGGTGTTTACGTGCGTTGATAATTATTACTACGCGTTATATACTAACGCGATATAGCGCGGCAACAATGATTTTATTATGGTAAATTATTTAGGTCAACATTCTTCAACGAGATCGTGGTCGAGTGGTTGAGCAACTCGCTTAGTAATTTACTGATGCTAATGTCCAGCGATCGAATCACGGCCGCTCCATATTTTTTTATAGTTTTATTTTTTTTTTATTTTTTGTTAAGTGCAGCACTTACCTCTCTTTCGACTTAGAAAACCACTTGATGTTATATTACTTGAAAAGCTATTGTTCCTTAGCAGTTCGCCAGCCTGTCAGTACTTTCAGTACTTTGATTATAAACAATATATTGCCATATCACCGTATGCACACAGGATGTTTTCAACACGTATTACCTTGTTGTTTCCATATCAACTTTTGTTTCCATATCAACCGAGGGCTGCAGAAGTCACATTGATACTGGTTATTTCTCTGGATGTTAACTATTAATTAAATATGAATAACTACTATTTTGCATAAAACTTTATGACGTTTGGCTATTGCATTTACTACAACAAATTCATATTTTGTATCGAATAAGGTCAATGTTTAGAGATAAATAAATATACACATACCTCCATAAATGAGCCTGTTGTAATGTACAACTTATATGTGGCATATAGTGGTATGGGTACCAACGAACATGCTGTTATCATCCAGCCAAGCCCTACAGCCCAGGTTGGATACTTGTATTCATCTACCGTTGGTGGAACATACGTAATGCAAGCACATATCACTGTTACCTGAAATCACAGAAACACCAGGGCCGGTATTTATAAAGCATCTTAAAAGAAAATTTTCCTTAAGTGTATCAGCTAATCGGGAAAATCAAGATGACTTAAGATGCTTAATAAATACCACCAAGTCGTGTATCCAGTTGCTATATTAAAGGAAATGAATGAAGACGTAATAATATACCTGTCAATCTAGTTAAATCCAAAATAGGAGTGATAAAACAAAGTATGTAACAAGATGCATTTATTGTGATTTAAAAGCGATTTAGATGCATAAACAAGGAATGTAGTAATTCTAGTGATTAAACATATGTATAAGACCATCATAAAATTAATCAAATGTACCTTCGCTCAAAGTTTGATGAACTTGGAAAACCAGAAATTAACAACGAAAAAAGGAGTAACTCCACTTCAATGAGAGCACAATGTACTTGGCAGGTATGATAATATTCACTACAGAGAACAAACTATTGTATTAAGATATTACTTTCTACCGAATTGACGATAAAAGATGAAGATTGAATTAGTATTCTAAGATATAAGACATGCCAATAAACACACCACTCGCTACATCACGGTGTATACCGGTATCGGCACCCTCTCTGTACAAAACGCTGTATCGGCTCCCTCTCTGTGCTGGCACCGACACCCTCTCTTTGTGCAAAACAATGAATTTTGAGGAAGAAGAGGAAAGAAAATCATTTATTTGGTGAAAAATGCAGATTTGTGCTTAAAAAACGATAGCCGATGGAACAACCCAATGATTAACCACTGCATTCATGTTGTTCCATTTGTTTTATCAGTTGCCACGAGTTCAGACTAAGATGGAATGTTGACATGGGTACTAGTTCAAATGTACACAAAATCATATTTACTACACTTAAATGCGATTTTTCGTCCAAATAGGAAATGTCTCGCACTTAAAATGGAAAGTCTTTGAATCAATCTGGCTTCTAAATGCTTTTAATATGGTTACTTTAATAAAATAACGTAAACTCAGCCTACTACCGGTTTCGTTGTGGCACCGGTACCCTCCCTTTGTGTTGCAGCTGACTGGCACAATCACTAGGCTAACTATAACTATAGCACAGAGAGGGTGCCGGTGCCAGAACAGAAAGGGTGCCAATGCCACAAATAAACCGAAAGTAGGCTTTTGTTGGCGTAATTTGATGAAGGTTGCCATATTATAAGGATTTAGAGGCAAGATTGGTTCATGGACTTTCATCTGAGGTAAAAGATATTTCCTATATTGACGAGAAATCGCAATGAAGTGTCAAAATCAGGACTCTCGTGTTCATTCGAACAAGTACACCCGGTCTACATTCCAACTTAGTCTGAACTTGTGACAACTAATCTAACAAATGGAACACAACGGGGACAGTGGTTAGTCATTGGGTTGTCCGTGGGCTGTTGTTTTTTAAGCACAAATCTGTATTTTTGGCAAATCAATGATTTTCGTACCTCTCCTGTCGACTGGTGTCCTCAAAAACCATTGTTTTGCACAGAGAGGGTGCCGATACAGCGAGGGTGCCGATACACCGTTCTGCACAGAGAGGGTGCCGATACGGGTATACACATAGTACATGGCGCTTCTAAAAGATAATAAACATGTCGCTTAGGAAAGGAAACATTTAACTGACTACATAGCACGAACAGCACAACATACGAACCCACTCATTACAATTGAATATAATTACCAAGCACTTATATAACGCTGCGACTACAAACCAAAACCTGAACTAATACAAGATTCAAGAAACTTACCCCTAATAAGATTGGTGTCAGAAATAGCCAACATATTCTGAAAAATACTGGAATACCTTTACCCGTCATTTCTATCACGTTCTGGTTTAATCTGTTGATGCCTAAATATAAAACATGTATACTATATACTTTGTAAAACAACACTCACGCAATCAATACAGAATTAGCGACACAACACATGTAAATACTGAACAGAATGGAAATATACTAAACAATTGCCCTTGTGAGTGTTGCTCCTGATACTTACAATGTAAAAGAGTTACTAGTAAGTTTTAAAAATCGAGGGCTGATGTCAGCTAATCAGCCGTTCAAAAATCCTTCGACACTTAATGAAACATACATTCGAGTCTCCCAGGGGAGACCACATCTCTGCTGTGGGTGTGGCAGACAACACCGATCTGCGGCACCTAGGTACCAATTTATACCTTGGTGGAGTGGAGCATGTGTATTATTATTGCTCAGAGAAATTAACTAGTGGTTTAGACGAGGGTTGAACCAGGGATATCTGAAATCCAAAGCATGGACCCTACCTCTAGGCAACCGCGCTAGTAGTGAGGCCCATATCGAAGATAGGACAACCGAATGTAAACGGTCTCGTTAAATAAATGCGTTATTTACTTACTTACTTACTAGTCAATAACAACAGCATGGGTAGTAATTGAAATAATTGATATAAATTATGTAAATAGTTTGTTAAGGCATAACATACTCACCATATATATACGTCATGGTGATAACCTCGAAGAGGGCTATGATGGCTATAGAGAATGTGGCGGTATACCAATCCATGAGCGTCAATAAATAAAACCCACCCTGGATTAAAGACATATTAATTTTTTTATTCAATGAGTACGAATTTAAGTTAAATAAACAATGTAGAAAAACTAAACATCACACGGATGGTAAAATAATGGTATAAAACAGACGATAAATGATCAAGCACTCCACTAGTCTGTCAGGAAGGAAAGCATTGCACAAATAATAATTTGAACGCAGATGAACTGCATACATAACAACTACGACTCGGTATGCATTCTTGAAGTATGTCCCAGTGTTAAATAAACTGTTTTCATGCATCGGTCCATTAGCATGGAAACAATATCTTACACGAGTATATTGACAAGATATTGCACTTTAGAAAAGATATACCAAATCTCATTGAGTAACAAGGGTCCGTATCATAGACAAATGTTAGCTAAGATTGGACATTTCGTAGATCAGTGTACTCATTTTCTTAAGCATACAATATCATATCTATGATAACCTTGTCTCACATAAGTTTGCTTGCATGTACTAGTATATTAATTAGTCTTAGAATTATTTTCGTTATATGCTGTTTCATAAATTTACCTGTGTAACATGTGGTACAGCAAGAAGAAAGGAAACGCCTATAACTATCAATGTTAAAACAGTTTTCCTATCCTTCAACTGTTTGGGAAATTCATCAGTTAAAGCTGTTACAGTGATTCCATAACTTGAAAACTGCAATCTCAAATATATAAAAAATAAAACGTCAGTCTTTAAATATTTGCTACATATTCTCACTATCAAAATGTCGTAAACGTTGGAGGACAGTGTACATGAAGTGTTACAATGCATGTACTAGTAGCTCCCCTTCTTCTTAAAGTAGATCAAATACAAATTGATCATGGTATTCGAACCATAACTAAGGCAAATTTTAATGTCATAAAGAATGAAGAAGAAGTAATGTTGCACCGTTACACACTTCATGTTATTAGAAACTGCACTCTGTTATCTAAGTAGAATATACGCTAGTTTTACAAATAATTTATAATCGTCACCCAAATCCGTTGCTTAACCCTACTAAAAGCGAACAAAACATGGTTTTATACAGAGCTTAAATGATTTGCATGTAACAACGTAGTAATATTACATTTGTAAGTATGATTGAGTTTAACCTTTGTCAGATTGTAAACCCGTGAAAAATTAGATATAATGTTTGCTGAAATATTGAGAACATACTGACCTGCGCATTGAAACTAAGGAAACCATACATAAAGAAGAAGAGAGCACACCAGAGCTGTGGTGGTGGTAGGTAGTTTGCAGCTTCTGGATAGGCGATAAAACCTAGTCCATATCCTAGAATGTATGTTGCAAATACGTTTCTTCGAAAGAAAATGTCGTTTGTCATAAACCAACGTCAGAATTAATATAAGAAAGTACAAAAGCGTTTTACGCGCTCTATTTGGTTTTATAATATCATCATTTTATGTTCCACTGGTCGTCGTTTGCACACTAAGCATAAGCAGTAATTCACATCATTGAACCACTCAATGCAATGTATGTGGTTTGTTGAAACAGTACACCAAATATTCAGTCTGCCAGAGTTTATCAAAAGTCTTCTAAAAGCAAAAAGGACTGATTGTATTCACGACAAAACTTTCAAATGAGTCCTATACTTTTCGAATGTATGTATAAACATAATGTCTTCTGGATTTAACATTTACCTGATCGACTGAACTCATCAATAGGTATACCATTTCTATAAGTGACGTGTCCCATAATTGCAAAAACAACAAACCCACCAATAAACACAGCCAATGTATCTAGCAGACATACCATGACAGCATCTCTAAAATACATGTACAATAAAGATAGTGCAATTTATTATATGCTATGTGTGACTCGTGCTCATGCTACAATATCTAGGCTACTCACATTCCAAACTCTTACAGTGAATAAATACTGGTGGATATAGATTCGACTACAAAATGGACATCAGTATTCCTCCCAACACTTTGAATGGAAGCTGTAAAAGAAGTACATACCTGAGACAGTTGTTATTGAAGGAGTTGAAACTCGCGAATGTTGTCATGCCTCCCATTCCGACACCAACTGAGTAAAATACTTGCATACATGCTTCAGCCCATATCTGTGAATACACACTATTTGTTCTTTATAAAGTCATTGTGTGCCGGCCATTCAGTGTTATCAAAATTGGAATGGCCAATTGCCCCCGGCTGGCTGCGAGGGATTAAAGGAAAACTACGTGATAAACAATCAAGAATAGTTATAATGAATTATGACATCAATGAGTAAACATTTCATTAAGCTTTGAATCAGGATAATGCTTTTTCTCCTCTGTAATAGTCGGCAATGGACGGTTGGTCCCTTCCTTGTGCATTGCCTTTAGCAAACAGAAATATTTTAAATAATATATAGGTTACATGGTACAGAAGTATCCTTAACTGTACATTAAAACGACCATACATGATAAAGCAATCTCGTTTTTAACAAAACCCATCTTGCCAAAAGGTGGTCCGAGGATGACAGACATGAGTGGGAACACCCAACGAAACATGAAAAAGAAAAGTGAAGGTAGAAGGAGATGAGATGGAAGCAAAAAAGAAAAACAATGCCAGAACAGATAGGATAAAGCTGATGCCATCATTATGTGTCGAAGAACAAGACGAGGGGTAAGAATTCGATACTTACTCTAACATCACGAAGTTTGTTGATATCAGGTGTAAGGTAAAATTTTATACCGATCTCAGCACCGGGCAATATAGATCCACGAACTAAAAACACTACCAACAATATGAATGGTCCTAGGACAGTGAAATACACAACCTGAAAGTGTAACATTAGGAATTTGCGATAAATATGACGATGCAGACACACTTTTGAAAATCAAATAGTACAAATTGACGATATACGATTTGCTATCTCTACTTGAAATAGGTATCTTCGAAAGTGACGAATACTAGAGGAATTCTTGCTATTTGGTTTGTTGTTTAAGTTAGATTATCAACATGTTTACTATTTGTGAGCTTACGTAATTTGTGTTAAAATATGAAACGCGGAGTTTAGAAATGGAAGAAGCAATCAGTAAAACACTAGGAAACAAAAACATTAATGCAAGTATATCACATGAATTTCCTTGTATCCAGGTTAGTATAGCAAGTACGTATAAAGTTATTCGTATCATGTGTAGTATAAGGTATTGTCTCAGATTTTCCAATAAATCAATGCGTATTTTGCGTGATATGTGATATACGATATAAAGAATCTATCATTCGTTGTCAATTATATAAATATAAACTCGTCAAGGAAATATTATTAAGCGAGCCACTTTATATCGACAACCCAGGATAGACCCTCTATATACACAACATTTAGAAGCTGCAATTACAACTACACATATACATAAAATGTATTTGGTAAAAAATATATTTCGGAATGAGTGTTTATTATGTAATGTGGTTTGTGTGTGTATTATAGAATTTTGGAAATTTGATATACATGTACTCGTATAATCGATGCAATCTATCATGTCTTACCTTTCCACTAACTTTGACACCTTTAAAGAGGCATATAAAGCACACCACCTGTATAGCAGCCAAACATCCAAATAAGGACCACTGAATGGACCCCAAATCATCCAGACCGCTACTCAGATCCAGTATCTTATACCTAGTGAATAAACAGTCGAATGTTATAAGCAATTCACCTTAAGGTAGATCTAGTTCGGGATTTTGCATGGTCGAAACTGAAAGTTGGTATATTTGCTTGAAAACTCCAAATATGTTCACTAGTTATTATTTTATTGCAACCTTCGTCTAAAGTTTAAATTAATCAATGTTTAAAATCAGGAAAAAAGAACTGTCTCATATATAATCTTCAAAACCACATAGGTTTTAAACTAAAATGATCCGAAGCCATCATTACTCATCACCTGATTTCATTTCGTGGACAATACGTTTTCTCTTATAGCACATTATCATGGGCAAAACTCAGATCAACATCCTTACAATAGTTTTATATTTCAAGAAAATTGTTAAATACAGTCGAACTTCGATGCCTCGAACAGTACTTGCCTCGAACACCCCAGATGCCTCGAACTCGTTCTACGGTCCCGTCAAAATCCCTACTTTATTCATATAGAAAAACCATTGATGACTCGAACAGTACGAGGGTCGAACATGTATATTAAACCAAGCGGCACTGAAGGACATGGTTCATTAACGGTTTTGGCAAAAGGTGCACGTTCCAAAATAAATCTTTCCTGCATTTCCAATAACTTAACTCCGTATTCTGGCCTTTAGTATTTATAATGAAACTGTATGCTCCTATATATGTATTTCCTATAATATGTCGAGGAAGATATGTATGTATGTATATGCATACTCGTTTTTGAATGTCAAGATACTCAAATTATAAGACCGATTTACAGACATGCTTTTTTTAAATAATCACAGGGCCAAACTATTTTCTTGCGACAATATGTGAATTTTTTGTTAAAACTTGCTAATACAAAGTTGAAAGTAAAAAACACATGTGTACTTTTATTTCATAGCTTAAACATTTTCGTATAAAATATTTCATACACATGAACATTTTATTAGCGATGTTAACTATGTGTTTACATCATGATATAATCTTACGATAATCGTATAAAGATAAGAATTTAACTTAATGCGTTTTATATACCCGTTTCGCCTTATTCACGCATGATAGCGGTTTTGGTTCAGTAACTTTTAAAAGATAACATAATTAAAAGACAACTCGTCCAGAACGTTGTTGTTACGAAATCATTTGAATACTACTTATTCACAACGTGCACGTATACATAGGTTAGAAACCTCTCAGGAAGTAGTTTGGTCAGCTTTTTGTGCCCAGGGGACCTATCTGTTATATTTCTCAGAGTGGTCGGACTCTTTAAGCGCCCTTACATACTAGCCATACTTATTAAACATCAACTTTTACAACCAAACGATCCAGTGGTTCCATTGTCCCATCTAGATCAATGCATTTACCATATTAATCAAACTAAGTCTCCAGTAGTTTACGAAATGAATACTGTCGACAAGGAAGGATAATAAAATATCTGGAAACATGTACACACCTCCAGAATTGTTCAGAAGACGTGAGGTTCGCCATCACCGCAACCTTGTTTGACGTCACGTTTGTTGCCACTGTAGTCGTTAAAGTAGCAACAATGTTTGTCGTATTTGATACGACATTGTCAGCTTTCTGTCCGGTATGCTGAGTTACGGTACATGTTTCCGCGATATTCCATTCATTGTTACATGTACTCCATGGTAACGTGGGCCAGAATGAGTAGATGAAGTATAACAACATCCAACAGATGATGACGCCATAGTAGATAGCATAGAGGAACGTGATAACCATAGTACCGTACCCGACACCTGTAATTAGAATATAAATCATCTAATGAAATATGCAAATTCTAATTATACGTTAACATGACCTTTAAATTGTTAACTATCCGCCTCCGAAGTAGATTGTCGAAATTTCCATTGATATATTTGTTTGATGTTTAATTCCAATCGGATCCGAATAGCTAAGGTCATTTAGCACGCATCACTTAATTAAACTACGAGCATGAATAGTTACATGTGGAATTAAAAATAGAAACACGGTGAAATGGGAAAATACAAAATGAAGAAGCGTCTTGTCCTTTCGAGTTGGATTTATTTATCCTCGCCACCGGGATAACCCATTTGGGCGATCACCTTGTCAAGGTAAAAACTGTTTACAATACTAGTATCCAAAGATCCGGTATTGTCTGGCATCCACAACCAAAATAGACAAGTAGAGTCAGAACAAAGTAATACGATGGTTTCAATGAAGAATCACTCAAAATATTACTTACAAAAAGTTTATACTATAAGTTCAGGTACATACTCCATTTAAGATACTCGACATTCTATCATTCTATTTGTACGCAAATGAGGTCAGCTTCTAACTCTGAATCAATGGATTTTGGATTCCAGGCATTCCACAATGTGTTCCGATATGGCCAGATGGTTAGACTGTGATTTCTGACTGCTCTTCCGTCTGGCATTGAAGGGTATGAATCGAAATACTATATGAACAGAAAGAGATGTATCATGCGCCAAACGGGAAAACTCGTAAATGCAGATTCGTTAAAACTTAAAAGCTAGATTCAGTACAAAAATATCGACAGAAAGAGTGAAGAACAAACCTTTCAACAAAGGACACACGTTCCATGCAGGTACTACGCCAGCTTGTGAATATTGACCCATCAGTGATTCCATGTAAATGACAGGAATCGCACCAAACACGTGAAACACGGCAAATGGAATTAAAAAAGAGCCTGAAAAGTGGAAACACAGAATGAAATGCCTTCGATCACTATCAAACATATTCATTAGCCATACATGAATATAGATAGTGCAACAGATTCCGATTGAAAATCGTAAGCATCAAATTAAAATAACGATAACCATTTAAACGCGCACAAAAAGTACTTCGATTAAGGCGGCTGAAAACCAACGATATAAAATGGTACCATTTTAATCCCTGGCTAGACGCTCTAGACAAAAATTAACACTGGCCTCTCTGCCTCTCTGCCTCTATCGTACACTCTTGACTATGGATTCTATCCGAAATGGTGTCTCGAGGGTGTTTGTTTTAAGTTAGTTCTCCCAATCGACCTAAAATAAATCACTAGTAGGCCAGTAAACTATGTTAGATAAACTTACCGCCGCCATTTTTCATCACTAGATAAGGAAACCTCATCAGATCTCCACCGAATGCATATCCCACAAATGTCATGTAAAACTCAATTTTTCTTCCCCATCGTTGTCGGTTAGAATCCTCCATGTTAGAGTTAGTACAACCTGATGCTTAAATTGTGTGGTGAATGTAAACATGATACCTAGTCACTAATTTAATCATACGCTTGAATTAGTTGTCAATCAAACTAAATTACTTAACGTGAATGAACATAGTTTTTGTGTGAATTTGAGATAGTAGATCTACATATTAATCGTGAAAATAACACACTTATAAAATTATACTATCATAGATTAGTTTAATCATCATGTCCTGAGATACTTTGATATTCGGTGTCATGCCGTGTCAAGTATTTTGTAATCAGAATACTAGTAAGTATAATTTGTTTATACACACATCAGCTGTTTTTGTTAATTTCGTCGATCATACATACAATGATAGATCACATGCTGCAGTCGAACCAAATACACCTTAGTCTAGTCATAAAACATAAACGCGTACAAGATCATCTTACCACTTACCTTAAGTACAAAGTTATAATCTTACTTTATTTCTCACTTTCACTTAGACTGTAAAATTGAAACTGATCACATCAGCACCACGTAGCATTTTCAATTATACGAATTAAACGAAATATCAGGGAGCTGACAGTGAATTTATAAAATATCTAAATTTGTTTTAATAGGCAACCTTCCTTTATGTATGAACAGAACAGAACACATTTTTTATTAGGACTTATACCAAGTACATCGTCTGATTCACATACGTATGTACATATTATACAATTGTATGCATTGTCCACTTTTAATTATAGTAAAAAAAGAAAACTACTTTATTTGGCTTAGTGCTCTTTTTTGTAACTTAGTTCTTATTGTGCATGTGTTCATTTGCAATGTGCCAGTCCAGCAAAAGGCTGTCTCGTACACAGGAAAAATTTCTGCGTACGCGGTTCGTACGATTCGCGTACGTTTTTCGTACGCCATTTGGCGTACGCGGATCGTAAAAAAGGGCCCACGTACGCCTGGCGTACGCCATTTGGCGTACGCGAAACGTACGAACGGCGTACGCGGATCGTAAACAGTGATTTTTTGGCGTACGCCAATCGTACGCACCGCGTACGCCTTTCGTACGCGGACTTAATATACGTTTTTCGTACGCCAAAAATATACAGTAATGTTGATACATAAAAATTCATTTTGGCGTACGCCGTTCGTACGCATTTCATGCGCCATTTAGGTGATATGGTTTTCGTACGCCAATACTCTTCTGTTTCTGTACACTAATGTAGCCATATGCCTCTGCCTGCTGATCCTCAGTCAAATTCGCCTTCCTAATAACACTGTTGTTTTTCTTCTGGAAAATCTGGTTTTAAACCATTTGTAGGATAATTACACCTTCTATACAATGATCTATAACTGATATACATTGTTTAAGAGAGTGACAGACAGCAACTGATAAAGTGATCCCAATACTTCATCTCATGGCACTGTATACCATAGTCTGAGACATACATTGTAAATATACACAAACCAAATATTAGTTTTAATTTTATTTTCAGTTATTTCACATTAAAAACACATGATTCTTCTAACTCTTCTCTTGAGGCTCCGGACAGGCCACAATCTGAAAATACAGAAGAAAACAGCATTTAATTACCTATTATTAATGACCTTGTGTTAGGTTGATAAAATGACAGACGAAATGTATTCGTTTAAAAAGCAAAGATTATTTGATTACTTTTTTTTAATGGTAGATTGAAATACAAGCTCCGCAAGTACTGTGTTGACTTAGGCAAGGTAGATTAATGGTTCTTGTGCACTGCTCTTATATTAAAGGGAAATATTTTAAAAATCATACAAGAGGTACAGTTATGGTTCTTAAATGTAAAATGTCTAAGATATGCTGCAGACTAGAAAATTAATGCTCTAATAAAACCAATCATTGAGAAAATATTCAAAAATCACAGAAGTTGAGTAATGGTTCTTGAATTGTTTTTTCAGCATGGCATACCAGTTTAACTCATTGATTCAAACGAAATGGGCTACAAAATATTGTGTTTGAAACTAGGGCAGTATAACAAGCTAGGGGAATTATCCCCATACATTGGCAGACAAAATTGTATACAAACTATGTCTCTCAAGGGTGTTATATCCCTCCATAGTACACAGTATACAATTAATTGTACTTTGTACAACTAGTTTCAGGGATTCAGATCGGATCGGCCCAGGCACCTTCAGCCATGGGCCGATAAAATTTTAATTTGAACGACAAAACGAAAACCTGTAAGCCCAAAAGGCCAATAGAAAATGCTTTCATCACACAATATGACCCGACAATTTATCGTACAAATATGCCAAATCAAGTATAAAATATTGTTCCTGGGAAAGACCAGTACCAATGATAACGATATTTATTAACAAATTGGATAAATGCGAATAGTCATCGTCGATCGATGCCAATGTTTGCTTAAGAGAAGCTATTATATGTAGAAACTTGTGCGTTTCTGTGATTCAGAGATGCTTATCATGCTTACCTCTTCAAACAATTTCCTTATTTCTGGTCAGAAGTCCTTCAGATCATTGGCAGCCCTCCACTAATTGCTCATCTCTCTGGTCTGTAACAAATAAATAAATGTATTACAAAGTTGAAACATTATTTATAACCAAAGGTCAATTTCAGAATTATTATTAATTGCCCAAAATATAATTGCTTTGATTTTTCAAATGAAAGTAAATAATATTCCTCACAATCTTTTCAAGACAAAATTTATCATAAACATAAAGCAGTCATTGACAGCTATATCACCTGCACTATATGTAAACAAGAGGGCCCGAGCCCTTTCTTGGCCGCTCACCTGACAACTTTTGAAAGACAAGTGTCTTGAATATTGGATCAAAACTGAGGAAGTGTACATAGACTGCATGCATACGAGTATATTCAAAGATTTGACCAAGTGACCAAAATTTTTACCGAACATGACATAGTTGAACATTGACCAAGATCATGATGACTAAATTTCATGAAGACTGAATCAAAACTTGTGTATTTAGAGTGAACACAAGGTGTTTCTAAGATTTGACCTAGTGACCTAGTTTTTACCTAACAAGACTCAGTTTTAAAATTAGCCTAAATTTAAAATGTCATTCTGAAGAAGTTTCACAAAGATTGGATCAAAACTGTGACCTCCAGAGTGAACTCAAGGTTTTTTTCAGAATGACTTAATGACCTAGTCTTAGACCCAACATAGCCCAGTTTTGAACTTGGCCTAGATTTGTTTGCTTTGCCATCTAATTGTGGCCGAGACGAGAAAAGTTTGTATCTTGATCAGATTGCACTTTAGTAGAGGCTGGGCTGGATCCAAGTTGGCGACAATCCCTTAGGACCTTTTCTCTTATATCTTATTATTACACACAATCTGGTAAGATAGTCTTACCATGTTACATGATGAGCAGACAGGCCCTTTCACACTCCTCTGTAGGTTAGCTGATATATGTAGATGTTCCAGATCTAACATTCTTCTCTGTGAGCATTGACGGTGGCAGACCCATCAGGTTGGGTATTATCAGTATCTGTAAATGTAACAATACTAGTAATGAATAAATATACATGGAGACATAAACACAAGTTATGCCCAGCGGAAGCCCTGTCCATAACAAAAAGCTAAGTCATTCAAGTGTTACCAGGCTTTGATAATGTCTTCTGTTTTTATAATAGTAAGTTTATAAAAATATGTACCCCAAGTTTTAAATCAATGGATTGATGCCAGATGGACAATATTTGCAACATTTTGTAACAGACAGACAAAGGAATGGACAGGTGCACTGCTATATGCCTCTGCATCAGTAGATGACGGGTATTAAGATATAGAAACTTCTTCCTGAAACTGAATCCAGTCATGCTAGTGAAGATAGGATAGTATAACAAATGCTTGTTTCAGAAAAAGGGCACATAATTCTAAGTCTTATTGATAGTATATCACAGGGTTGTCTGCCTTGTCAGTATGAATTGGTCTTCGCAAACGAAAGCTGGTGGTGACATGATGCATTTGTTATGAAACATGTTATAGAACATTGTTCCGTGATGAATGAAGGCATATAATTGTACCACAGTTTGACTTCTAAAAATGTTCTTTTACCCAAATTCAATCAAGAAGTAATTTACCTGCATTTGACCCATTCAAAATGTCCATTGCCATCCAAAGTACTCATTAGACATACATGTTGATCGATAAGTTCTCTGACTATGTACTGGTAGATCCAATCTATTTATTCTGGTGATTCCACTGTCTGTTACAATGGCTGTAAAGAAAACAAATAAATTATTTAAATATATGCAATAATAACCACCAATAAACTGATACAATGTAATGGCTTAGCTATTCTGGTACATCTGTCATCTGGGGGGATTTTCCATCTATCGGGGAATCCATTCTATCAAGGTCATCAACCATGCATTTCAGGCAAGATTTCAATCAGACGCTAGTTAAAATTAACAGCTCAGTACTAGGGCTGCAACAGCATACCGCGATACACGAAACACCACAGACTTGAATCCTACACGGTTCAGGGTAAAATACTTCTAAATTTCGGTAAGGTTCGGTTACTTCAGTATTTATAAGCGTTTTTATGAGCAAAATAATTAATTAAGTAATTTAAGACAACGAAAATATCTGACAGCCTACTGATTAGGTACAATTACTATATACGGGTATCGCTCGTTTTAATTGTATTAAAATATGCTTCATATTGTCAAAATTCATTTAAAGTAGTTGATAGACACATCTAAATTGCTGTTATAGAAGCAACAAATTCATTGTCACTAAAGACATGAAGTATTTAAGCTGCTGTTAGAGAATATTGTATCATACCGAAATATACTGAACTGTTAGAAAATAGACGGTATGTATCATATGGAAGAAGAAGAGAATCCAGGTTAATTTGGGAACAGCCCCATGTGTTTACCTAATACCTTTCCAATGTCCCCGCCCTGCCCTGAGTCTGTGAGTACAATTAAAACTTCAGATTCAGGCCATGATAGCAGGGAAATATAGATGTGATGATTATTTTGTGGTTCATCATCTGTATAAGACAATAAGTGTGACTGTATGTGTCTGGGGAGGAGGATTTTACCCTTCTAAAGGCTCATGCACCAGGGAGTCAGTTGCATCAGTTCTGGATACCATAACTAAATTTAGCTTTTGTTGATACTGACGCTCATCTTTAAAATGGAATAATTATCGTCAAAGAGCTCAAACTACCATGGCCCCCACCTGTTAACAGACCCCCACCCCCTGGGATGGGCCAGGTTTTTTACTTTTGGGTTGTCAAATCCCCCACCCAGGTAACAGCTGATGGTTTAAATCTCTGTTATTTCCCAGGCCACTAAAAGTAAATATTGTACCTGTGGTATTGGTTTGGAGAAAAAAATCCCAATGGCTGCACTGCCGGGGAAGTTGGAAGGTAAAACATGGTCGTTTCTTCAGCTATCCACTGCCAATCCCCCGGGGAGGGGGTCATGTATGCAACAGACTGCCTGGTGCATAACAAAGCATTCATAGGGTTAGTTGACAAATGCCCTTGGTATAGAGGACAAATCCTAAGCCCTGAACAGCTGAAGGATTTAGATTCATGCATTGAGAACTCAGATTCAGAAAGAAAAAATTCCCAATCCCAGGTTTTGAGTGGCCATTGTCATTGAGATTTCGATTCAATGGTGCATATGTAAGATAATCGGTCATAATTACATATCATTCACGATTTGAACAGTTCAATACAATTTGTAAAAGGAAATTATGAATAAGACTTTGTTACGAAATGGCGTGGGTACGAATCCAAAAGGCAAAACATCGACAGCAACAGACGCCTTTCTGGTTCGTTTTTAACGTCGGAAATAGTTACCTGCTGAGTTAACTGCTTCTTCACAATCATTCTCCAACATATGCATTCGACTAAACGTTGTATCATCGCATTTTACACGATCTTCTGCAACAAGGAACGCTGACTGACTGAATTGTTGTTGTTCTTGTAGTAAGTTGTACTGAATAGTTTCACGTGCTCTACGTCATAGTACGGCAAAAAACCCGTTCTTTCCGGACAAAAAAAGTACGGGCCGTCGATAAAATTGCTGTAGATATATTTTTTAATTATCATGTAAGCTACATAAAAACACTTTAAAAGCTTTAGTGTTCACTTTTAAAAAAAAGGAAAAATCATTGCAAGGTAATTTGTACCTTATATAAAGATTTAGTGGACATGGATTCTACAAATCCTAATAGATCTACACTATAATATAGCCAAGCTGGCCTTCAATTCTTAAATAGTTGTTACAAATTATAATACTGATTATTAATATTATGATACTAAATAAATAAAAGATTTGATATTGGAAATGGTCCCGCATGACAACTTACGACTTGGTTCATTCTTCAAAAAAGCGTACGAAAAGCGTACGCCATTTTCATATATAAGAGCGTACGTCTAGCGTACGTTTCATTCTGACGTACGAAATCCATACGCGGATCGTACGTTTTTCGTACGACATTTTTGGCGTACGAAATTCGTACGCCAACTTTAGTCGTACGTCAAAAATCGTACGCCTGGCGTACGCTTTTTTGGCGTACGCGGTTCGTACGACAAAAAAGGCATACGAAAAGCGTACGATTCGCGTACGATATGCGTACGCCAGACATAAGCGTACGCCTGGCGTACGCAGAAATTTTTCCTGTGTATCTTGCATAAGTAATTGTATACTGTATCTGTTGAGTTGTCCTTGAGATGTTTGTTGTCCCTTGTTCAATTCTTTTCACTTAGTTCTTGTCCCCGTAGTTTGACTGACTGAGGAGTGGGATTTCGGGTTACTTTTCATTGTATACCACTTTTGTCATAAAGTGGTGTTCTGTAATTATAGTCGTTTCCGTGGAGCGTTGTCGTCCCCCTTTCCTTTTTTAACTACGCTGGAGAATTGTCGTTGCATTTGTGATTCCAACTTTCCACGCGTCCTTTCTGATGGATGTTGCTTCTGTCCTTAGTGTCGTAGTTTTGTTAAAAACACTTTATTTAATACAATGTTGATGGTTTTATATTCTAGGTGCAAAATTGTTTATAGAGGATTGTTTTTCAATATTATAATTGCAACTGGAAGTTTAAATTTCTCAATATTCGTCATTTTCTAAGGGGCCAATTTTAGGGCTATCTTGGATTTCTTTTCGTTTCAATTATATGTCCTCTTTTTTATTGGTTCGTACTATTCGCAGCCATTCAAATGCATTCATAGTTAAATTTTTGTGTAGGGTTATGTATGTAGTTTTTGTGGCTAGATTTTTTGTGGCTTAAAAATTATTTAAGGTTTTGTTTGCTTCCGTCGATATATTAATTGTGGTTGCTTGGTTATCCGTTATTGTTTAATGGTGGTGTGTATACTTTCAGCCTTTAAGCTCTTCATATTGCTGGAAAGATGTAATGTTACCCTTCCCCCTCCCCGTTGACCGTTGTAGCTTTCCTAGTTTGATGGAGGGTTAAAATTAGGTTACATTACATGTATGGCAGTATGCCACGTTTTTGTGATCTGGTCGATGGGAGACATTGTTTTGTGGTTGGATTTCGCGGGTTTGGGGGTTGTGTTTGTTAACTAAATCAAATCGCAGTTACGCTTCATTCGGTCGCTTGTGGTCATCGTTTTGGCATATATTTCTGAAACTAGGTCATCCTGCAGCGGAACGGAGTCGAGTGTTGGTTGCTTTTCATTCGGTCACTTGGGATCGCCGTTTTTTCTTATTTCTTTATGGAGTTGGGTCATCCTGTAACTTGTCAATTTCGAGTTGTGTATAGGCTACGTGTAGTTGTGTTGTCACTGTTTTCTGTGCTCGGCTGGCAAAGTATTGTTGAAGCCTTTAGCGCTCGATATTTTTATAAAACTTTAGTTGGTACCTTTTGCATATTCCGTTCTTGTGGTACTGTATATCTCATAAAAGCTGGTCTCATAATTACAGTTGTTTACATTGTTTTAGTAACTCGGTGGTCCAGTACCATGATTAGACAAAACTTGACACAACAAGAAAAAGTTCTAACGAATTTATTTCCACAAAATAGTTGTTTAAATGACCATATCATGGTATACAGTCACCGGTGATACAGTAAAACAAACATAATTTTATATAATTAAATTGAATTTAAATAATTCTCCTGCATTAAAAACAATAACAAAATTACATCATTTGTGCGTCATAGTTTGCCGTGACGTCATGCATAATGGGTATATTTTAAACCTCACGTATCTTTGGAACTTATGCGGCATAGGTTTTTAAACTTGCATAAAAATTATACTACTTATTATAACTTTGCAACGATAGTTTTGTAACAAATCAAAATATCAAATAAATTCAAAGGTTAGTAAAGTCTTAACGGGGTGGTCAGCTTGGAATGTACAAAATGTAGATTATAGCATGCAACTTGATTGCTTCGGCCAAGGCCGGTTACATTCTAACTGAAATACACATATGACGTCATGTATCTGCGCAGGAAGATGTAAACGTTTTTCTATATTCTAGTATTCCAGTATTGTCAAGAACAAGACAAACTCCAATAAGTTTTCACAACGTTCGTTAATGTATTCTGGTAACTTTACACATGGAAATCCTATACAATTCTTTTCTCCTTTTAACATTGATCAGCTTGTATTTGAAGCACAAGCGTGAGTTTGTTTGTTTTCAGTCGACAGTCTGTTTTTTCGCAGCTTTTTATTGATATCCTATAATAAAAGTATTTATAAATTGTCTTAATTTGGCCTGGTTCCATCGATTTTGATATATTTAGTCAGTAATCTGCCTAGCAATAGTGTAAACTTCACACGCATTTCACCGGTAGATAACAGAGAGCCCCTCTACGAGAGGCTTCTACGCATGTATTTAAACCAAGCAACGCCCGGTTGGTTTTGATTGGCTCAACATGTTGGCTATATTCTAAGTAATATAAACGAGTATCAAATATAAAGATGTGCATTAAAAATCTGTATCAATATTGGAATTCAGAGTTTGGTATGGAAAGTTGGATTGTCGTAGGCAGTATCCCCTGTGTGTTGTCCCTTCCTGATGACGTCATGTTGGAGTGTGTCTCCCGCCGGATACAACTTCTCGGGGCTTATGATTTCAGGTTCTAGCTCCTTCTTTGACGGACCCCACTTTGAATTCGGTTTGAGATTCGTTCGTAATCTCTACAAAGTAAAGAAAAGTCTACATGATTTTAAGAAAATAGTTGCGTTTACTGTTTCTCATCTTTATCTAGAATCTACAATGTATATACGTTATGTTTTTATACAGAAATCAACATGCTGCATTATGATTGGACGATATAAGATGACGCCTCCACATGACGTCATATCTGTTGAGTACATAAGTTTTAGATACCAAGAAATCAAACCCAATCCATCCCGTTTAGTCGGTAGAGCACGAGACTAGTAGTCACTACTGATTTCGGGGTTGTCGGTTCGAGTACTTGGCTGACCATCTAAAATTACTAGTAGTATTTCGGATGAGATCTTAAACCGAGGTCGAGTGTATTGGTCCTTTCGGAATTGGGACATCTTCTGTATCATGCTCTATCCCCCAAAATCAAAAGTTCTTAGACTCTCCTGGGAATCTCGCCCATATTGATTATCCGGTGGCGAGGATAAAGAAAAGCAATGAACCAAAATATTCCAATCAGTTATTAATATGTACTAACTGGCGCTTGTAATGACTCAGTGGGTAGATCAAAATAAAATGTTATACTGCATTACCATGTAAACACAAACTGTACGTGGTAGACTTACCTCCATGAAGGTTCCAGGAGTGATACACATCTTATAGATGGCATATAATGGTATGGGTACCAATGATCCTGTAGCTATCACCCAGCCAAGTCCTACTGCCCATTCAGGGTACACGTAGTCATCTACTACCGGTGGTGAGTATGTGATACATGTAAACACCACTGTAACCTGAAGATAGATGAAAAATCACTAATTTATATAAGTCCTCTTCAGTGTGTAAGACATCTGTTTTAGCCTATCTCTGTTGTCATCAAGGTAGTTTCCATCATGCTCTTCTTTGTCTTATCGGTTCCTCTCCGTGTTCCTTTTGGTCTCCCCCTTTTCTCTGTCCTTGTGGTGTCCACCTTATAGCTCTTTACATGCATGTATACTAATTTATTTTGTATAATTACATATTTGTTTTGTTTCTTTCATTTTATTTCCAAACGACACAGTTAACCCAAACGATTATCATGACATTTATTAATTCATCCCGTTTCTGCACAAATAGCTTGCAAATGGTGTTAGATCTGACCTTAAGCTCCGAAACCGTCAATGATAATATCTGTCAACCACCAATAATCAACAAAATGTTATCTTCAATATAATGTTTCTACTATATTTGTTGTTCCTTTATTGGTCTTCTGTTTCTGTTGTGAAATGTAGTCCTTGTCTCATTTGTTAATATATTTCCGAAACAATGTTGAAGGTTTGGTATGAAGTGACTCGTTCCCACTCAAATACGGGCCCCTAAATAATTAATAATTTTTACTAATTGCTCTTCAAGACGAGATTCTGGGAATAACTAATAATTGTATTCTCTATCTGATTTGTTAATATCTTTCCGATTTGTGAATTTTTTCCCTTTTCTCAAATGATTTTGTTGTTAGTAAGTGTTGCTACAGAAAAGTTCTGGGATGACTCTTCTGAAAGCCGTTCTGACGCCTTATTCACCAACGATATAAGTCTAACACTCAGACTCAAATTGCTAAACGATTTAATCGCTCTCATGTTGTTACAAATATACCTATTTTGATATATATGGGTATGCATGTTCAGTGGGTAACAACAAATAATTAGATAAAATTTAACATGACTTGTTTAAATTTAGTTATAAAGAAATGACAGTGATTAACGTTATAAATGTTGTCAATTTAAGTACAAGTGAATAAGGCCCCTGATCGTCCATGTACTAAGTAATTCCTATCATACAATAACTACTACTGAATGTCTCACTTACCCCAAGCAAGACAGGTGTGGCAAACATCCAACATATCTTGAAATATAAAGGTACACCTCTACCCGTCATCTCTATCATATTCTCGTTGACCCTGTTTATACCTGCAAAAACAATATACAGTAAAGCATCGTTAAGACGAGAATCGATATTACGAGCACCCGGTCTATGTCGAGCAAATATTTAAGTCCCGGCGTTTTGCTCTATACTGTATAGTGTAGATATATATAGATTGCCACCTTTATGACCAGCATCATTATAACGAGCACCCGGTTCATGTCGAGCATTCTATCTGTCCCAATGACTCCTCGAGATAGCGAAGTTTTACTGTATTAAGTGTCAAACATGAGCAAAACTCAGAAACGCCAGCATCAAACTACGCACAGCGATTTTTGTATTGTGTTGCTCACTCTCATTAAAACATGTTTTAACATTTGCTCCGCTCCCTTACGCTGTTAGTTAGATCTGACAACAATGCCTAAGAGGTCACGTTCAAATGACATCTCTAGTGCATGTTATAGTATGGCTATTCACCTGTATGTGTACCAAAGTCATTCCAGTATAAGCTGTGTATAAACCATCTCGCTCACTGTTAACAAGGTACTTTAGCAGAGAGATTCTCTGTACTTTCAGGGTTGTGAAAGTAACGATTTGATTGAATGATGTAAAGTTCACATCGACATGACCCCATACGGGATGTGGTCAGATTCTATATCGGTGTAAAGTATTGGAGCGTATTATGGGTGTGATTTAATGAAAGTATGTGTTGCTCTCAGCGTAGAGGCAAGGGAGACCACTGTATAGTTGTTTGTGTCAACGACTCAGCATAGGGTCTGTCCAGTACAGTTACTGTTACATGTACTCATAATTCATATACAATCGCATTTTATTGGCTATGATAACACCGAGATGGAATCGTTGTAGATTGTAACCATCCGGTGCTTATCTATTAAATCGGAGGTACATCACCGAGGCAAAAATGCTCCGTGAGACCTATGCTTTAGTAGGCTTTCAATAACAAAAAAGTTAAAATATGAATACCTACCATAAATATATGACATGGTAAGGATTTCCAGTACTGCTATAATGGACAGTGAGAAGGTAGCAGTGTACCAATCTACCAGTGTAAGTAAGTAAAATCCACCCTGAAATAATCAATGTTTGAGCTATTTAAGTAAAATTCACCCTGAAATAATCAATGCTTGAGATATATAACTAACTTAACTGAGTACAGTCAAAAAGATATGAGAAAATCGGACATGGAGGGCAGCCAAACCTATGTTAGTATAGTCTTTTAACGTGATGACGTATGCTGCGTAGGTTTCAACCAAAAGTAAGCAGTACTTTGAACGCAACGCTCTTATGTCAAGGGTCGATCCAGACATGGATTGGCTAAAGTCGCTCCAGGCTAATTTGCATATTTATTGCACTGTCTGTGAGTACCGAACGATATTTACGGAACAAGTTGTATGATAATATCTCATCAGAGGTAGGTAAATATACTAAGAACACATACAGTTAAGGTAAATATACTGAGCGTCAAAAGTTCCGCAAACAAAATATTGTGCGTCTTATTTATTAGAATGGCTAAATAATTTTTGGTGATTCAGCTGTATATGCGTATAGTGATATGTACTTGATATAAATCCATGACAATTATCGATTTTAAAAATATTGATTGATCCATAATAACACCACATGTGACACAACCACACAATTAAAAAATACACATAACTATTCACTACTTTTTCGCTGTGGAAGGAAGGTAATTTTAAACGATTACGGTACAAAATAATCTCCCTTTGACCACAGACAATTGTGGAAGTATTAAAACACGTTACCTTTGTGACATGAGGGATAGCTAGAGCGAACGCTATGATGATAACACCCAGCGTCAACATTCTTTTCTTGCCTTTAAAAAATTTCGGGAATTCGTCCTCCAATGCAGTCACTGTGATTTCATAACTTGGGAACTGAAATACATTGATCATTATAGTTACGTATGACGTCGCAATTGATTAAACGGTGTTTGTTGAGTTCTATCATCAGGATTTTAGAAATTGTGTTTTGAGTACATATAAAGTATATTTAAAGTATACGAGAAAGAAACTATATAAAATTATGCCCCAAATCTGAGGTCAATTAAGATTAAAACAAAATAGTAATATTATCAGGATTTAAATTTGAACGAACTTTAACTTCAAGATTTCCGTAAGTGCTTTCAAATTGATAAAACAGGTTACATTGTTAGTCTATGTATCAATGAAATAATGTTGAGAAATTGCGTAAACTCGAATGAACGAACGAACGAACTAACGATCGATCGAACGAACGAACGAACGAACGAACGAACGAACGAACGAACGAACGAACGAACGAACGAACGAACGAACGAACGAACGAACGAACGAACGAACGAACGAACGAACCCATACCTGGGAGTCTATACCGAGGAAGACTGACATAAAGAAGAAGAGGACACACCAGAGTTGTGGTGGTGGTAGGTAGTTTGCGGCTTCTGGGTAGGCGATAAACCCAAGTCCATAACCTGCAATATAACAGATAACAAAGTGATTTGCTGCTTTTATTTATCCTCGCCACCGTATAACTCATATGAGAAAGGTCCCATAGGAGAAGTATTTTTAGGTTTTGTGGCAAAGTGCATGATATAGAAGATGCCCCAATCCCAGAAGCACCACTGGTTCTTTTACATGACATGGGTATAGCACCCATTCACGTGACCTGGGTTTATGGTCTTGTCCAAAAGACCTTAAGTTTTAATTGTTCAGTCTGGGATTCGAACCCTCAACCCCGAGATCAGAAGTCTCGTGCTCGATTGATAGAGCTAAGCGGACTGATAACAAGGTTTATATATATGAAATTATTTTGACATTTCGGTCTGGTTGTTTTAAAACCAATCAAAATCGGATGTTATGACAGCAAGAATAACTTTGCAAGGAGCAGTTAGGCCATGAGTAAACACAATTGCTATGTAACCAATGCCACTGATGTGTCGTTCGTCGCCCCAAACGACAACCCGATACAACATTGCGACCATGATGTACGGTATTTGTTAAAACTACATGTATCTTTACACCAGACATTGGCCTACCTGAACGAGCAAAGTCCTCAATTGGTATTCCATTTTTATATGACACGTGACCCATGATAGAAAACACAACAAATCCACCAATAAATCCAGTCATCAAATCAAGGAGACACACTATTATAGCGTCCCTGAAATAGGTACATACGTGGACTGATAAAATGTGATAAAATAGAAGTAGTAACATGAAATGAATTGTGGTTAAAAATACGATAATTATAACGAATACAAATGCAAGACAAAATAAACATAACAGTGACAAAAGTCATTTGGTCATGACTGTGTTAATGTGTTTCAATAAAGATTTTTATAAAACATCGACGGTGCCATCATGGTATTCTTGTTCTCCAAAAATGGTTTTCTTTCTTCGGTTGAATCTTCAAATTTGGCGCTAGTATATTTTTATTAAAATGATTAAGACAGATTAACATATGTTCATGTGTTTCTGTAGAGTTGTAGTTCGTGTCCGACTTCGTATAACCTTTTAGGTAAACAATAGTTTACTATCATTAGTTGAGATGCATGCCATAGTTTACGCTTGAAAGTTTAAAATCATATTTGATAATTACACAACTAAGACAGGAACCATGGTATGAATGTGTTACGTACCTCATACAGTTGTTGCTAAATTTGTTGTAACTAGCGAATGTTACCATAGCACCGAGTCCAGGACCAATAGAGAAAAATACTTGCATACATGCCTCAGCCCAAATCTACAAAGTAACAGTAAAAACTAAGCCATCAAGCAAGCAAAAGCATCATCTTTGTATATACGGGTACATATCGCTGGCTTAGAATGAGAAGGTCGTAAGTACTATATACATGTACGCTTCTTAGGGGCATATTTTCATGAAAATCGGAACTTGTCATGTTGTCGATGATGTTGACTGCTTGTTTTACTCTAACTAAAGAGTAATTTTCGGACAGTTTTTTCTTGTTTTCTCAAAATATCGATTTTGTACTTACGACCTTCTCATTCTAAGCCTTCGATATATTGAACGTTCAATTCGTATCTCCAAGTAATATCAGTTGTGGTGTTTTCGTTTTTACAATAACAAACAAGAAAACAAAAATCTGACGTAAAGATAAGATAAACTTTATTTAACGTCGATTATGATTAACATAGGAAACATGAGCTACAAGCTTGTATTCGACGATCTGAAGTCATGGTCTCCATGTTTTGTATTGCATCAAATAAAATGTCAATGGTATAGTTGCAAGGTTAAATGCCTAGTGAACCTGCTTTTAAAGAACAAAGCATCGACAGCTTAGTCGGCATAATCGCTACATATGCACATGTATAGTATTCACTGTTGAGTAACAGTTCTTGTACACGGTGACTTCATCGTAACCGGGGTGGTTCATTGGCCATTTAGGCAAGGACATCTCGAATGGCCATGCAATATGTTGGCCTAAGTTGAAAACCAAGTAAAAACGAAAGTTCTGACATTAACTCTGGCGCAATTCTAATCGGTCAAATGAAAACAGACTGGTTTTACTTCATGAAATTATGCGAATGTTTGGTTGTTAAGCACTTACTCTGGCCTCCTTAAGTTTGGATAGATCAGGTGTAAGGTAGAATTTTATTCCAATATCAGCCCCTGGTAATATAGCTCCGCGAACTAAAAATACAGCCAGCAATACAAATGGTCCCAGAACGGTGAAATACACAACCTAAAATGTATACAAACATGAAATCAGAGTTGATACAGAGTTGATACATGTTATAGATTTTAATGAATCATCAATTATTAAAAGTCGAATATATGTACATATTAGCTGTCATTACATTGCAATAGATATTGTTTTGCCATTTTTAGTCTCGTAAAACGTAAATACATTACAATACCTAACATGCATGTAATTAACAAAATACAATACATTTCTGGTACCATGCTGTCATCCTCAGACTGAGCAGGGTTCGTTATCGTTTATTTGCCAAAAATTGACGTCAGACCTACATAATGTAAATTGAACGGCAATATCCAACAGAGAGGTCCAAGTGCAAACCATAGAAAATATACAAATATTGTATACGGCACCGGTTTTTCGCAAAACAAATGTTAAAAGAAACTCGCTTGAATGGATGCCAGTAAATAATATTTGGCCTTTTGTTTCATTGTTGTTTTCTGGCTCTTGCCCGGGATTTGTTTCACTGACCAAATAGTCAGGATTTCGGAGTTGGACCAGATATGTGGTGTTTAATGAGTGTTGTCGTCCGTTCAGAATAGTATCTGTTTTACTACCTTCTAGTCACTCATACTATGCATCACCATGTTTTAAATGTACACGTATGCTTTACTCACCTTTCCACTGAGTTCTACACCTTTAAATATGCAGAGGAAACAACCAACTTCAATGGCAACCAGACAACCAAACAAGGGCCACTGAATGGATCCAAGATCATCAATACCAGATGTCATATCCAGTACTTTGTACCTGTAGCAAGAAAGTGTTACTGTTATTCAACATCAGATTGGTCATCGAATGCTTTTTCAAACTAGTGGATTCATATTTCACCCTGTAAAGCAGTAGTCCATTCAACAATACCATTGATTCTCCTTTTAAGTAGATTATTAATTCACTGACAGACATGTACTGGAAAAGACAATACTTTGTGCCTAGAGTCGGATCCAGGCCACTAAGCAATACAAAACGAATACAGAATACAAATGGGGCCTTATTCATAAACATTATAATAGAGACGCAATTCAGACTTAGGCTTTCAATTGACAACATTATAATTACTGCTATTTCTTTGCCATTTACTTGAACTATGTGAAATTTTGTCCGAGTACATGTTGTAACCTACCGAACAGGTACATTTACACCAATTTATATTCAATTTGGTATAT
Organism: Spisula subtruncata; assembly: GCA_963678985.1. Taxonomy (NCBI): domain Eukaryota; kingdom Metazoa; phylum Mollusca; class Bivalvia; order Venerida; family Mactridae; genus Spisula; species Spisula subtruncata. Next base: position 44,410,172 of record OY787660.1, read on the forward strand.
TTATAACAACATGAGAGTGAATAGAACATTTGACAATGTAAAGTCTAAGTCTGAGTTTTAGTCTTACACTGTTGGTGAATAAGGACACTGGTCTATGATCGCAACAGCCTCGTAATATCAGTATTGTTACTGCATCACACCACAACAGTTTTTAGTTGGCATAATACATTACTTATTTATAACAATACGCGTTTTGGGGGATATGTTTTAAGGCTTCCACACGACAACAAATATCGCTGTTGTGAAATAAACAGTTTATATGTGTGCATTCATTTTACAAACCTCCAGAATTGTTCCGATGACGTCATTGATATGGTCTCATTCATCGTTGCGTTAGATGTTAATGCAGCAGCAACAGTTGCAGCCGCAGTCGTAGCGGAAGTTGTGACATTTGATACAACGTCAGACGCTGTCTCGCCGGCTAACTTTGTTACGATACATGTATCTGTATTCCATTCGTTATCACAAGTACTCCATGGTAACGTGGGCCAGAATGAATAGACGAAGTATAACAACATCCAACAGATGATGACAGCATAGTAGATAGCGAAAATGTACGTCACAATCACCGTACCATATCCTACACCTGAGGAGTACAAATGATATATTTATCTATAAAAAATATTTAAATATACATACTATTGGCATTACTTCCCTTTGAGAAAAAGCTCGTAACATTACTTGCTCCGATCTCCTAAAACATCTCAAATTGGAGCAATATCTCATCTAAATATTGTATTTTTAATTTCCATGAGATGCTTGACTCAAAATTGGCATAACAAAACGGCGTTCATTATAGTAACATTAAAAGAACTCAAACAACAGATTTATCTAAAATTCAAACTCTGATTAGAGCAAAATCTCAAATTGGGCTGAGATTTCTACTTGAGATGTTTTGGGAGATCGGTGTCTCGAATGACCATTGTTTTGTCTAAGTGGTGTACATGTATTCCCAATGTCAAGATTATCTACACATAAACAATTTAAAACAACGTTCGAATGTGAAAAATACCTTACTATTGTAAATAATGACAAGCATCGTGTGTCTCTAACTAAATTACGCTGTTCTTCCCACAAATTAGCCATTGAGGAAGGACGAATTCGTAACATTGAACGCCAAAATAGGAAGTGTGTACTTTGTTCTATGAATGTTGTGGAAGACGAATACCATTTTGTCTTGGTTTGTCCTTACTATCGTCATTTACGGAGAACTATTTTACCAAATTATTATTGTCATTGGCCTACTATCCAAAAATTTACAAGATTAATGTCTTCATCTAAAAAAAATGATACTATGTAAATTAGCAAAATATGTACACCTAGCATTTCAAAGACGTAACTCTTATTTAGATAATCAGTAGTATTTTTGTTATCATTAATTGGTATATAAACATGTATCGTTATATCCTTTGTACATATTGGGACTATTGTTATGTTATTGTGTTCACATTGCTCATTGTATTTTGTACATGCTCTTCTTGTGTTGATTGCATGCCGCCTAATGTTTGTTTAAGGCGACAAACATAAATTATGCTCTTATGCTAATAAACTGAAACTGAAACTGAAACTGAATGGAAATTGATAGTTTCGGGTGCGTCTGGAATAGGTACAACATAAACATCGGCATCGATGACCATCGGGGGGAAATATTATATCATTCCACATCACCTATGATTTTTCCTTGATAGGACCTAGAGGTATTAACACCCTATAACAATGAGTATTTATAAATGAGCAGTAAACGAAGTGGTTATCAGCAGTACTAAGGTCGAAACAAAAGCAAATGAATTTCAAAATTTGAAACAAAAGAGCAACGACTTGGCTTCGATAACGGTACAAAGTTTCTCCCACCAGAGCTTGTGAATATTTTATAATACTAAGCCAACTGACCCTTGTAGAGTCACAACTTTTTAACAGGCTCTAAATGACGTGGATCCATATACTAATAAAGTTAGCAGTCAAGCAATGACTAACCGAAGCTCAAAGTTTCTTGTGAACGAATAAGTCAAGGACAAATGATTAGGTCAACTGACTGTGTAATTATTAAAACCTTTCGGTCAAGGATAACCTATGAAAGCGCAAGCACTTATTTCCAATGGGTTCCTGTATTTTGCTGAAGGGACAGCAGGCGGAAGAGACAGTGGTGTGATACAAGGCATCCGGGTGCGATGCCCTAGCTCTTTCCAAAGAGACACCTTGGTTCTTTAACGTGCCCGGTGTATAGCACCGATACACGTGAGACTACCTCTGAGTTGCTAACCAGTTCATCTCTAGTTGGGTTGGAAACACAGAAAAACGTTTCAGAAATGATCAAGTGCCCCGGCCGAGGATCGAACCCGGGACCTCTCGATCAGTAGTCAAGCAGGCTATTCGCTCGACCACCGTACCACCTGACTGGCGATCTTACACGTACAATATGTACATATTTGATTGGAATTGTCCATGTCCATCATGTCCATCAATTTCAGCAACCGTATTGATTATGTAGAATGATTCATACATACCTTTGAGTAATGGACATACGTTCCATACGGGTATAGCTCCGGACTGTGAATACTGTCCCATTATCATCTCCATGTAGACGATAGGCATTGCTCCCAAAATGTTAAATATAACAATGGGAATCAAAAACGCACCTGAAATAGAGGTAAGATGATTGCAGCATTGCATGTACATGTATACGGTATGTTAATAAATAATTAAAAGATGAACATTCGAACAAAACACTTCGTTGTGTTCATACGAGGGTCATTCAATATATTCGTAGACAATCGTTCTCATTTTAGTATAGTTCTTATATCATCATAAACATTTATCTATTACCTACCGTAGATACAAATTAATCTTTAATTATGCAACACAGTATCATGTCAGCAGTCGTTGAATTTCCATAGTAACGCGCTACCACCACCGACCGACGTAACGTATCCTTTTCACTAGTTCAACTAGCCATAAATTCCGAATTCTTTCATTTAAATTTCCATATGTTTGCTAGATTATTGCAAGATATTTTCATAATATTTGGTGAAATTATTAAGTTGTTTCGACGTTTGAGTTTGAATACACAACATACACACATAAGCTGCTAATGGGAGCAAACGTAGAACATGCAGTATTCAGTGTCCCTGTGTTTTAGTGACAAAATTACATTTCGGAAGAGCAGCTTGGTATTAAAAATGATAGAGGAATCGAACGAAATTTGCAAAACGTACGGACGTTTGAGGAAACGCCAGTCAAAATTTGCGAGGCGTATGTACGCTGCTTCAGAGCAAATGAAATATCATGGTTAAACTGGTAAACAAATAATTGGAATTACGCACATGTTTGCTGCAATATTCGGTTTTTTTTAAGAATTTCTAATACTAATAAATGAAGATTATATTTTTTATGCATGGATGTGGACTTCTTCAGAGAATAAAGGTAATAAAACTGGGATTTTGTAACTAGTTTCCCGTATACTTCGTTCATGGCCCAGGTCTCGAAAATTGACGATCTATTACGAAAGAGGTAAACAGATCTAACAATAAGGTTCGGTTAGCTTGATATCTAAGACGTAAATCAGTTGGATCTGTTCACCAATTTGGCAATGGATTTCGGTCTGTTACATGGACTAACTATAAAAAAATAAAATCTCATACCGCCGCCATTTTTCATCACCAGGTAGGGAAATCTCCATAAATCACCGACACCGACGGAGTATCCTAAACTTGTCAGGAAGAACTCAATACGTTTCCCCCATCGTTGACGAGCCATGATGACCGAGGATCCTTAGACGGTATGGCCTGAAAGAAAAATCTGGTACAATTTACATAATAATAATATAGTTATAATATTATATCAAATAATAAGGATGTCACTAATGTATCAACCGCTTAAGGTCCATATATTTAAAGGGACATAACTCCATTTCGATGATAAAAACACGTTTTGTAGACGTTTAAATCACAAAACTATGTTTTACGAATACATAAAGTATTCTTACAACTTACATTACGATCAAAGGCGCTATTGATGAAAACTTACGAACATATTTTACCGCCCGTTACGGCTTTTCTCGGTAATTATACACTACTAAACTTTAACAACGTTAAATTATATATTTAGTCACGCACTATATTTTAAGTGCTTAAACGGTAATAAACCGACGTTATGCGAATATTTTTCTTTTAGATGAATAAGTCCAGATTCTTATATAAATTTTGTAATATGCTAAGTGGAGTTGAGTCCCTTTAAGAACTGTTTTAAAACGCTTCTTTCTGTGAAGAGTCGACCGACATGTGTGACTTACTGAACGAAGTTTTACTCTGCCTTCTCTGAAGAACAACACCCTTGATTGCTGCAAATATTGGCCGTTGTTTAGAGAGTGTTGCTATACAGAGTTTTAATTTATAATAAATGTTAGCTTAGGAGGATGATTTTTGAGAGTGTTGTTATGAAGATTATAAAATATTGGTCTACGCCGTGAAGAGTTGCTCTGGAGAGGTTTAACTGTATTTTGTAATATATTTATAGGAACAAAAAGTTAAATCACAAAAAGCAAAGGAATAAATTATTCACGCGTCTAGTATCAGTATAGAACGTGAAAACATCTTTGTCAAAATGACACATGATAATATGAACCGTCACGGGTATAGAGGCGCCTAAGAGCTGCACTTTACCTGGGAGGAATTTACAATGCAACTTAATCGACTGTATTGTAATTATAGCGTCAGTTAAAGATTCATGTCTGATCATGTAACTGCATATACTAGGGTGGGTAATATAACAATGTTACTGAATATACTAGGGCCGGTAATATAACAATGACTTTCAATGTGATATCCTTATACCCACAGCGTGCGTACAAAAAAGTCACTGTCTTTCTTCTATGAATTTATAGAAAGAGAAAACAAACGTGAGGTTGCCTTATTACGTCAGGGGCAATTTCCAATTGCACGTTGTGATTTTAAAGTTGTATAACCCAGTACTTTTCAAGCACGAACATCAAGGATTTTAATCGCATGCTTGGAGTATGAGTGCAATTACTTCAGTGCAGGATAATATTATCCTGCACTGTAATTATTGCACTCATTCCTATGAAAATGAAGACAAAACCCAAGTCATTGGATTTATAGCGACTACCCTTCAATTAACACTACATAGCCATGCTATAATGTTTGTTTGTTTGTCCCCGTTTGTGTTTGACTGAGACGGTACGGATTATTATATAAGTACTTAGTATTTTAGGTCAATTCAAGTCGAATAATTAATTGGCATAAATAAATAAGTTCATCGTCAAAACCTGTTTTAGAATTTTAGTAATCAAGCTGTGTAGGCAACCAACGAGATGACCACCAGTCTCACAAAACCTAGATAAACATGCCCTTGTTCATGTTTTGGGGAACGTTTTACAAACAATGACCAGGGAGTACTAGTATGTGTTACAGAGGTATTAAAGACATGGACGGTCATAAAAGATGCCAAATAACATAGAGGACTGGAATTTTATTAGTTGATCACATCATTGTGAAAAACTGTTTAGTCAGAAAATTACACCCAACTTTATAATATTGTCCACGACTTTTCAATTGACAGTGAGTTGCATTATTTGAAATTATCATTATCTTACTCTTACCATGAATCGATGTTCATAATAAAAACATCAGTCGAATATGCATTTATTGACTAAATTTGAACCAAATTTTGCAGCCCTAAATAACTAGACCATTGTGAAACACGAAGGCTCGTCACATTTTATTATTTGCGTCTATGTAAGTCGTTTTATCCGAATCGCAATTGATTCAGCCTTGAAACTTACAGGTTTATTAAAAGTTTTTGGCCAGAAGTAGGTGTCATTACTTGGGTAATGGGGTTACATCAGTTGTGACTCTAGATGTCTTTTTGAAAAGTAATAAAAACGTCATGATTCAGTAGAGCATTAGATGATATGTTTTATATGATTACCTATAAGGGTATAAGAAAGTTAAGAGTAGTATAACTTTTATGAGATATATGAATACGGTTTTAAATATATTTGTGTATAAATAACCATATAATTCAGGATAGTTTACTAGTACATTATATTGTCTGAACAGGAATGGGTTTTATAGGTAACTCCTGTATAAAGATTCTGACACATTCCTGCGTACATGTATTTGGTAACAATACAAACTCACCGGTGTTTGTCATTTTACCATCTTACAGGTTATCGTTTGCGTCGAACTACCTTAACACATTCCTGCGTACATGTAGTTGGTAACAGTACAAAATCACTGGTGTTTGTCATTTTACCATCTTACATGTTATCGTTTGCGTCGAACTATAGCTTGGCTAATTTGACACGTACCTGACCATTGATTAGCATAATTTAACAGTCGATATATTGTTTACATCTCCGATTATATCATGTCTCCATAATCGGTGAGTATCACGAAGACGCACGAGATGTAATACAAATATAAATCTGAAATACCGATATTGCACGATTTGCTTGGGGAAATTGATATATTCAAAGCAAGAACCTTGTAATATATTATTGCATAAAGGTCAGGTTCAGGTCAAAATAGCGAAGCTATACCTTAATTTTATATGTAATAGACGACTGGTAATGTAATCTAGTTTTATGCTGCGTGTCAACATCAACTATTGTAGCCTGGTACATTACATCGTCCTATAGAAAATAATTTATTTATTTTACGCGTGAGTTGATATGTCATTGAACGGTGTGTAAAGGTAGACAAAGTTTGTTTGTTTTTGTCAGTTCTTACTATATCTTGTCATTATTTATATGCCACATGTGTGATTTCTTTGTATCCTTTTTTAACTTTCAGGATTAGTCAATTTGAGATAGAATCTGTCAGCTTGGAAAATGTCCTTTTCCGGTCTCAAAACAACCCAGACATCCCTTCTCCCGGATATATGGCTGCAATGTTCTCCGGGCTGTATTCAGGCATGTTCTCAGGGTGTTTTTTTTTTAGTTCGTTTAATAACTTTCCATGGTTTTACTTATCTGAATTGTTTTGTCTAAGATCGAGTTTAGTCTGTGCTTTATGAAAACAGTTAAATCTGTCTAAGACAAAATTTGAGATTTTATGTTTTCTTTCTAACTTAAATAGTTATCGTCTAAGATAATTTATCTTAAAAACGTGAATGGTTTATTGAATTCCAAAAAAGGCGTGAGGAAATCAGACAGAGATGGTAGCACTCAACCTAACTAGCCGAGCACAGAAACCAGAAACACCACAACACCACAACACAACTACACTGAGCAATGCCAAAGAAACAATTAAAAGTCCAAGTCCCCGCCGAAAAAATGCAGGATGGCTCAATTTCACAAAGACATTATAGAATATCGGTTATTACATAGTCAAAGTCCAATGGCAAGCATGGCTCATTAGCTCATTTTGGTGACGTTAGGCTGCCGACATTTATTGTGTTTAATCCTTGGTCGAGCATGCACACTCCATATGTCCGACTACTGCATTTGACAAACAGCTATTTAAGACTTGGTTTAGTCATTTTGCCGCTCATCACTGCGAAGTAAGAACATACAAATTGGCTTCGGTCTTGGTCACTTTTTACATACTACGTATCATAAACATTAGCGAATATGTCATGAAAAGCAAATATGACGAGAATAGGGACTAACCTATTCACAAATGTTTGTAAATTGTTGTTTAAACTATAAACATCATTTTAGAGCAAAATTTGTATGAACGTATTCAGAAGGTCGCTCAGTAACATCGCTCAGTAAACAATCGACGTAATATAAAGTTTACGTTTGTCGCTACTTTATCGTTCTATGCGTAGTCTATGTTTCGGTTCAGTTAAAACATTGTTTTTTTGTTTTCATTCAGTAGTAAAATCATTAGTTTAGATCAGTTTTCATTGTTATTGAAGTATAAACTAATTTGACAGATACACCATCCCTATAATAATCAGGGCATGATGGTTAACTATGAAACCATTCGTTGGTCAGGAAAGAACAAGTGAACATGCAAAGTTAAAATATGTGGTTTAATCCCCATCCTAATTGACGTATATGCACACTTTTTCACAACACACATGCGGTTTTAATAACATCGCTTTCGTATATAATGTACCACACAGAGTATGCAAATTATATGTTTAATATATACTCATTTATTTAAGGTCGATTGTAAAACAAGTTTTTTCAACTTATATTAATCACTCTCGACACCTCATTCCTGATGTTATCCATCGCCACGAGGGTATGAGAAAAGAGAAGCCAGTTTCCCTTATATGCGGAGCGTCAAGCAAGGGAATTTTTGGTGCTATTTTATTTCGTCTTCGGTATGACGCGACCTGGGATGGAACCCGGGACCCCCGCACTCAAAGCGAACGCTCAAGCACTAGGCTATCGAGGAGGCGGTTAAATTATATGGCACGTACGTTCCCCGTGAAATATTTGCGTATTTTGCTGGCTAATTTTAATTTACTTGGAAATAGATATCCGCCGTCCTGTCAAAAAGGTTTTTTGTCAAAAATCATACTCAATATGTTTCCTCAATGCTTCAATAACGAAGACACAAGAAACATGAATGAATATTAAGTTAATACAAACGAAGAAGAGAAAAGCATATGACTGTAATCTACAGTCTTTTACAAGGAGCATGAAATGAACGATACACCATTACTAGGGTGACCCCACCCGTACTTCCAAAGTTTGTAGAAGTCGAGGAAAGTTTCCCCGCGGTTTATTGTTAAAAAGTCTACACTCAGTAAATTAACATAGATCTACATGCACAAATCAACATGCATATCAGACGAAGCATACAAACACATGATTTTTATTTTATGTGTTTGCAAGCTTAAAAATAACGCGTAACATAATCAAACTTACTTGAAAATCCGAAGCTGGAAAAAGTCACCAATTAACTTAAAAGCATCTGAAAACAGGTTTAAGGCAAGTATGATTCTTTACTGATGTATACAAGCTTTAAAACTTCACGCAGCCTTCAAACTTCATAATATACGTACGCTTCGCTGCTTTCGTCTCCACATTCACGATAAAATCAGTATTACTAAGAGCAAATAAAAAGGTGTTTCTATGGTTAAATTTGTACGTTCAATTGTTAATTTTAAGCGCGTATGTAATTCATATGCGGTTGAAAATATTAAGAAGTTATTATGAGTGTTTTGAAATGTTCGCTGTGCTGCAACATTGAAGACTAGGTTATTTTACTGAAAAAGCAACATTGTTATCAACTTTATTTCGAAAAGACCCAGCATCAATAACTGCGCAACAATCAAATAGTCGCCATAAAAATATAGTTATTGGTTAATGGTAAGTTCGAGTATTTTAACAGCTGACTTCCGATATCTCGAAGGTTCAGTGGAAAAAAGCTGAACTTGTCGTCATTTCGACAAATTGAAAAAAGAACGTCGGGAGGCCGAACTCAATTATATTTAGTTTATATGCATACACTTAAAAATGAAAATAACTTGAATTTTCATAAAACTTCGACTAAATACCAGGCATTCGACTACAGCTAGTTTGACTGTGCTTCAATAAGACAAAGTTGGTGGACATCATAGCATGATGTACAGGTACTGGTTCGAAAGTATTCTAAAGGAACGCGCATATATGTAATAACAGTTTATGTAACAAGTATTATAGTGATTTGATTGAACATTTACCACCTGTGTACAATATACACTACATTGATGTTTACCTCGACCTACTGATATTTTAAAATATTCAGATATTCATAAAACGTGTTAAATCATACAATAAGATTCATTGCCCGATACATGCATTTATTTACATAGATAAACGTTAACACATCATATTGATATTGTCACCGTTGGTTGAACGTATAAACGTGGGATGTGTTTTGTGACAAGTATGTTATTAATGTTCATGTAGTTGAACTATAATATCTCCTTTAGTCTAGTTTTTTTGTGTGCGTATTTTATGATCGTTATTTGAAATAAGGCAATACCAAATCGTATTTGAAATACGTTTAGCGTTGATATTTAATAATGCCATCAGGGGCCTTATTCACCAACGCAAAATATAGACTTAGACTTTACATCATCAAATGTTCTATTAGCTCTCATGTTGTTATAAATGTACCGATTTTGATATAGATTGGTATGCATGTTAAACTTGTAGGTAACAACCAATAGTCCGATAAAATTTCACATGGTTAAATCTAGTTTCAAAGAAACGCCAGTGATTATGAATAATGACAGATTTAAGTCTAAGTCTGAGTTTTAGACGTGCAACGTTGATGAATAAGGCCCCTGGTCACAGTACAACGTACGTGTTTAAGCACGCTCGGGGGTTTTTTTTTGGGGGGGGGAGGCTACGACCGCTGCAATTTTCGAAACCATGGGAAGGAATAACGGAGGTTGTACGTCGACGCCAGTCACATGCACATGTTCCCCTGGCCAAGAGTGACTGTGTGTATCTACTTTGCGCACATGTACGTCGAACGCACATTCAACATGCAAAAGGCGTACAATCCCCACACAAGTACCACCCAAGTGCGCAGTCCGTATGCATTAAATTGACAGTGGAAGTAGAAGGCACGCACGTCGTTCGTACGGGGACGAACACATTGACCGAATGCAGACAATACACAGCGAAAGTTTCTTAATATGTCGTGGCTGCGAGTTCCCGAATACCTACTGAGGCCGTACTTATCGCGTACGGATTACGAAAGTGAATAGAAGCCCCCAATGATTTAACCATTAATATTATGTCATCATGGTGACCTCTAGAGACGCAATAAGCTAAAAGGCCAGAATGCCTAGATTAAGCTGTCTGAAATTCTAAACAAAAAACTTCAGAATAACTTAACGATAACAGTTTTGAAATTGTTAAGAGTAACGATTAAATGGCGTATTTGAAAATAAAACCTGTTTTATTACCTCGTTTCATTCAAGCATCTCCATCTGAACTTTCTGTACCCTTTTATAGCATCGTGTACTTGTTCTTTACAAACAATATTTGAATAGTGAAAATCTACTTCAGTAGATTATCAAGTTAGATTAATGATAATCGCAATATATTTTCAACGCATTGATTACTTAGCGAAAACACGGCAGATTTGTGACAAAAAGACGCTGCGCGTAGTAATGCACTTTTTCCTAAAAGTTATGAAAGTCACCTACTGAAACTTTAGTTACATAAGGCGGCAACATAGGCTCATGTGTATGTAGTATAAGCTTTTAAAGGGACATGGATCACCTAATCATTATCGATAGAGAGTTATATGAACGGTTTTTGGTAGATCCGAAAAGAGCACCAATAGTATTTTAACGCCGTCAATTCAATTCGACGTTCAAAACTGCAATCATTATGTGGTGGGTTAAAAGTTTTGCTCTGGGACTATCTAGAGGAAGTTCAAACACAATTTGATTTCGCAGAGAGTAAGTGTCGGATGGGTTACACATTTTTAAAAGTCTTGGAAATGTCTGCATGGTTTATGAGTCGTTAGAAATCTCCAGGGATGAACCTCTGCTGGATGAGTAGGTGTCAGCAAGTAACGTCATTGTGACGTCGTTGGCGTCGGACATGCGGCGATGTTCGTAAGTATGTCTCAAGTAAATGTTCATATCTCCAGAACTATTATGTGCATTGTTTTGAAATTTGGTCATCATATTCAAATGAGACTGAAGTTACGGTGTTAAAAATTTCGTGGTTTTACTGACAATATACACGATTTTATAGCATCAGTGACATTACTTTTGGATATACCCTCGTATATATATTATCTAGCATTTAGAACGCACATGGTGTCGTCCAGCGGAACCGCGCACTGGGTATAGAGTGACATCGGGTCCCAAGCCTCGAATGGATGGGACACTATCAAGCTACTGACTGCGGATCTTAGATTTCTGTGAGAAATTAGAACTTATCAACTACTTGTCGCCACAAGCGTCTTCGCATTGAGTATGTGATGGGATGATGATATCCCCTACTGGAGAACGAGACACTAAAGCTGCAAAACTTTCTTAAAACAAACAACATAATCATTTGCTGTATTCAGTATATTAGCCAGTTAGGATAAATTGACAGTGACACTGTACTCACAAGATTAAAAGCATTGCTTAAATAGGCAGAGTTTAGTTTGGTATTTAACTATTGGCATAAGCCTTTATACTTGTTTTTACACCGTACTAGTGGATTTTTCTATTGCGTCACTGTATTTTTATACGTACATGGACAGCAATCAAATATTGTCTTCATCAGAGGTTACGAACTCTACCGACATTGTCGTCACGACATAACTAATTGGGTAGCCGACAGACACAATAAGCTAAACATACTGCACCAATTGTTTTCTTACGATTTTCAATGCATGTCATTTTAACTATTTATGCACCCGAATGCACTCAAAATTGCAAGTTGACCAATGTATAGTTTTCAATGATCGGAGTACGCAATATGCAGGCATGACAAGTCTGCTCTCATGTTTCTTTGATACAGGTATATATGTACTAACTGGGTTTAGGCGTTACCTGATGTTTAGTTTATTACCTGTGTATGTCTGGTTTCTCCAGACGCTCCAAACCCCAGTTGGTGTGCATGTAGTTTCAATATGTTGCTGACTATTTCAGAATTAAAGCGTTATATCAACTTAAGTTTTCATATGGTTGCCACAACCGCAAAGGGCCAAAGCCCAGCCAGTATCGAAGAAAATGTTCCAAACCCAATTTTGTAAACAATAACAAGTGTACATTGTGCATATAAAAGCAAGCGTTATCATTTCGATATAATAAGAGTTATAATAAAAACACAACGTGTTAAGAATAGCTGTGTAGTGTGTCAACTTTATATTATAATAAAAAAACGTACACTACATGACGATTGTATAATACAGTGAGATGTGGCTACATAATACTACATGCATTATTCTTTACACCCAGATACGAAATATGATGTATCTGATTATTGTTGTACTTTTATAAAAAAAATATATGCTATATAAAGAAGTAGGTTAGTTACTACACTTGATGTGCACTTGATTCAACAGTGTCGAGGTATACCGTTTCAATGATAGGTACACTGCAAACTTCACACAAAAAATAATATTGCACCAAATATACAAGTATGCCTATACGTGACTGGTACTCACTGTCGCATGTTGAGGCTTGTAATTGTGTTGATAGCAATAGACATGTACAACCAAAGTGGAAAGTGCCCCGTGAAAAAAGTGATTGCCATATCTGAAAACTTCACAAAATTCCATTTTCGCAGTACGTTATACTAGTATATAGCACCAGCAATTGAAATATAAAAACAAATTGAGTTTCAACATTTTGTTACGGACGGGCTAGCAGATCAGCAGATGCCGGGACATAAAACATAATATTATATGGTATTAGCTTATTATGATATTCATGTATCACATTTCCATGTATTCAATTGTTAAAAGTGCTATTCAAAGATATGATTAAAACAAAAAAAACCATCATGTACAACGATTTAACATGTAAACATTTAATTAAATGCATAAACTTTAATACAGTTGTGTATGCATTATTTAAGAGATGATAAACATTTATTTAAACTTGAATTGCCTCAACATATCTCGTAAACCAAGATTAGATCCGTTTAAGGTGATTCACCAATTTTGAAATGGACAGTAGTTAAAAATCACATTTACTTGGCAAGCGTCTTGAGAACGTCAGCAAACCGAAAGCAAATAGTGCAAAAAAAGATTACAGTTGATTTTCAAGCATCTTGGGGATGTTTTTTGCATACATTTCTGAAGAATATAAACAAGTTCAAACTGTAAGTATCTTTATTAATGCACGCTTTAAAAATATCGCGAAATCCGAGGCTATATACAACGGATGAAAACGTTGATTCAATGTGTTACTTCCCCGGTTGGTGTTTTCCAAAATGATTGTCGTAAATGTTTTCTTCATAAATATGAGAGGTTTTATATACTATGTACAGAAAACCCCAGCACTAGCAAATCACCTTAAAATAGTATACCTGTATTTTGCCCCATGCTTGCCAAAAAGCGGTTATCCTTGAACGCGGTTCGAGAATTTCGTGCAACGCATGGTACACTTATTGACATCTCCTGTGCTATAAAACCAATAGTTTTAGAGATAATTTCTTTAACATAAGCGTACTATCGAGTTACACTTATACTTACCATTGAAATTAAAAGATGGACCATAAAAGAAGGAGAAATATTATGATAGCAATAACAATTACACAGCCTCTCTGATTTTGTAGAATATCATGACTATGCATTTACCTAAAAGGAACTTATGTTACAGTGGCCACCGAACCAACTACTCGATATGCGCAACAGACTACAGTATTGACACTGTTTGATAACGATATCAAATGGTATACGGATATGGGAAACATACTAATGTCCCTTGCAAAATATCAAAGCTACATGCCTCATCGCGTTCTAAATATATGTTCAGCGGTTTAAAAGAATACCTTATTTTTAGAACGTGCACAGCAAATTGAACGCAGTTTACATTATTATAATTTTATACAAGCTATTGGCAGTAATGAGAAAACCCCTGGTCGTTTCTCCACTTTCCACTCTCCGTTTTCCACTCTCCGCTTTGGTTGTACATGTCTAATACCGCGAGAACCAATATTCACTCGGGCTGTCGTCATGCCCCTCCGTTTGACAGAATTGATGCGCTATCTATTGCCCGATTAAAAAACTGCTCATCACAGCTTGTTTTAATGTCGAGTAGTAATACATGATGGACCTCACTCAACCTCGGACGGCGATATAGCTTGGCTATTTTGACCTGAGCCTGGCCTTTATGCAAGAATATATTACAAGGTCCTTGCTTAGAATATATCAATTTTCGCAAGCAAATCGTGCGATACGGTATTTCAAATTTGTGTTTGTATAACATCCCGAGCGTATTCGTGATACTCCCCGATTATGAAAACATACAGTCGGTGTTGTTAACGTAGGTAATATATCGACTGTTAAATTATGGTAACCAAAAGGTCAGGCTCGTGTCAAATTGGCCAAGCTATACAAGTACTTGACAGTGACGTGTGTTTCATGGTAATGTAGAACTTCTTTTGTGAAAATGTTTGTAAATGTATTTTTCAAACATTATAAAATGTTCTCGTGTGTTAAACCACACGCTGTACATGAACAGTGTAATTATATAGCTAATATCACTGAAACAGGATATTACTATCAACAAAAAACGTACATGCTAAGATGATGATAAATAAAGCCAAAAGCGATTTGGGTAAAATACCGCGGATACGACGAGAAACCCCCCTTTTTGTTAGATGTATCATGTTTCCCATATATAGATCTCAAGGACAGAGACAGTTCATTGACAGAGAGTATAATTTACTAGTAACGTTATATGAGATGGGGTATGTGTTTTTGTCAAAAGCGTTTTGTCTTCAAATTGAATTTAGTTTGGTACAGTAACCAAAACGTTGTTATGCGACGATTAATTTAATAAACTATTGCAAACGTCAAACAAATAAATGGTTTCTATTCGCGGCCATGCTAAGTCTTCCCTGGCGAATCAATACATTTTGTTGAGACTCAGTCGCCACTTTTGGTGTATGTGCGTGCGTCCGTTCGTGCATCCGAGGTTGTCCGGACCATAACTTTGGCATGCTTTTACAAACCTCGCTTAAATTTGGCATGAATGTTCACTTCTATGAGGTGTGTCATTTTCTATCCAAAGGTTTTTATCTCACAGGTGACAATTTGAGTTCAATGGTCAAATTTAAGCTTGTTCTGATCATTACTTTGTCGTCATGTAATAACCAACCTTTCTTATATTTGGCATAAATGCTCACCTCCATAGCAGCATGAATTCACGCTGAGCCATGTGAACGTTTTTAAGAAATGGGTATTTGTAATTCATACTTTCAATGCTCTTAATGTTACTTTCATCACCAGAAATAAATATTAAAAATCTTATATCTAGTGTAATTTGTGAAGCATGGTTGAATTAACCCATAATTTGATGACTCATTAAAAACCAGTTCTGCCATGGAACAATGAACTCATGAATACAAGGAAAAAGATAAACATGTATTTCGTGGTATTTGAAAACGGGTCATTAAGTATCGTCCAAGGTCAACAGATCTAGTACTCTTATGTCAACGTAAGTACACTGACATAAATTTAAAAAAGTGTACATATGTAAATATATTTTACTTATATTAGTTTATGGTTTTAAACATATTTATTTAGAAAACGTTATGCTTTTATGTATAAAGGTTAAAGTTGCATAGTTTTGCTTTTGTTTTAAGTGTCTGAAGTACAAAATGTAGTTTAGCTGACCTACTTAACAATAGTTTATGCTTTTAAGAAAATTCAAGGTTATAGGC
Organism: Spisula subtruncata; assembly: GCA_963678985.1. Classification (NCBI taxonomy): domain Eukaryota; kingdom Metazoa; phylum Mollusca; class Bivalvia; order Venerida; family Mactridae; genus Spisula; species Spisula subtruncata. The sequence goes on from OY787660.1 coordinate 44,426,487, forward strand.
TGACTAACATGCTTTGCGGATACCAGTCCTGTGTATCGTATATCTTAAAAACATTTTTTTTCAGCGAGAATGCTGCGTCAATAAATGACCTTGTTACTTTTAAGGTCAGTAGATCATTGTCAAGGACGTGCAAGATGAACGAAATACTCAAATAGGAATTACTATTTGGATGCTACATGGCTTAAGAACAGGTTTTTTTAAAATCAGTTTTAAATACAATTTGTTTTGTTGGTTTTGTGTGGCTATTGATATAGATGTGTCTAAATAGCGTGAGGTTGTTGTGACTCATTTGGTAGCCGTTTTGTCATGGGTTTGTGTGGGCATAGCTCAGGGTAGTTGTGTCGTGGTGTTTCTGATTTCTGTGCTCGGCTGGTTCGGTTGAGTGCTACCTTCCCTGTCGGATTTTCTCATGCCTTTTTGTGAAAACCATCGAGTCACTGTGCATGTCATGTAGACATGTGTACAGCATGACTGTATCACTTAATCGTGGTGTCTGATATTTTGAGTGTAACAAGAAATTTGATATGCAATTGTAAGTTGTATAGCTTCGTTCAGAATGGATAAGTTAACTTGCCGGTATGGTGGTGATTATACAATTTAGAACAACTTTACAAAAGTAATTGGACGCTTGAGTTACGGTGAAGGTCAGACTTTGACTTTAAAGCACTTACAGTCGTATGACTACATTACATGTACCTGTAATATGTGTGTTAAGCATGGTACCTGTATAATATCGCAATCATGTCAGACCAATGTAAAAAAACTGTTGGTTTCACTGTCTCGTCCACCGTTTCTGTATGTCTCGGACGGAACTGAACACCAATACTAGGGGGGACTCAGATGTCAAGAATCATGAGTTCCATCATCGTTGCTTGTTTTCAGTTCCGTAACAGACACATGAATAAAGTACAGTTCTTTGACAGAACTGAGAAGAGGTGTATCGGCATTAGTACAATGAGGACGATATTGTCGGTAATAACGGTGATCGAATTATTCTTCGGGTATTTCACTGTCGATAATATCACTCAAACGGACTACTTTTTTAGCAAATCTCCCCACCGTCAAAATTAAAATCATGAAAATTTTGACTTGTTCTCTTAATCTTTAACAAATAACAGAAAACTACATGTACAAAAATGGACAAAATTGAAGCAATTGCAGAAGAACTACTTGATGGCAGAGGCGGGAAAACGACGCCACGCAGAACATTTGCTGCATCTAGTGGAGCATTTCAATTATATTGGGGCACTTCTTTAATTAAGGCTATTTGAAGCATGAAATACATCTAGAATATTAGTATTTTACGGTGTAAGATTGGTTGGTACTTCTCCTCGTTAGCAGCTGACTTATTCTTTCACACGTAACATATCCTGAAAATATTACTAGTACTTCAGCTGCTCACTCGGCGAAATACCAACCGATCATACAATGTAAAATACTAATATCCTCTATTTATTTATGATGATCGAAATATTTGAATTGCAGTTCTCCTAACTTCCATTCCAACGTAAGTCACCAATTACCCGTACGCCAGACAACGATGTCAAGTGTATCCGATTACAAAGGCAGATGGAAGATATTTAGTGAACTTACAATCTTTAAACTAGGCAAAGGTATTGGTGAATAGATCTATTCAAAACGTGATTATTGCCTTTTCAGTGTGGATATGCTTACACACATTATAACTATACATCATCAGAGTCACAATAACCAGAGTAATATGAGTGTATCCAATGGTTGTATAACTCGCACTAAAGAATCTAAATGGTTGTATACTCGCACTAAAAAATCTAAATGGTTGTACACTTGCACTAAAGAATCTAAATGGTTGTATACTCGCACTACTAAAGAATCTAAATGGTTGTATACTCGCACTAAAGAATCTAAATGGTTGTACACTCGCACTAAAGAATCTAAATGGTTGTACACTCGCACTAAAGAATCTAAATGGTTGTATACTCGCACTAAAGAATCTAAATGGTTGTACACTCGCACTAAAGAATCTAAATGGTTGTATACTCGCACTAAAGAATCTAAATGGTTGTACACTCGCACTAAAGAATCTAAATGGTTGTATACTCGCACTAAAGAATCTAAATGGTTGTACACTCGCACTAAAGAATCTAAATGGTTGTATACTCGCACTAAAGAATCTAAATGAGAAGCAATAATTGCTTTGTACATGTATTACTATTTGGGGAGCCATTGCCTAGAGGTAGCCCGCGGGCTTCGGAATCAAGAGATCCCGGGTTCAATTTGTTAATTTCTCTGAGCAAAAAACCAACTCATGCTCCACTCGACCAAGATGTAAATTGGTACCTGCGAGGGCAGCGTTTGTTCATGTTCGATATTCCAGGGTGCAACCGATCGATGTTGGATGCAGGAACGTACTAGTCTCTCAAGGGAGAAATTAAAATGCCAAAGGTGGTTTAACCGCTATATATGTAGCTGAAAACAGCCATCGACAATGGGTAATTTATTTAACTAATTTGAGTTAAGGGTAAATCCAAGACAATGCATGAAACAGTCCTTTGAGTGACTTTGGACTAGTAATTGAAGGGATCTTACAATAACTCAATATTTTACAAGAGTGTTCGAGTTATCCCACGTTGTTAACAATGCATATAACATATACAATACTTAATACTCAAATTGTACAAAGTGTTTGTGTATGGTCCTGTGCATTTATAAGGTTGAAGCAATATCGAATATATATTTGTACTAGAGCTCATCAAGACCATATTGAAAGTATTTAATTAACGTTGCAGTCACAGGAAGGTAATCCACTTAATTCAACCAAACTTTTGTAGTGATACTAGTCCAGCTACAAACACACCAATATAGGGACAGGAAATCCAAAATATGTACATTAACTCTGATAATTATATCTTCTTTTTTTGCCTCGCAGACAGACAACGCATTTTGCATTTGAGAATGCCTGGGACAGAAGCTATCTATTAAATATTTAAAAATCGCAATGTTGTATTATCTCTGATAATAATAACTTCTTATTTTGCCTAAGTTCGCCGTTGGGGTCAAGTGTTCGAATCCCACCCAACCGGGTGAGGGTTAATATGCAATTTTTAAACATGTACATTAACATCACAATTGTACATACACCAACAAGGGTACAACATGTATATAATAAATTTGGCAACCAGTTGTTTAATGAATTATCAGAGTAATTTGCATTGGCATGCTAAGACAAAATATGAGCTCCAATAGTGTACAACCGTGTACAACCGGAGTAAGCCTGTACTTACCATTGCACATTTATTTAATTAGAACATCAACAACTATGAAAGAGAAGCCTGTGACGCGATGATATGGTTGGCTGACAATTTCAGGTAAAAAGGATAAAATCCTTCCATTCATTTCAACAAGCAGATTTGTTGTGAGTTCTGAATATTCTGAATAATAATGAAAGTCGTGTAATTATTTCAAATATTTTAATATACATTACAAGTTTAAAAATAAACACAATAACCATGTTCCGTACAGGAAATAAAAGAGTATGTTAAGAAGTGTAACAAAATTGCTGATGAAGATAAGAGAAAGAAATAAAAAAAATCATGAAAACCCTCATCGCCATTCTAAATGTGTTTTTTTGTTTTAATTTCTTTTCTCATTCAAAATACTTTAACCATGAGTAAAATATGAGTAGAATACTTTAAAATAATTAATAACTTTGTAATTGTGGAATGTTCCAGTGTAGTAAAAAGCAGAGAAGAGTTAAGTCCTATATTATGCCGGCTTTGATGCTTTGTGGACTTAATAACAGATAATAAAACATGTTAAAATCTAAGAATAGTAAGGTCTAATAGTTCCCATATTTACCTCACAAATTTTGTAAAATTTCCTTGACCCCCAAATCATACATTTTTAATAATAAGGAATTTTCAAAGGAAATTCTTATAAGACAACCGTTTTGTTTTCACCTTTCATGATGAACTTACCTTTAAATAAGTCTAATAATATGTTTTATTTCAATTTGATTGTTGCTGTTAATATACAAGAAAGTTGCAGATCACCATATATGAGTGTAAACTATGAATACAAACTTATAGCAGACCAAAAATTGAAAATCTCTACAATTGAAAAATTGTTTCGTAAGTGGATAATAGACATGATTGTATAAAACTAAAAGTAAGCAAGTGTATACATGTACACAATATCTGAATAGTGAAATCAACAACATAACAATATTCACACCAGAATTTACATTTTTCATAATTATATACGTAACAAGGTCGAATACAAAATAAATAACAAAATCACAAAAAATGCTCCAATACTGTACAAGACACACAACAATAAACTAGATACAAAATATTTACATGTGTAAATTCACTGCGGGTTGACCAATGTGAAGGATTTTTTTTTTGGTGTAAAAAGATTGAAAATGTTGCACATGTTTGAATAATCAAGTAGATTCATTTGATATTTTAACACACATATGACCATTTTTATGAAGAACTTTCTCTACCTGGTGTCTGGCCAATTAAGCTGATAAAAACATAATATAAATGACAAATAGTCTGCACATTAAGAATCACTTAGTGTAATTGACATTACACCAGTTGTGAATCAAAACCATTTAAATCAATTGTAACGGTAAATTATAATCACATGGTCCAATGGATCAATTGAAAACATTCGCCAAGCAGCCTTCGACAAACAACCAGGGGGAGCAATCTCTGCTCTGGGGTAATGTCAATTACGAATTAATGTCAATTTATATCATCAATAACAGGAATATCATAACTATCATCAAAACAATGAACTATGGCAGATTTTTTTAGCATAAAAAATCAAAATGTGAATGAACAAAAACTGGTCCAAGTGTAAAATTAATGTTCTCATCTTTTGTGAATGAAAACACAACTTTACTATAAACGTTCAGAATATCATAAACAGCTATGTAATTCAAGGGAAGTAATAAATAAATGTATGCCAAATTTGATAGGACTGTAGGAGTTATCTTGCCTTGTAAACAATATATGAGGGAGAAAACTTGTATAAAATCTCAATAGCATTCTCTAAAAAATTTAACCTTGGCATACAAACATGCCAACAACAGACGAGTCAGCAAACTTTTATATGAACCTTCATGTTGTTAATGTAAATACAATTTTCACCATACAATATACTATGTACATAGTAGATAGCAGACATAAAAATATAACAGATAATCAAACAATCACAAATTTTAATTTATCCAGAAATACTAACTTTTTAGACACCTTAAAATCTTTAAAAATTGTTAAGCCTACACATTTTTTTGTACTTTGTATTGTCTTATTTCTTCATGTTTCAGGCTTTTAATAAAGTCAGTGATGGTATAGTGCAATTTAGTATGTAATTAAGCAAACTTAACAAGAAGCCATATGATTGCTGACACAACAAAAGTTATCACTGTATAATACCATTACTAAAAGTCAGGTTAACGCTTGTCATGCCAACACACTGGCCCATTATTCCAGTATATTTTATTGGTTCTTCTTGGTACAATCATCGTACGATGGTGGAGCTGAAGGATAGGGTGATGGTGTATATACATTGTGTGGATTACCCGGGTTATAATATCCACTACCAGCTGCTTCCATAGCTTTAGCATCTGCAATACACAAAACAATAGATTATAAGAATCTTTATTTAACATTTGTAATGTTTAACATAATAACATAAGCTTAAAGCTTGTATCTGACATAAACATTGATTATCCAATAACATACAAACAAACACTAATAAAGTAAAAGAACATTAAACATACATGTATTAAAAAAAACACAATTTTCCATTTCTATAATAAGAATGACTTTCATAATTTTTATCTCGAATTTGGGTTTTCCAGCTAATTGACATGAGGTAAACACAATATATTCTGTAATTTGTATCAAACCATTTGCTAAGTGGGACTTTTTGCTTCGCGACTGAAACAGCCATGGTGCTTGGCCATACGATTTCATCTCTGCTTATTTGGCTAATGGCCTCCGAGGAAAGAGACAGAACGCTTTGTGATACTGTAATACGAGGAATCTGGGGCAAGATGCTTTGGAATAGACTCCTTGGTTCTTTTAGTAATTTGGGTTTCTAACCAGTTCATCACTAGTTTGGTAGGAAACACTGTAAAGTGATTCTGAAATTTCCAGACCTGGCTAAAATTTGAACCAATACTGTATTTTATTTTCACAATACAAACTTGTCCGAGTTAACCATGGTTCAGAAAGAAACACTATTTAATATACTTGCTCAGTCAAGACTGCCATATCTGACCTTCAACAGGTATGTTTAAGACAGGTAGTCTTATATTGTAATTCAGGGGTCGCAGACAGTTATGATTGCCTGTCTAGAAGAAATCCTGGTTATGCAGGCCATTTTTTGTTCACAGTGATATTAATGTTCTTACCTGATGATGACATTCCATTAGCCATAGCCTGTGGTGGTGGGTATGCTGGGTCTACACCTGGATACGGAGGTGGAGCGTCCGTAGTGTATACATACTCCGCTACAATTACAACACAAACACACAATCAGATAGGTGCAAACATATTAAAAATCCATACTAGCATAGATTGACATTATTAACTGTGTATGACTTTATTCTACAACACACAGTCAATTTTTCAAATTTTGATTTTTCAAGATAGACTTATTCATTTTATCACATAAACCACGGTGCGGGAGTTTAATAGAGCCCATTTAATAAAAATGATATTACACTACTCAGTTATATAATACCTATGCAGAGACTCATATTTTATCACTTTTATCAAACTCATTTAATATGAAAATGCACTCATATAAGATCCTCTTTATCTGTACATGGGACAGGGTCAAATAATCAATTTACAAAAGATGACATACGTGGAGGACATGTAGGGAATGTCTGGTATGGTACCCAAGCGTAGTATTCAGTATGTGGTGCACTATATGCTGGGGGCGGGGCCTGGTATATTGGTCCTGTTGGAGGTGTGTAAGCCGGTGGCTGTGGTGGTCGATTTCTTGATGCTGAAATAATAAATATACAACACTGAAGTTATATCATTTATTTTTGTGGGGATTAAATCTCATGGTTCACCTTCAACCACAAAATCAAATCCTATTGAACAATATTTGCTGAAATGCAAAATCCACAAATTAATTTCCAATCCAAATGTTTTTTTACCAACACCACAAAATTTCGTCCCATCAAAATCAAATGATTTTACAGTAACTGTAGCAAGTAAATAATAAAATTTTAACTCTTTGACAAATTGATCATAGTGTTACTTATAATACTTCTTTTTATTTCATCAACATGTACACAAGTTTGAAATGTTGTACATTGTATCCAGTTGCACTATAAATGCTTTCTTTGTTTCATATGTACCTAATTTAGGTTGGGATGGAGGCACGTTCAATAACCTATATAACTATAACTATTAACACCTCATTTCTGATTGTAGCCATTACTACTAATAACATGTTTTACATGCTGAGCATAGCCTTCATTTCATTTTGCCAGTCAGTTTTCTGCTGAAATATGGCAGGCATATATGTATGCCTCCATCTGGATTCCTGGGTCGCCAGATTAAACGGAAAGCACACTAACCATTGAGCTACAAAGGTTCATCACATGCAAGAGTGGGTCATCTGTGTGCAACAACTTCAGCATTGTTAAGCTATCGAAAAACTTAAAGACAAAAAAATCATATGACTCCCACAAAGGGCAAAAATCAGGCCTGGCTCCAATCTCCAGAAGCATCTCAAGTAGAAATCTCTCAAATCAGAGTCTGAATATGAATCTAAAGTACAAGCTCTCTGGTTTTTCTGTAATAAACCAAGAGTAAGGTTTTCTGTTTTGTAATCCAAACGTCCCACGAAATTATCTAATTAACACATGGCAAAGTTTGAGATGAGATTGAGCTTAGATTGAGATGTTTAGGGATATCCGGGCCAGGCTACAACTCTAGCAATATTCACTTGGCATAAAATTACAGACTAAATGCCAAACTAGGCTTGGTAAATCAATATTTCTCCCGACATGACTTGCAGTTTGAATGGTTAAATTACAGACAGTGACAATTATTGTTTCTGCATACAGCCAAAGTTTTCCCACACTTAGTACATGTACATCTATTGATTGATTATGATGAGTTATTTCAGCACGAAACCAGTATACATGAAGTGCTATCAACATTCTCAACTCACCCATTTTTCCTGCACGTAACATAGCCTGTCCAAATTCAATGGCGCCTCCACTCTTGAACCACAGTTTGAATTTACCATCGCCAGTCCAGTTACCTGAAGAAATATGTATGAAAGTCATAAAAGTTTTATCTATATAAAGGCATTTGAATTTAGGATTTCTTTAACTTGGCAATATGGTGGCACATTGCACCAATGAATTTATACTCTCAACTACAGATTGAGAGCTCCCTGGTTAAATTACCAGCCAGGACACTTAATCATTTCTGGAACACTTTCAGTATCTTCCACCTAATTAGAGCACATTCGGAGCCAAAGCGAATTTTAGCTTTGCCAGTCACTCACATGTAGGGCTGAGGATTAAGGTATGTGCTGATCCGATCCACGATTTGGGGTAAGCGATGCACGAATCAGCAGTTACACATTTCGTGAAGACAAAGACTGTCATAGAATTGATCAAAGATCATGATCCAATAATCTCGGAGATTACGAATACTCGTACTCGAATTTCTGGTCGAGATCATGGATATCAGAGTACCCGGCTACTTGCAACAGCCCTACCCTCACACACTGTATGACTTATTGGGTGAGAATACTATTCAATGTGTATGACTTTTTGTGATAATTGGACTTGTTTATACAATGCGGTTTTCCTACCTCCGGTTTCTGCAATCATCTTGCCCTTGATATAGTTAGCTCCAAACACGGGTTGTTCCAGTTCCACCTCTCTCATCTGTAGGAACGGTAAACTGAACGACTGTAACATGTCCTTGTTACTTTTATTGGTGAAGATCACCTACATAATAGAAAATACTTCATTAGTATCAAAGTCTGTGAAATTTGCACTTGTACAGTTGTCATAGTAATTATTAAATTGGATAAGCAACTTGTACAGGAAATGAATAGTATAATTTATAAAAGAAAACCTGGTGTCTATTGCCTAAGCAAAGCACTATGTAGCACTTTCCACAGGAGGTGTCTATGCCTTCTATATTTAATTGAATGGGAGGTAACTGAATGAAGGCACTCATTAGTTCTTTGCTAAGGCAACGAACACCTGTTTACTTTTACTCATTCCTGCAAATAGTTTGAAAAACTTTATATATAGTTAAATCACTGACTGTAATTAGCCTCAACTACAAATGTGACCATAGCACATGGATACCCCCTCTTGTGATTTGACTTAGGTAACTGTTAAACACTGGTACATGTAATGCCTATGACTCTGCTAATTTTCATTTCTGGATGAATCTGAATAAAAATTCCTATAGGTGTGTACAACTTTGTATAGTGAGTTTTGGTGACTAATATTTCTATAGCAATCTGATTATACATACATACATACTTGGAAAAGTTCATCAATATGCAGCCCAGCATTTTTGGAAAGTACTGACGTGCTAAGGCAAATCTATACGCCCCTCCGAGGCAACCTCTAGGGTACCATTTATAGTACGGTATAGATGTACAACAATCTTCGAGGCGCGACTTAGTATTCTATCTCTATAGAGGTCACGCCTCAACGATTGTTGTACATCTATTACAACTGATTTAGTAACAAAAACAAGCCAATCCTGTCTGCCAATCTGCCAAAACAAGTATCAAGGCTGTCATTCTCACCATAGTGCTTATATTCTGTTAAATAACAGAATACTAAAATAAGTACTTATGTAAACAGTATCCTCGCTATATGGTGACTAAGACATCACCTGTATCCTATACCCAGCCTGTCCTTTCTACCTATATTAGTCATAGCAACACATGTTATGTACCAGCAGGGTGTGAAATGACTCAAAGACAATATATAAAAGACAGACATTAACAAGTCTACAATGTATTTAACATGTTTATATAAACTGCTTGGGGTTAATTAAAGCTTGGTGCACCATTCCAATGTATGACTAAAATATATGTCTTGCATCATTTTGATTACCCTTACCATTCGATTATTATGTTGCATTAACTTTAATGGTTCGCATGCCGCAGTTGTTGCTTGTGGCTGCTGTTAATAATGAAAGCCCTGTGTTATTTATTTCTGTGTTGGTTTACGCTCTTTTGTTTCTGTTTTCCCTGTCACAATCTTAAGGCTACGTTAACTGTGTTTTCATTATCTTAAGATTACCTTCCCTGTGTTTTCATCATCTTAAGGCTACCTTCCCCGTGTTTTCATTATCTTAAGGCTACCTTCCCTGAGTTTTCATCATCTTAAGGCTACCTTCCTCGTGTTCTCATCATCTTAAGGCTACTTTCCCTGTGTTTTCATTATCTTAAGACTACCTTCCCTGTGTTTTCATTATCTTATGGCTACCTTCCCTGTGTTTTCATTATCTTATGGCTACCTTCCCCATGTTTTCATTATCTTAAGGCTACCTTCCCCATGTTTTCATTATCTTATGGCTACCTTCCCTATGTTTTCATTATCTTTGCGCTTACTTCCCAGTTTTTTTTCTTCATTTTTATGCTACCAGTAACATTCCCTGGGTTTTTTCATTATATTTGGGATTTGGTTGCCATGGATGCAACTGACTGGTACATAAGGAGGGCTATAATTTCATTTGATTTTATTGGTTTCACAAAATATTCCTTATAAATTAATTTATCATCCCAGACATCCCTTTGTGATGCCTGTTATTATCTTACACCTTACCCTGTGTGTAGTCAGGTACAATGTGCCATGTTTATTCCCCTTGAAATGTGGAATAGAATGTGGCTCCATTCCTACTTCCACGCCATCACAGTACAGGAGAATTCTAAAACATAAAATAAAATTGTGTAAATTTTACAATCTATGTACAGTATGAGAAAAATAACAAGAGGGCCAAAAGGTCCCTAGGTCGCTCACCTGTTGCACATTGGTTTAGGTATCAACAACTTACATTCTGACCATATTTCTTAAATATTGGATCAAAACTGCAACCTCTGGAGTGAACACAAGATTTTATCTCATGACCAAGTTTTTGACCCCACATGACCCAATTTTACACCTGGCCTAGATTTCACTGAGAACAATATTCTGACCAAGTTTCATGAAGATTCGATCATAACTGTAAACTCTTGAGTGAACACAAGATTTTTCTCTGATTTGGCCTAGTGACCTAGTTTTTTGACCCCACATGACCCAGTATCAAACTTGGTCTAGTATTCATGAGGAACAACATTTTGACCAAGTTTCACAAATATTGGACAGAAACGGTGACCTCTAGAGTGTACACAAGGTTTTTCTACGATTTGACCTAATGACCTAGTTTTTGACCCCACAGGACCCAGTTTCGAACATGACCTAGATTTCATGGAGAACAACATTCTGAATAAGTTTCATGAAGATTCGATCATAACTGTAAACTCTTGAGTGAACACAAGATTTTTCTCTGATTTGGCCTAGTGACCTAGTTTTTTGACCCCACATGACCCAGTATCAAACTTGGTCTAGTATTCATGAGGAACAACATTCTGACCAAGTTTCACAAATATTGGACAGAAATGGTGACCTCTAGAGTGTACACAAGGTTTTTCTACGATTTGACCTAATGACCTAGTTTTTGACCCCACAGGACCCAGTTTCGAACATGACCTAGATTTAACGGAGAACAACATTCTGACCAAGTTTCATAAAGATTGAATCAAATTGGTAACACCTTCAGTGTACACAAAGTTTTTCTTAGATTTGACATAGTGATCTAGTTTTTGACCCCACATGACCCAGCTTGAAACTTGGCCTATATTTTATAGAGAACAACATTCTGATTAAGTTTCATGATGATTGGATCAAAAATGTTGCCTCAAGAGGAAACACAAGCAAATTGTTGACGGACGACGATGGACGACGAGTGATCACAAAAGCTAACCTTGTCACTATGTGACAGGTGAGCTAAAAACAAATCAAGTCACACTCTGGAGGCTCAAAATGTGGGGTTTTGAATTTTCAGGGGTTAACATGTGACATGAGTAACAGTATACTAAATTATTTATATCACAGGACACCGAATGTTGCACAATTATTGAATTAACATTTATTATCAATAAAGATTAAAGACAGGAGTTTTTCCAAGAATATAGTATTAAAATTGTGTACTTATGCTTTGCATGCTGATACGTGTTTGTGTTTAGTCAATAGTCATTAACACTTCTTGTGAGGGACAAAGTGAGACAGAGAGTCAGAGATGCTTAGAAGTAGAATTGGTATTAACCATTACAGGGTTTTTTTGGGTGATTTTATAGCTGAATATGGGCTATGTTCCCAAAATAGCAATTGAAAATCATTTCCTTTTTTCTAATTTCAAGCCAAAAATTCCCAATTCAAAGTTAACAAATAAATTGGGGGGGAAATTGACTAATTTTCCTGTAAAAACAACTGAACTTGAGCATGAATAACACTTAATTACAGCAAATTAAACATAAAATTTAAGTTATTGTAGTACTTTGTACGCCTATCAGCTTTTTAGGCTTTGAAATTAAAATTGTGCCAATTTGAACCAAATGCCACTGAAATTCCCAATCCCAATCCCAAGGGTACAGATCATGTTCCCAAAATATTGAAAAAAAACTGAGGATTAAGCTTAGAAAAGCTGACATAATCAACCAGAGCTTCAGACAATTGGTTCAACAACTTTTAGTCCAACACAATTGCTAGTTTTTACAAGTTTTCGTGCAATGTGTAAAACCTGTAAAAAAATAGATGGTCAGGACCATCAGTCTGACAAATTACCAGAAGTAATAGTTTAAACTTTAGATCTATAGTTAGTAGAACCGACTTAGATTGATTGATCATTCAAACACCAGTCACTTTTTCTTTATTAATATAATATGCTGTTTGATTATTAGCGTTTGAAAGAATAATTTGTAAGTCATATCAGGAAAGTACCGTGTCGGTATGGGACTATGAAAGCATAATTTCATATGACCAATTCAATCGACCACTTGTATTGTCCGATTTCCCAGTATTTCCCGGTATTTCCCGCCGTCCTGTCCGTTACTCAATCGACCGTCCGTTATGCCAACACTGGTATGGGTTGTGGACAACTTGTGGTGCAGACGTTGACAGTATCAGAAATGGCACACCTTAGATTAATGCTCTTTATTCTTCTCCAAATAGTTGTTAATCCAGATTCAATGTTCAAAGCGCATCAGAGGAATTGTAAAGTATCAAACTGGCAAGCATACAGCCCCTCGTCTAGCCGAGGATCAAGCCTGCCTGGGACGTCACATGATGATCAAAAGTTGTCCACCTGACCACCATGTCACCCTGCTGGTTAACGTTAATATATACTATTAAATGAAGTTCCAAAAAAGCCAAGTTTCTTTTCAGTGAGTCAACATCACATGCCCCCCACCCCCTTTAAATGTCAAAACAAATTCTGTACAAACGCTACAAATCAAGAATTCGAACTTTCTCTCTAAAATCAATGGAATATATTTTGTAAACATGCAAAAAATACCTTTCTCCAGCAAAAATCAGAACCCCTCCATTCGCATGAGCTGTATTAATCGACATTTTGAGTATTTTTATTCTGAAAAATGTAAATATTAGTATTATTGCGAAACAACTTCCGGAATGAAACGGTGCATCCGTAAAATTTACTAAACTGTGATATTTGTTGGTGGCGTATAAAACCCGTCTCAATTGTAGACCTTTCTTTCTCTCTTCCATGTAATTTGCAGGGCCCACTCTGGGGCTTTATCGCAAATGTTTAGAGACATAAGTGAGATACAAGGAATCCGGATGAAATACCCTAGCTCGTTTCGAATAGATTCCTTGGTTCTTTAACGTGCCCGGTGTAAAGCACCGATACACGCGAGACTGCTTCCTATCAGGATCATCTCTGGGTGGGTGGGAAACACTAAATAGCGTTAACTGAAATGACCAAGTGTCCCAGTCGAGAATCGAACCCGGGACCTCTCAATCAGGAGTCAAGCGTCTTACTACTCGAACGAACATCGTGTCACTTTTTAATCCTTTTCTGGATATCCCTTACCACTAGATCTATTTATATACGTCTGGGTTACTTGTCAGTTGGTTTCCAGTCTTTTTGTATATGACCTAATAATGTTTTGAATTTTTAAGACCCTGTATATTCTCGATTTCATTGTGTATGGTGACCTCTTACACTGCTTCTGCATAGTCACTCGATCGAGAGATTTGGTCTTGCTATATTACCTGGACCAAGTATTTAAAGCTGGATTCGCCCCTGTGCATACATGTACGAGACATATTTGCTGGTGTCGTCTGCAGACAGATTTGCTGGTGTCATCTGCGGACAGATTTGCTGACAGAATGACCCCTTGTATACCTGTCCTGTGATATTCCACATGTATAAACATGGTGAAATGTTGACTCATGACCTTTTACTGCAATTGCTGTTGGCAGAAAAGAGTTGACAGAAAAGTTTCAATCAAAGAAATACATGTGTCAGTACATGACTTTAGTTTGCTTTATAGCACCTGTTTATAGAGATGTTGTTGCATGTGTGTGCATTTCAGCCTGTTGTGGAATGAGAAAGCATAATAACTTACTAGCCATTTATTCCACAGATATATATCAGAATATTATTAATGTCTATGTTTATTCTAAATTTTATAACACTATTTAATTTTTATTTGTCATTTAAAAACACTTTTTAATTAACTGTTATTACTGTCCTTAGTTAATTGTTGCGTTGTTCATAATTAAACTTGTATTACTTTACTTATTACGTATGATAATGGGCGCTTGTATCATCAACAGGACCTATGCTATGCTATACGTGGGAATTAGTTTTGACTTCCCCCAAATCTTCAGATATAGAATATGTGAAGACTTGAAGAAGTCAAAACTGTATTAGGAAGAACAACCTTGATTACCAAACGTCTTAAAAATGTAGTTAAATACTGGCTAAAAATAATACAGTGTGATAATAATAAATATGTTAAAATAGTATATAAAATGATGTTAAACGGTATAGAGGTTTATCCAGAGAGCAATAATTGGGCCAAATCAGTACAACATATTTTAGAAAGACTAGGTTTTAATGATGTGTGGCTGTTTCAAGGGGTTGGAGACAAAGACATGTTTATAATTGCTTTAAGGCAAAGATTGAAAGATACTTTTATTCAAAATTGGAAATCTGAACTCCAAAATTCTACCAGAGCAAAATGTTATGTGCTGTTAGCTGATTTTAGATTACAGCCTTACCTTGACATGATACATGTTCAAAAATTCAGAAAAACTTTTACACAATTAAGAGTATCTTCACATAGGTTAGAAATAGAAGCGGGGCGATGGCACAAGCCTAATAAAATACCTTTCCAAGATAGAAAATGTCAAGAATGTAATGTCATTGAAGATGAATTTCACTTCCTGTTTGAATGCCCTTTATACTATGATATACGAAAACAGCATATAAAACAGTATTACAGAAGAAATTACAATATACCTAAATTTATTGAATTATTAACCTCAGAAAATAAAACTGTTATCAAAAACCTTTCAATGTTCATTTATAAGTCTTTTGAATTAAGAAATAGGAGATACTTTTTATGAGTAGCATTATCTTCTCCTCACTTAAGGCATATAAATTTGTAATAATTTGAGAATTTAATTGTTCAATATTTGAATCGCATATATAAGATATTTGAAGAATTATGTGCACAATGTAATGACAAAAATATATATAATTAAGCCTGTGACATGTGTATGCATGTGTGTTAGCGTGCGTGTGTGTGTTCGTGTGTGAATGTGTGAGTGTGCTTGTCTGAATGCATGATGTGTGCGTGAATGATATTATGCTATTATATTTTTGTAATTGTATTTGTATTTGTATATGTATTGTATTGAGTGTAAACTCATGGGCATAATGCCTAATGTTTCTCGAAATAAACCATATATAATTGCATAGGCCTGTGGATATACGAATATAAAATTGTTTTATTCTGTACTATTCGAACCATAATATTCTTTCTTAGTATTTGCCTAGAGCACATTTCTGCCAAGAGAGCCAAGTAGCAAGTGCTGAAAAAGATCTTTCAAAGGGTCGTGATATGTTTATTGTATCACGACACATGATTCTATTGTTAAAGATCTTACATATAGCCTGTTAAAACGCGTATTTATAGTTTTTTGCTTTACGCCTAGTTGTCTATACTGACCAATAAAGTATAAAATGACTAATAAAAGCGTGACATATTTCAACAAAAGCAATATAAGATAGCTAATTACGAGTGAGTCATATTATTGTCCAAGTAGATTCTAATTATTTTATAATTATAAAGTATACAAAACGTACAGGATAGTAAAAGTGACAAGTAATAAGATAATTGAAACAAAGGCCTATATTTAAAATGTTGTTCAAATCTGCATGTCCAGAATGATTCGAGTTTAAGATTAAGTTGGTTCTGTAGTCGTTTGTATAGAAGAATCTACGAAAAGATAATAAAGATCGGACAGGGAAGGCAACACTCTACTTAAACATAAGAGAACACATAAAAACACAGATCACGATTACACGTCGCAATGCCAAACGTGACCAACATATCCATAAACGAGGAATTAGAAATAAACGCCGAATTCTGAGGACCAGGTCATTCTGGTCACCTCGGACTTTATGTTATGCTAGTCTCACCAGGGAGACTCAAACGCAGGTTTCTTCAGGTAGCCTGATGACCATGGAAAGTTAAAATGTCAAAAGTCGAGCTTTCTCGATTGAAGACTGGATGTCAAAAGGTCGATAGTCTAAAGGAAGAGACATTCACTTAAACTTCATGATTTCAACTTCACGAATTGACAATTTAAACTTCATGAATTCATGATTTTAACTAAATGCCTTTCTAGTATGTGTAACATCGTATTCACTAACGCGTTAGATGATGTGACGCTGAGTTCCAAATGTTAATTTAATTTATCTTATTTCATTGTCAAATTCAATCTCATGTTCCAACATTCTCAAGTGTTAGTTTCAAAGCATTCATTCGACCATAATTATCTTGAGCCAGATTTGAAGGCGTAAACATACCAAACTGTTTTGTCAAAGTCAGGTTGGCTAAACATTAAATGCATGCTATACTATTGCTATATAGTGGACTCCATGTTAAACGATAAATTTAGACAGCACAATAGGTACTTACGGAAATCGTAAACTTACGTTCATATTTAGATTCAGTATAACCATTTATCAACTGAACATTGGGAACATATTTTTTGTGGGAATTTATTCAATAAACATTGATTAGTATATCAGCTCCATTTACCACATTTCATAGATGTAAATGTATTATGAAGAAATTAAAGTTGACCGTAAGTTCTCATGTAACTGTGTATAGGGGAACATGTGTAAGAGATGAAATAAAATTGTGTATGGTTACTGTAGTAAATATAAACACATTTGCTTAATCATATCCTGCTTTTGAGTTCGGCTCTATGATTGTTCATTCGCTTCAAAATTTGGATTCATTTCAACAATACCTAACGTGACTTTCAACAATTATACGTATTTTGTTACATCGACCGCATGGTTTACATGAAAATATTAAGGGTATCAATGTAGAATGCTGCAAAAATTGTGACTCCCAGTCTAAGCTGGCGTGATTTTGAAATAATACGGTCAGGTCAGAGTGTAGGTGTTGTTTTAAAAGTCCAAAATTAAAAACACGGGTTGTGGTAATCGTTACTACATTGTATACGTGTACATGTATGTATATAGATGAAAGCTTGAATCAATCCAATCCGCCAGTTTCTAAAGTAGCTTCTCTCTATATCACCAGTTGTAGACTTTTTGATGCTAGTATGCAGTATTTCAGCTCACCAACACTGGGGGTATTACTCTAAACAAACAGCGCTTTTTTAGGAACGTACACAATCTGTAAACGTATATTTTGTATCATTCAGCAGCAATTATAACGTTATGGCAGACGCCATCTGCTAACAAATGGGCATCGCATAACCAATTTGAAGGTGTGTTTGGTGAGACGAGGGTGACTGGCTTTGATGGCAAAGCAGTGAATTAAAAGGTAGGATGGTCGGATGAACGCGTGTTTTTGCAACAAGTTACATGTTCAGAGATTGACGAAAGAAAACATCAAGTAACCATTAAGACGACTTGGTTCCTTTACGTTTATTGTAACGGTTGTTTTATGGGGCACTGGCGAATGTGAGTCACGGTGTGCGCTTTTGAACGGCTCCTGAACATGAAAGTTCGGCGATGGCATATTCGATGCGTACTTGTTGAACATATAGGGCATAACATAACATATGTCATAGACATTTGAACGTTATATTTACTATAATATCATAGTGCCGGTCAGTCCTTGTGAGAAAGATACACCCAACACTACGTCAACACATATGGACATTCCGACTATTCATGGTTTAATGGAAGCATTTCTCACAAGTAATACCATGGGAACTTCGATTGACCAGCTAGAAGCTCTGAATTAAATCCATTAGAACATATCTAAGATATGGTTGGGTTTCCAGCTTTTAAACTATTGAAGGCCCGTCATAAAGGCATTATAAGCAGCTCTTCAACAACAGTGGTGACAACTGACCATTTAACAAATTAGAAGAAATAAAAAGGTGTTTTCAGCAGTAAAGCCGTGCAACCATCCTTTGACAATTTAACTTTATAATAAGAAGTAACTACGTTGTAGGCCTAGAGATCTAGAGGCTTAATTTGACATTTGTCTTACAAAACTGAAAAACAAAATTGGGTTAGGAAGTTTGTAACGATAGTCCGAGCGCATTATTTTCAAAGATCCTTTCTTGTTACCAGCCAGAGTATAAATGGTACAATGTCTATCATTTTCCTAGTGATCTTAGACTCAACGTTTCCATGATGAGTAAATTTGTTGCTGACACTACCGCGGACTCTCTGAGGTGCTCATCTTTTTACGAGATGTATTATTATTATAAACTGTTTGAACATGTAACCCTGTACACTGTTTGGCTGTAAATGATTAACTTTTATACATGTAGATGAACGGGCCACGTTAAATGGATGAAACAATACCTTCCCTTGTCTCACTCAGGCTCTGTGTAACTCATGGTTGTTATTGTTCCTATTTAAATAATTGATTCCCCTCGCCCTGTAAGCCTTTTCCGATACTAAAAATACCTGTATCACACCGTTCAACCCGATACATAGAAAACAGTTGGCACATAGAAGACAGTTGTCAGTGTTTACGGACGCAAAATTCGCGGACGTAAGTATTGCTTGTTTTTATACTCCTTTTGCAGGGTCTGAACAAAACAAAGTGTGTACATTTATTCGCAGTTAAAAGAGGTATCAGTACACGAAATTCTGAGCAAAACCGTGTATTATTTAGGGAGAAATCATGAAAAATGTATGCGATTTTTTACAAAAAAACGCGTTATTTGAAACTTTGATCCCCAAAAAGGTATTTTTTGACAAATCCTTACCCTTTGACTTATACCATGACGAAATTACATCCATCCCCCGTCTATATGCAGATTTACACACTTTTATTCGTCCTTTTTTGCCGAGATATGAGCGTTTAAACATGACATGGTGTCATATTTTTGAGAACAATGGAGACAGTTGATGATTAAAAAAGATAACATAGAAATCAGTCGGAAGGGTATAGATGATAACAATGAAGACAGTCGTCGTTAATTTCTAAATTGCGTTTTAGTAACATGGAAATGATACTACTTTGATTGTAAATGGTCATTTTATATACAAAATTGATAGCAGATAAGGGATTTCACTTTTGTAGTTCTATGTTATTTATGTAGCATGGCTATTACTTATTCTCGGCTCGAGCCCCGTCTCTTAAATACGACAACCTGAGTAAATATATACATATGTACATGATGACACCTGATAAACGTACATGAAAACACATTTTCTGTTCTAAACGTCTCTACATCGATACCTAGTACAGAAATATCTTTGTTAACAGCGGTAGGATCGATGCTTTGTATTCTTCATACTACCCAAACCACAGTTTATATGAATAGAACACACATTTATGCATCTTAGCAAATACAGTGATGAACCCACTTATTTTGCAATCCTATGTGACACTGGTGAAAACATGTATGTTTGCGGACAACTTATCTTGAGCTTGAGGGTTGTGCCTCCGTAGCTCAGCGGTAAGTGCGATTGTTAAAATACATCATCATACTATTTTTTTTATATATAAATATGTTATTATTTAGGCTTCTATCTTTTCAGATTACACAGCCCTGTTGCCATGGATATCTTCAAGTGCTACTATTGTGAAACAGAATGCAAAGTGTTCAGTGACATTATCCGACATTTGGTCGAACACCACCCAACGGTCTGTCTGAAATACAGACAGGTCGAATTAGACGCTGCAACTGGGAAACAAGGTCATCGGACTAAAGAATATAAACACATAATTCCTATAGATGGTGAAATTTTCGTAACATCTGATGATAAAGTAGGTATATATAGAGGAAAAGAAAATAGCAAGAAAACAAAGCTGAATACGCCAGGGAAATGTGAGCTTGATATGCCAATAGCGAATCAATCGGAAGAGACAGAAATCAGTGCCTGTGAAGGAATAGACATGTTATTGGAAGATATGGAGATGAAACACCTCCCAACAGAAACCGAATCTGCTATGATGGAGTGTATTCCTGCTGTTCTTGACAATCTTCGGGAAAGTGGACATATACATACATTTGAAAAGTTCTGTGATTTAATTGCTAAGAAACAATTTCCATTGTCAAATATAGGGTTTTTGTTGTTTCTCGACATTGTTGATTGGTTTGCCAACAAAAACACATCAGAAATGAGGTATGTGCGACACGAGACAAGACAATTCTGGGAAGTTGGCTACAGGTTGTTTAGAGGAAAGTTCCTTCGATTCATGTCTGGGCCAAGAAGTTCTGGCAAATTAATTACTGGAGAAGAAGAAAGGGGATCGTGCTCATCCAAAACATCGCGGATAAACTTTGCAGTACCTTCCATACAGACTTTGTCCAAGGAAAAGTTAGATCCAGTTTTACCCGGTGTGATGGAAAACTCCATTTCTAATTTGGCAGAGTGTTTACAGTCCAAGTACATCAAAGTAGGAGTAGATGGCAAGAAAATCGCGCGTGGTAAAGGGAAGATAGCAGGTGATATAGATTGTTGGGGTTTTGAGCCAAGTCCCACACTGAAAGAAAACTTGGATAGATTCGAGAAAGAAAAAGCTGAAATAGAGAAGTTCACGTCCACAATACCATCATACGTAGAAAAAGATCATCAGTTCATTCCTGAAGAGAATATTCCGGCTGTCTTACCGATGCTGCAGAGTATAGTTCTCATTATAAGCAACCGTATCAAGGATTTGCGCAGCGTTGTTGTTCGATTGCAACTTGGAATCGAAAAATTTATGAAACTGGGAGACCTGTCAGCCAAACATTGGACCAAGTCGAGATATGCACCTGTCATAAGTAGTTTTAAAGTGAATAATTACGATGCCGAGCGAGCGATTGATTCATCATTGAGGTTAATAAACGAGTTGTGTCATTGTTGTAGCAAACTGAATGGTTGCGAACGTTGTTACTCAATAAATGATGTCGTTGAGGTCTCAAATCACGAAAAGTATCATCAGTTGAAGAGTGATATTCCAGGTGAAGAGCCAACAACAACAAAACAAAAATCCGAAACATGGTTTAAGTTAAGAGAGAAAGCTAGTGTCACTGGAAGTACATGTAATAAGGCAGTAGGATTGGGAAAACTGTAAGAAATGCAAGCTCATTTTGACAAGGTCAAATCAGGTATGGATACATGCCAGTTTAGCGATGTACAGTTAAGAAATATGAAATATGGTACTGAACACGAAGTTGATGCATAGCTACAGTTGCTGCCAGAATCCTACCGTCTATGTTTCCATCAACAGAGTACTTCGAAGAGGGATGTATTCCTATAGCAGATGTAACGAATCCATATTTCATGATTGTAAGTCCGGACGGAAGCTTAAGAGAGAACAAATCGGACCGTCCTATAATGATGTATGAAAATAAGTGTAAGATCGAAAGTAGTTACAGTACTCCAGTGTACTATGAAATACCTAAATACTACATCCCGCAACTGTTGTGTGAAATGTCCGCTTACAAATGTGAGGAATTGTTGTTTACCTGTTGGAGTAGGAAATCAACCACAGCATTCAAAGTTTATTTTGACAAGGAGCTGTGGACGACAATTTGGAACCAATTGACACTGACTTACAGTGTGGAGACAAGTAAGCGACCTTCCAAATTCCCCGAAGGAAAACTGGTGTTGGAGAAAATGATTAAAACATTTCAACAACAGATGGTGCAGTTCATCGGAGAGTTTCCTTCATGCAGTGTATCCTATACACCACCTGACGTAACATATAACGGGGGTAGTGCTTATACGTCTGCTGGAAACTTAGAAAATCAAACGGAAACCCGAGAGGTTCAGTGTGATGTCATATTGAAATGCTTACATGAACTGTATAAGACTCTGGATGACATTTACAAAATATGCCGCACTTCAGCCTCGGAAATACTTGTATTTATGGCGAATGATTTAGATAGGACATATCATGAAGAAGTAAATAATGCTTATCCTATTGCGTATGCTCTTAAAGGAGCAAGTATGTCTAATGAGGTTTTCGGTAACATGCTAGACTTCGTTATTGACAGATGCGAAGAAAAGGGGCTTAAAGTCATTGCAACAGCTGCAGACGGTCAATGGCACAAATATGGAGTTCGAGGTTATCAAAACAGGCCGCTTACCATGTATCAACTTCAACGTGATATCTGGAAAGACAATATTGCACGCCAGAAGCCAGATATACTGAAACACATAAGAAACCGTTGTAAGGTGGTATCCGGGACCTTGGAAAATGTTGAAGTATCAAGAGACTTGAGGGGTCGATTTGTAGTCACACATGCTACGGATAAACCATTGCGGGTGTTCAAGACAAGTGATCTGAAATGGGTATTCGATAGAAGTACGGATTCAACTGACAATGACGGTTATGGTGAATTTGACAGCGCTTGTGCAAATACCACAAGTGACTTTTTGCCAACAGTAGAAACATTTGCTCCTGCTATTGATATCGATAACAATTTGGTTGAAGATCTTGGTCAAAACACAGAAAGTCATAATACCAAAGATATTGATACTGCTACTTCGAACTATCTTTCACTGTTGTTTGAAAATGACAGCAATATCACATCTTCTCGCACGATACAGGAAGAAAGCAATATCTATGACGAAAACCACCATCATGCAGTGGAATTTACCGACAATCTGGACGAATCTTCCTCGACGCTAACATTGATAACAGAGCAAGACAACGGAGCTAGCAGTGAAAATACCAGTGCAATTATGGGAACTGCTCATGCCCTGCTTTACGGAGATTCAGATATTGACTATGCCGTGCAAAATGAAATGGAAGATAGGAACATAGATCCATTCACTGTAGGAGATTATGATATGAACGCTTGTGGGACTTTTTTCAACACGCATCAGAGTACTTCAGATGAGCACCATAGTATATATGATGACACTAATAATACAACTGGAGACATTTATCTTGCAGAATCATGTGAAGTTACACATGTTGAAGAGACTTGCAATACCGCTACAGCTGATATAGTGTGTACCTCCGATGTTAACATTTCTGAAACCAATACCAGTATTTCAGAAAAGGGTGCAACTTTCCTAAACAAGTGTGAAATAATCTTATCAAAACTTAAAAGTAGTGACAATGCTAGACACGAAGAATGGGCTAAATTCTCTGTGAATGCTCTTTCCGAGATAGTTGTAGACAAGACAAAATGTTGCACATTCATGCAAAACAATGACTTACTTATGTGTCTGCATGAGCTTAATGTTCAAACAAATGCAAGTATTTCATTTTTCAAATCGTGGAATAAACCAAGACTGTTTGAGATTTGCTGTTGACATTGACATCAGACGAAAACACTACTGAAGAAAACAACTCTAATCCGCACATTAATCGAAATAGGCAAAAACGAAATCCGGAAAAACTGACAAAGATGCTTTCCAAATGGCTAAACAAAGTACCCAAAGAAACACTAGCAGTGGTTATGGCACAAAACAGCTTTGAAGACTATTACTCAAAATGGGTGTCGGAATCGATTAAACCTAAAACTGATATACTTCGCGAATCTAACTGTCAGTCTTGGTTTTCTGTACCAGATGGAGATAGTAATGGATTTCCAAGATTCCATTTCACTGACTGCTGTTATGTTCTGACATGTTTACGATCTAAATTGTGTACTACTGGTATTAGTGGTTTACATAAGAGCGCATGGGAGAAAGCAGCTGAAAGTAAAAGCACAAAACTGAACATTGCGATTGTGAAAGAGTGTGTCGATAAGCAAAGTGTTCCGTTTGCAAGACGAATGTTTGATGAAGACGTTGAACTGTTTATGCGGCAAAATAACTATGACAAAGAGGCTGACTTTGTTCGTTTGATACGTCAGTGGTTCGAAGCCGAGGATTCTCCTGGACTCCCAGCAGAAGAGAGATGTGCGCGTCGGCTGAAACTTCGGGACTATCTACTGGAGGGTGTAAACTTCGCGTCATTTCCCCCAGTTGGACGATACATGAAAGGGATTCCAATTGTTACGTTTGAGTCGCTATTGATGCATTTGGAGAGGAAATTACAAATATTTCAGTACATCCCTACACATAAATACAATGTCCGAGCTTTGGGAACACAAGAAGTGGAACAATTTTTTAGTACAGTGCTTGATATGGACCCATCTGGACAAGGAACACCAAAACCCGACGATATACCAGACATTATAGCAACGGCGGCGTATTTGGATAACATACGCATGAAACCAGAAAGGTATAACTCATGTTTACTTGTACTTATGTTGGGTTTACGCAAGCTTTTTAGTGCTGTAACATCCGGAGATACTAAGAACACATGGATACTGTGGGTTATTTATTATTTTACTATTACATGTATAGAAAATGGATTAGTAGTTACAAGTAAAATGTAAAGTATAGTTCATATGACGCTTTAAATCATTCATTTTCGTCGGCTGGGTCCTGAAATGAGCACACTTAAAACTGGACACAAACAGCACGTGAATCTTTATATTTATGCATGGGTCTCGTCCTGTTTACGTATGCACAAAATCACCATTGTTATGCTAAAGTACAATCTAAAACATTATAAGATATTGTCAATTAAAACGAATCATATTTAAATCGTATGTTTGCAAAGCATATACGTATAAAAACTACATTTAAATTGATCAAGATATTTATTGTAGGCTAGCAGATATCATTTGTAAGTATAGCTTGGCTATTTTGACCTGAGCCTGACCTTTATGCAAGAATATATTACAAGGTTCTTGCTTTGAATTCATCTATTTTCGCAGGCAAATCATGCGATATCGGTATTTCAAATTTGTGTTTGATTTACATCTCGAGCGTATTCGTGATACTCCCCGATTATGAAAACATTCAATCGGTGTTGTAAGCGAAGGTCACATATCGACTGTTAAATTATGCTAATCAAAAGGTCAAGCTCGTGTCAAATTGGCCAAACTATACAGCCTATTTATCAGGCAGGAGAGTCCATTGACAATAAATTGTAAAAATGCGTGACGTGGCTGAATGCTGTCAAACACTAAAAGTCCCTGTATTTATTATATATACATTTTTGTAATTACATGAATGTACAACAATCAACTGTATGTTGAATCTCATACATCATTTTATACCACAGGTCATTCTTTATGAAGACTAGCCGATCGCCTGTATACCCTGAAGTTGTCATGGAGAGGTCATATGCAGCTCCCGATGAAACAGAAAAGGTGGATATTCAGTAAGTATACATTTTGCTAACTCGAATTTGAATTGTACTTGAAATATGAATTTTGTTATTGAAACCGATGAACGAAAGAATGCAGCTATTTCCTTAATATATTTAGCGTTAAATTCAGGACAGATGTATGTGTCATTACGTGACCAGTGATCGAACTTGAAGATATCGTCAACAACTCTGGAAGCGAGGGTTCGCCCATTGAACGTCAGAGTCGCTGTTTAAATTGTTAACTTCCTTTTTGCTTTATTTCAGGGATCACTTTTTTGATTCACAAGCTCGTTTGCGTAGAAAGCAGAAACGAAAGAGCGGCCTTGTTTCAACGCCAAGTCAACCAGCCCATCGACAAGAAGGAGTTAGACAGTACCATGCATGTGACGACTCAAAGATTTTGCCACATCTTCGTAAAGGGTTGCCAGATATCTAAATGTATGTCGTTGTTAGAGTGATTGTGCTGTACTAGTTAGTGTTATCCATGATGTTGATGGACCAAGACGTTATTTATTAATGTAATTAATAAGCAGCTAAAACGTCACGATTTAACGAACTAACAACACATTTATGGACAGCCAATGGTTGTTAACAGTATTATGATTACGACTTTTTGAAGTTTTGCAGCAATGTTCATCATGATTAAGTTCTCTTCTGTGCTAGTTTTTGAACTAGTATCAATGGGGATATACCAGTTCTATATTTGTTGATGAAAAAGATACGTTATCTTTGACGTATCATACTCAGTTGTTCTTCTTACATTGGTTATAAAATGTGCATGTCAATAAAAAAACAAAATTTCAAATATATGTAAATTTTAATTGATCACAGATTAACACGAGGGTCTTGAGATCATACAAGCATCATAATTATTTTAAAAATAGTAATGGGGCACTAATATAAATGCATCATTCAATTATATTTTGCGAAACTACCGAACGAATCTGTAAGTATTCACTCTTCATAAGACGAGCAAAATGTCTAATTTTTAATTGCCAGAGATTGCTAGTTTCAATAGTATTTCTCTGTGCTATAATTATGATTTATCTAGATCATATTGTGGTAACCTATCTATTTTTAATACAGTGTATATGAACGCAAACATCTTACTACTTTACACAGCAAATATATAATATAAATTTATATGAAGTACGCTTAACATAGATGTGTCTTATTATTCAAATGTTGATATGATCTCATACCCTATAATCACAGGAATCATGTAAACATATATAATGTTTAAGACAGTACTTCTGTCCTTTGTTATAAAATAATTATATAACAATTGAAACAATTTGCACATCTGTGCATACGTGATAGTACTACATGTATCAATAAACAGTTATTAGAACAAAACTTAGTATTTCTTATTACCAATTAACCACGCTATTAAAACTTTTCATATGGAACTTGCTTAAAAAGTCCTGGATTCGGTATAAGTTGGACTGTAACATACGATGTATGTGTAGCTTTTATCGAAGATTGTCACTGAAATACCAGGAATGTTATTTATCAGCAGCATGGGTGTGCATTTTGAGTTGGTGTCGTCGTAATCCAGACCGGTATTTGTACGACTTACCACAGTCAATACACGGGTGAACCAAATTTCGATGTTGAGCATCTGTATGTCCACTTAAAGCCCTCAAATCACCAAAAGCAGCACCACATACTTTACACACTATTCTGTTTTCTCCAGTACAAACTTTCATATGTGCGTTTCTTCTGAAGCGGTCACGGAACGTACGATCACACCCTGTACACGTATGAGGCTTCATACCTGAATGCTGGTTAAGGTGATCCTGGAATCGATTTTTGATGGGAAAAGTCTTTGAACAACCTGGAAATGGACATTTGAATTCATGATCGTCGTGTTTATATTTGCAATGCTGTTTAAGGTGCTGGCTTGTTTCAAAACTTTTCCCACATGCATTACAAAGGACTTTCTTCACGTGATGGACTTGCTTATGTGCTTCTAGTTCAACTTCAGTATCGAAGAACCTTGTACATTTACTACATTTGATCTTGGAATCATCGTGGTCTTTTAAATGCCTTCTCAAAGTATCTCTAGAGCTATAGGATCTTTCACAGATGGCACATTCAAAATTCTTTTCAGACAAAGACACAAACGACCCGTCTAACGGCCCCTCTGCTTCTACGAGTTCTCCCTCTGCGTCTGACGAATCCATTTGCAACTGCCTAAAATATAAAACAGTCATATACAGCTTCTAGACTATTTACTGGTAAGGGAGATATGTAGCTGAAACCTGTGTATATTTATCCTGAGGAAGTCTTATGACAATGGGTTCACCTTAATATCCAAACATTCTTGGAAGCTAATACAAAGGTATGCTTTTGCTAACGATGAATTTACTGTATTCGCTAAATATAAACGAATATATGTGACAACTATGGCTGCTTTAATAAAAGCTAATTAAATCTAGACCAGAAGTTCCACAATTCCCATCATAATACACATCTGACAGAACGCGGGATTCGTCTGAACTGGTAGTAGCCTACATGCATGATAACCTTTGATGAATCTTAGATTGGTCATGGGACACCATTCCCTTATTTAGTTTGACAGTACACAAACAGTTAATGGTACCTTTTTACCTGTAACAATGATTTGCCTGTGTCGAGCACACATTTACTTATGCTAGACTGGTACAATGTACTAAATCACAGCTTAATGTTATAATATCCACTTAACGAGCTACGTTAGAAACAACCGGAGTCAACACCGTCCCATTTGATATCAATTCCGGTAATACACCAGCTAAACAAGAACATCGCATGCACTTCTCAGTAAGTTATATCCGGGTCGCGAAAACATGTGACAATTAATAATACAAGATCATGGACTCTTATATTAATGCCAACGTTTCGCGGATCGATATACAACAACAAATTTAAATTGACATAGTAGTACATGTGTGAAATATTGTTATACACTAGTTAAAACCATAACTTACATGCGAGAGTTCATTTAAACAATCGGTGCGGCATTTACTACTAACCGGTGCTATCGTGAACTTCATGTACACGTGCAGCGTATAGAGGGTTGGCACTATATGACACCCAATAAAAGGCGATTCCTAACCCTTACCCTAACCCTAACCCCTAACCCTAACCCCTAACCCCTAACCCCTAACCCCTAACCCCTAACCCCTAACCCCTAACCCTTAACTGATTGGAAGCCTTACCCTAACCCCTAACCCCTAACCCTAACCCTGGGGTAGCCAAATACCGGGTGTCATATAGTGTTAATCCGTATAGAGCCGTCCACTAATATGCTTACATTATAATGCATTATCATGATACAAAAACTAAACCGTTAAACAGTGCTTAAGTAATTTGAAATATTGAAGTAGACAACCTTGTGGTAGATTCATTATCAGTTGGCTAAAACACTTGGTATGGCCACACTAAATATTGGAATATTTCAGGTAATTATCGTTTCGTATGCAGGCCTATGCTGTTTTTGGTATCTCACTCTTTTACTCGTTCATCCTATTAAATTTAGCTCACACTGGCCCCGCTTCTACATAGATCTAAAAATGTCCAAATCATGACAAATCGTTGTCAATCGGAGAGGATATTTGTGAACGAGAAAAAAACGTGTCGGAATTGCGTTGGTCAGGAAACTCTCCGACCTTACCACGTTTATTTTAAACATGTTCAAAACAAGCATATATATTGCGTCCCGATTCATAATTTGAGTCAGGTCTGTGATGATGAACTTGATTAGTAAGAGTGTGAATGGGATTTATAAAAAAAAACCATTGGTAGTTTGGAAGCGCATTATAAAAATCCAGTTATACACATTGGCACTTAAGAGTGATTCTCTGTAACCACCAAAAAAACTTGGCCAGGCATAGTCATGGATTCTAATGATTTTTATTCCACACATAAATGCCATCATCCTGTTCATGAAAATAAATTTTGAATTCCAAAATGTAGCTTGGTTGCTATGGAAATTGACTTTGAATTTCGAGAAAAATGCAATTTTGGTCAAATTAGGGTGGTTGATTTAAATTTCCAATTTAATCTCTACAAATATTTCTGAGTGAACAAACTGATACACCAAATTAAAGATGAATATATTATCTTCCTAAAAAGTACAAACATCAACTGAATGGATACGTTGTAGAATATTTATACCAGTTTAAAGTTGATGTTAATCCTAATTTTAGACTGAAAACAAGGCTTATTTTACAGCCGTTTATGAGAAAAGCCGGGCACTTTGAATGTGATGCTTAACTGTATCAATTAACGAGATGTTGAATATCTAAAATGAATAAAAATTTGAGTGGGGCTACTCGATTTGACCGATTTATCAATCATCAATTTTTACCGAAATGTCTATTTTCGCATATTTTCACGGAATTGTACGGATTTACGAGGTTTTATAACTACGATCTCCATAACGACCATTCTGATCACCTCGGTTTTTATCCAATGGAAAATATTTAACATTCGCGGAATATTGTAAATGCTTGCATTTTTACCCTGTTTCTGGTGTAAGAATGATACATGTATGCTTGAAAGGTGTTGAGATAAAGGGAACAAACCTCTGACCAAAGACATATGCTGTATAAACGAATTTGTGTAAGATATGGAGGATAATTTATGAGCTGATCTGTGTCGGGTCAGTTCATCATCACCGACGTGGACAGTCAGTTCAGAAACTTGAGAAAGTCATAGGCTGACATTGATTTGAACGTAAGTGAAGTGCTATCCAGCTTCGGTTTTTATTTACCTTTGAGTTCATAAACAGTAACACTTCTGCTAATTGACTAATATTCGTCTATGTTATGCAATTCGGACAGTCAGATTTCGTCTAGATAAAACTACATTCAGACAGTTGGCCCTAGATTCATGTAGGTGATGATTTTTTAGTAACATGCGATTGACACACTGCATTAAAACAAAGATATACTTATTCTAGATTTTTAAAGTGTTATTTATGATATCACTGTTGTAAAATAAAATCAGGAAAAAGAATCTGTAGATTAGAGTTGTGCTACAGAGCAGTCGCTTTGCTTATAGGCAATGGGTCCTGTTTTAGTAACCCTGTGATGAAAAGTCTTTTCCGGGTCACCGCAGGTTGAGGGCATGATATTCCAGCACTGGATATTCCATGAAAATTTTAAAGCAATATTGGTTTTTATCAACATGTGGAGAAGTTGTGAGGTCCTTGTGGGAATGTCGGACGAAGCGTACCACTGCACAAGCGTACCAGGACTTAGCGTACCACTTGATCAGACTAAGCGTACCACATATGAAATATATAGTGAAAATTAATCAAATAAATTTCAAGTATTTTCAATGTTATAATTGCTAATAGTATATTAAAATTGAAAAGAAAATGTAAACATCATGAATTATTATTCATGGTAACCAAGGACAGTATATTATTTAGTTGCTTATGTCGGAAGATTTTGAAACAGGAAAAATATAAGCTGCACTGTTCCTGTTTGAAGTTAATATGCGTGTAAAATTAATGCTGTAATTAATTATAATTTTGGATATTTTTGCTAAATATGTCAATAGATTTTGAATAAAATAACTATTTTAAAAACACTTACCCGATGTTATTTTGTATTTCTATCCTCTTACATCCGTTTTTATAGAGATCGATCTATAGTCCATAGATCTACATGTATTACTTTTATCATTAATTGCTTCATGCCATAGTTGTTCTGAAATATTTCCTCTAAAAGTTTCCTTGTATGCAATGTTCTTTGAACGTCACTGGAAGAAGTCATGCTTTTCAGTGCGACGGTTATGATCGCTGGCATCACAGAAAATTCAACATTATCCTTTGTTTTATTTATACCATTCTCGTTCAACCAGCGTATTTGTTTTCAATTACATGTCTATGTACTTGACTAACCCCCGATTTATGATAATTATTTATACATGTTAAGTATACATTTTAATTAAAATGTATGCCATACAAGCGTTTTAAAGTCTCAAAAATACGAGATGTCAAAGCCAAATAATCATGATATGTTTTTGTTTTTTTGGTTGAAAGTTGACATATGACATACAGAAGTATTCCATGGACCATCGATGATAATTTCTGGAAAGAGTTTGCGAACAAAATAGAATTGATATGAACTTATTGATGCGAGAATTAATTAACATGCATCATGCAGGAGTCAATATGCCCGTCTATGCATGGGATACAGTAGAGGGGGAATTAGACTATGTAATTACGTGTCCCGACCCCAGGGATATACACAGTAAGCATTTTCACTATCGTCATAATATTGAAATTGTCTAATTCCCTCTGGGTCGCCCCAACGGGTGGGCAAAATACTGACTGTTGCATCGTGTGGTAAGAACAAATATAGTCTGTCATGTTTGTGCCCGTGGTCAGGTATGAACGCTTCCAAATTTGGAGTTTCTGCGCACGGTCGCAAAAAATCCGGTTGTGGATTTTCTGCGTATTTTGGAAGCATGCAGTAATAATGCAGTATGTTATGATATATTAAAGGACGCACAAAATCCACTTCTGAATTATTTGCGTATGGACGCAAAACTGTAAAAGAGACGTGGAAAAATTGTGCGTACATGTGCAAAAACTCCTGCTTAGGAGTTTATGCGTACATGTTAACGATATACATGTAGTAGTTATGTCTGGAAGAATTGGAGTAGGAATAGGAGTTTGTGCGCATATACGCCCAATTCTTCCAGACATCACTACCAAATGTATATCGTTAACATGTACGCATAAAATCCCAAGTAGAAGTTGTTGCGCATGTACGCACAATTTTGGAAGCGTACATAGCTCCCGTGGTTCATGTTGGATTATGAAGTTTGTGAGTTTCTGTTATAGTTATTGTAGCCTTAGTCTCCTATTCTCAGTGGTTAGATCGCTTGTCGCCAAATCTGGGTTACGGAAAACTAGTTGAATTAACTGTGGTATTCATGCATCTGTCAGTTGCATCCACACCCCCACCCAGGGGTTACCGGATATATTACCATAAGATGTCCCCGGCAGGGCAGTGGAGGTTTATACAACCCAAAAGTAACGGCCCATCTACGAGGCGGGGGTCGTGGTTACAACTGACTGGTGCATAACAGTTGGTTAATGTATGTATTTGGTACCGCTACTAAGGACGGAGGCTGCTGATGTTAACAATTATCATCCGTCTTGTATCGGAAAACTGGTGAGAAGGAACCAACTAACTAAGTACAAACGCGTACATAGACGATTGCTTGAAATGTGGGACAAATAATAAGACCATGCATGACCATGACAACTATTCTACCTCACGGCTATTGCGGGAAAGCATAGTCAGCTGCTTGGACCGATACAGACGACCGTTACTGTCAACGACCACGGTGACAATGATGACCAGTAACTTGCAGGACAACCAATTCCCGTCATCAATATTGTTGTGTTTGTAAAATTTAATATAATTGTGTTCCGCGTCACAAATATTCTTGCGTTTTGTAAATGTAACGGTTATAGATAGATCTATATTTCGATGCTTTCATTGTGCTTTTGTTCCGAAACAGTAAATATAAAAATGTATTCCATGCTTTCCGATGCTTGTTATTGTTGTTAATTAGTATATAATCTAAGGTTCCTAAATAAAAAGGATAAATAAATTATATGTTTGTTATTAATGACATAAATATTTATTGTTTCGGGAATGAAATATAGCATACATTTACATTAATTAATTGTTGTAGTTTTGTACAAATACGAACGATGATACATACAAATATAAAAAAAATGCCGAGTATATACATCTAGTTTTAGATTATTTAACTAGTTTCACATAAAACTCGCGCAAATATGCAATAATTAACATATAATATTACAAATATATGCATCCTGTATTTCAGTTTAAAATTATGATTTCTTTATAAATCACCCAATTTTCACCTATTTACTCAAACCAAGATTGATAAAAGATGTTTTTAACACCTAATTATCGAGTGTACCAACAAATATATTATACACTATAGTTCATATGTGGTACGCTTAGTCCTAAAATGGTATACTTGTGTAGTGGTACGCTAATGCAGTGGTACGCTTAGTCCTGCACCCCCTTGTGGAAGGGTTAATGTTTTTGAGAACCAGCATTTTACCAGACTATTTAGAAAGAATAAGGTTGCTAAAGTCTGATCTGCTGACCTGTATGTGTAATCAGATTTCTTTTCTCAGTTGCGACAATTGATACCCTCAATCCGCAGTCTAATTACAAGGAGTCATTTTTAAAATAAATTCATTTTAATACACTTCATTATTTTATCTTTTCAGATTTCACTATGGATCAACATGATACCACAGCCTATGCTAATTAAATACAGTCTTTCTTGATTCTGTTCATGGTGTCGTGACTAGGTGATAAAGGGCCATATCAACAGCTAGCAATGCATCAATCTCCAAGATATCAAGGTACTTTATTGCACACAATCATAAATGCACATTTTACTAAGATGGCAAGACTAGGCTATTCTGAGTTATAATCCATACTAACAGGCCTATTCAACATCTATTTATTTTTATTAAACACAGTGTGTTGAATCATCAGCTTCTTTTGAAATTATCATTACTCAAACGTTTTAAAAAGTACTTCATCTACAGAGCAGCCCTTTGTCAGAAAGTAACCTCTGTATAGCAACACTTAAAAATTGTCCTTTTAGAGTTGTAATTTATTTGTAAATTTAATCTATTGTACAGCACCAACCTTTAAACAATGGCCAATATAAAGGCTAGCTATAATTGCTGTTATTCTACAGAGCTTGTACTGCACATGTTGCATAATCAGTCATTCAGTGTATTTATATTTTCAGATTCTACAAATACAGCTGATTAAGAAACCAAAGTACACATAGTGTTTAGTGAAGGTGCAATCAAACAGTGGACTCATAATGTGCAGTGTTGACAGCAAGATTCAACATAATCTGAACACAAATATACTTTTTTTCTAAGAACTCTTCTGTGCTTTTAATTGAAACTATTATTGTTTTAGCATTGAAACTATAGCCTTTTTTGCCTTAAAATATGAATCTAATATATCATATGTATCAGTCAATAGTGTTTAAAATAAATAGTTTCTGATCATAGTAAACATTGTGTTAATTAAAATTATAATATATAATATTTTATTATCCAGTGTGATCAATTAACATTAAACAATGAGCCAATAAATAAATGCATACACTAGTTATTTTAAATTATTTATCTGAAATTCCAAAATGTATTCGTACAGTATTCACAAATATTTGAATGTATTGTCTCTATAATAAATTATTGTGTATGAATCTTTATATTTGGTATAACTTACTTATTCCATTTCATGTCTTGCCTAAAATGCATAATGCCATATTTCAGTCTGACTGGCTGTGATGTAATTGGTAATGTTTGATAATTTGCAGTTAAAATGTTAGGTCATCACTAGTCATTTTATATGACAGTCACATGCAAGATTGTAACTACCGGTAGTTTGTAAATTTATGTAAAAATACTTGAATTGCTTATTTTTGTAATAAGTAGGTAGTTATAACTTTGTTAGTATAGTCATTGAAAAAGCCACTGAGCTTGTATGTAGATATAAAAATGAGCTATGTCAAATAAAAGTTACCAAAACCTCAATAAATTAATTTATTATTATCATTGTTAGCAAAACACAGTTTTTGCATGCAAACCAATATGCATGGAATGGCAAATTATTTCATAGTCTATATTTCTGTTGTGCTATGATCTACCAAACTAGAGAAAAGTCATTTGAAATGTGTGTAAATGTATAAATAGTTTAAAAGACTCGATTCTGAAAAAAAATGTTTATGTAAGTTATTGTTATAAATGTATCTAAGTTCAAGGGACCATTTCATTAAGTCTATTTAATGCAAGTTTTAACTCTTTTGGCATTAACATGGAGTTTGATGATATTTGATAATCGTTAAACTTCATGTATGTTTGTTGATCATGCACAATCAAAATTCAGGCTTATAATACATTAAAAAAACCCGAGGCCCTTTTCTGCATGAAAATTTGCACACATCCTACTTCTCACATGAAAAATCTCATTATCTGGATTTCACCAGAGCAAAAATCATATTGTCCATGGAATAATTGTCTTGTCTGTTTATCCGGGTTAAATGCCATTTCACAACCATTTTCAGTTATACAGTATATAGTAGCTGATGAACTGTACAAGTTTTCCTGAACTGTATTCTAACCAGTACTGCTATACCAACCCTTCCAACAGGAAGCAGCAAATCCACAGGTGGATAAACATCATCTTGTCCAATTTTCATGTACAGACTTTTATGACCTGCATAGATTGGGAAACAAACACGAAATGTCCTGTTACAAATCCAGTGCAGTTGCCCACTGAACCATATGGCCATGACACACCCCATCTGAAATCTACTGTATTCCTAAACTCCCCCCCCCAACCCTGGAATGGGTATTACTATGAACATGTTCCTCACAGAATTACACATTTTTATATAGAGGGCTGTATAAGATACACATGTATCATGTTGATACCAGATAGCAGCAAAAGTATGAACTTTCTGTACTTTCTTTCAAATTACCTGGAAAGTTTGAGTTTTGTTGCCATGGCAACAAATGAAGATATTAATGTATGTTGTATAATTGATGATCAAAACTATTTAATAGTGTGTTGTTTAGGTAGTCTGACATATATTATCCCTCATGTACCTCATAATATTTAAGAAAAATGTGTATACTGATATCCCTGTTAACAAAGTGGGTGGGGTACTAATTAAATACCCACACAATCCAAAAATATTGATTTTTGGACTTACTTCAGACAATTTAAGTGTTGTTTCGACAATATGTATTGTGAATAACTCCAGCTTTTACCTACCAAGACTTATTCTGAATGCAATTAAACTAAAAATAGCGAAAATAGGAAAATTAAAGAAATACGTAAGTCGCCATTTTCGACATTTTTAAACAAAATTTTCAAAAAAATTTCCCATAGCCCCACCGAAATTTTTCTAAATTGATTTGTACCAGTCTGTCGTCTTTGCTAACATGGCATCAAACATGTGGTATGTGCCCGGCTTTTTTAGCAAATTTAATTTGAAACACACATGAAAAATATAAATTTGATAAAATATCAATATATGAAAACCATGGTCATCTAAAATGCATGCCATATACTTGTACATTTGTATATTTCCGTGGCTTTTAACGTTTATACAACCACCTATCCACGAACTTATCTAATTCAAAACTCAAAATCATGTAAGTGGCTTAGTAAAGAGTACAGGAGATGGTTAAATAACGCACTTTGGCTGTAAAATGAATGAGGAAAAGTGGCAAAATATGCCAAAATCACAAAAACCCGGTTTCCATGGCAACGGTACCCGATATCATTGATATGAACCCTGGTTTGTTGTTAGTGGGTGGTATGTTTAAAAGGGTGCAAGTTTCAGCAAAATCGGTGACTATGCCTGCCGGACCCCTTCTTTAATTTTTTGGTTTTTACAGAGAATTGCTCTTAAGTATTCCGTAATTATTTCAATGTTATTGCGGTCCAAAACGTTGCGTTCAGACTGTCTTCATTGTTATCATCTATACCCTTCCGACTGATTTCTATGTTATCTTTTTTAATCATCAACTGTCTCCATTGTTCTCAAAAATATGACACCATGTCATGTTTAAACGCTCATATCTCGGCCAAAAGGACGAATAAAAGTGTGTAA
Source organism: Spisula subtruncata (assembly GCA_963678985.1). Taxonomy (NCBI): domain Eukaryota; kingdom Metazoa; phylum Mollusca; class Bivalvia; order Venerida; family Mactridae; genus Spisula; species Spisula subtruncata. Next base: position 44,464,155 of record OY787660.1, read on the forward strand.
ATCTGCATATAGACGGGGGATGGATGTAATTTCGTCATGGTATAAGTCAAAGGGTAAGGATTTGTCAAAAAATACCTTTTTGGGGATCAAAGTTTCAAATAACGCGTTTTTTGTAAAAAATCGCATACATTTTTCATGATTTCTCCCTAAATAATACACGGTTTTGCTCAGAATTTCGTGTACTGATACCTGTTTTAACTGCGAATAAATGTACACACTTTGTTTTGTTCAGACCCTGCAAAAGGAGTATAAAAACAAGCAATACTTACTTCCGCGAATTTTGCGTCCGTAAACACTGACAACTGTCTTCTATGTGCCAACTGTTTTCTATGTATCGGGTTGAACGGTGTGTGTATAGCAAACGCCCATGTATGACTGTTATTCCTGTCCCAAGTACGGGAGTATCGTATTTAAAGCTATTATCGAACCAAGCCAGGCATGAAGTTAATGCAATACACCGTGTTGATATGTATTACACCTGAAAAGCTTCTTTTGTAAAGGACTATACCGCTAGAGTTGTCAGTGTAAACGTCGTGTACCATTCACGTACAGTATTTCGATTTCGTACTTGGCTAAATTCGGGTGTATCTGTCAAGCACCTGTGATTAGTTTCAGTGATTTTGGACTGAAAAGTCGCGAAAATGGGGCGAAGTTCTTGTGGAACGTGTATGTTGGTGTCTGCGATCATTCTTGGTCCTATTGTGATGGTTTTGTTAGCTGTCTCGTTCGCTACTGATCACTGGTTGGACTTTGATGTGGATACCGTGGACTTGTCTCCAACTGTCCGGAATACTCGAGATACGGATATTTTACTCGCCAGATACACTCATTCCAGAAACCGAGGACTATTTAGAGAGTGCTATCCGGGAAATGATACTAAATGTAAGTACAGGAAAAATCTTAAACCATATAGTTTTTAGAAGATCGAAGATTAAATTGGTAAACTATTAGAACGACCCCACCTAGATTTAACATAATGTATGCTTACTCGACCGAAACACTATACTTACTAATATAATGCCTAAATTTAAACCGTACAATAATGTATACTTTGTATTACTTAAATGTGTATTTCGAAATACACATATTTCAATGAATAAGGTGTGAACTATTTACATATTGCACGATTTTACAGTTAGGTGCTGTATAAACTATTTTAGGCATGCCCCACTTATGTCCATTTGTTATTTTAGGCGTATTTGTCAAAGTAGTTCCGTTTGTTGAAACTCGAAACTCAAATATGACTTAAGTAATTCGAATTCTCTTTGTGAAAAGAACCGGTTTGTGTTTGAACAGTTCGTTTTTAACAATATAAGTCTACATGTAGTTTAATGATCAGCAGTGCTTACAGTGATTTGTCCAATAACCTATACGGCACTTGTAATAAGGAGTACACGTTTAATTATATAGTAAGACAATAATGAGTACAGTTACCAGCTTTTACAAGCGCTTTCAATAACAATAAATGATACAAGTTGAATTTTATAGTAATCCGATAAGTCGTACAGTGATTTGGTTCATACATGATGAGTTCTGGCATTGTGTACTTATACTTATATACATTTGTTTATCATCTATTAGTCATGTGGAACTTCATTGGATTCATCCGCTAACTTAACTTTTTAAAACTGGTTTCAAGAGAGTCCCCCTCAAGTGTGGTCAAAACAGAAACAGTATTTTCCTTGCTGGACGGTCATCATGGCAGGGAATTCTGGCTTCTTCGTCTTATACCCTCGTTGTGATGAACACCATCAGGAATGATGTGACGACGGTGATAATATAACTGTTATAAGATATAAAAAAATGTAATCTAAAAATACTTTTTTAAAACTGGATAGTAAGATAGAGGTTTCTACCTTCTTATCCAGTTTAAAATACATCTGTACATGTTGTATAATAACAATTACAAACTATATGCGCATGTAAGAAAACCAGAACAATGCGTGCATTATGCTTCGATCTTAATTCATCCATGGCCATTACCTGATTACATACGATAAGTTCAGATGGTTTTTGCCCTCATATATTCAGAAACAAAGTATAAGATTGTCACAAATACATTACTACATCACTTGATCGATAAATCATAAAGGCGAATTTGTCGGTCTTTCTCACAAACACAAAAACTTGTCATTTTATTATTTAGATACATCTGATTATGACAGATCGTTACAAAATACTATTGAGATGACATTGCCCTGAGGCGATTGACCCTCCCCCGTACCATGACTGCTATATTCGCTTGATCAGTTACAAAGTATAGGCGATAGCATCTCTATGTACGTATTGCTTTATCTTAATGGATGTTTACATTCTCGTTGTTGTCACACATCACACAGACGCGTTTCCGATGTGTTCCCGATGATTTGACTTAGAAAAGACACCGGACTATGAGTAACAATGCATATTTTCAAAAAGACCAAAGTTGCTCCATTCGATGTACGTCCGATACCCGGCCCAATTTGACCAACGTTGGATATTTTACCCAAGTATAAATTGAACCCTATTTGTATTGCTAGATACATGTATGTACAATGATGACGTCCATAAAAGATGAACCATGGATGTGTTCACGTGATCATACGGTGTATTATTGATGAATCTTCTATTGGTTGCTAATTCAATTTGCTTATATTACCTGTTTTGCATAATAAAGCACATGGATACTATTCTAAATGATACATGGCTTTGAAAATGTGATTTGGGTGCAGTTTATTTACCCCTCTTAACGGCAAGCGTATACTCCAATGCAAGTACCGATGTATTTGAATAGGGGGTTTAGTAAATTATGTATATTCAATGGCCAATGGTTAATTCAGAACTACAAGGTTACACTTCATAGTCTGCGCAAACATCTACATAGCTTCTACAATATCAGCGAGTTAAGGTTAAATAATTTATGTCCTATGTTCTACAAAATGTAGTATATTCACGGTATCAATTATGGAATACGCCTGTGTTCGTTCTTGTACTTACTGGCTAATAAGTGAAGGTCGTAACTACAAAATCAATATTTTGAGAAAACAAGGAACACTTCCGAAAATTACTATTTACTTACTGTTAAACAAGATGTTTCAAGTTCAGTTTTGTCAACGTGACAAGTTCTGATTTTTAAGAAGATATGCTCATAAGAAGCGCATTGTGATGCTGATTATAAATGTGCATCGTGTTTATATAAGGTCGTAAGAAGTAGTTACGACCTTCCCATTCTAATTAGCTATAAATGCACCTTCCCGATCACTTTCGACACTTGCATCCTGTGGTACTAACCTGCCTCACATCCAAGTAATCGTACCCATGCCCCCCTCACATATACCAGGTTTCAGATCCATTTTTAAATCAGTTTCCATCATATAAACTTGCGAGCTGCAAACATTGACTGTTGTTTAAAAGTTGTTGCTGCACTGAGATTAAATGTTCTAATAAAAATCAACTTTGGGAAATTTTGAAGGTTTTGTTATAATATAGAGGTTGTTGCTCTACAGAGGACCGCATTCCAGAGGTTTCACTACCCAATATTCGGTATTGATGTTTGTAATAACATTATTATTAGTACCAAAGCATAGAGCGACCACAGTGATACATCATATTATGAACGAAGAAACATCACAGCACACTACCTTTATAGCTTATTTATACATCACTTATATACGAGCGTTCACTATTTCTTATGTTCTTATTATGAATTATGTGTCAAGGCCTAATAAATCATGTTTAATAAATCAGATGGATCTATCTAGTTACCATGGTTACCTTAAACATGCACAAACGAATTTACTATAATTTATGCAATTCTAATTCACCTCCGCATCATATGTTATTCATATTGATGCAATATTTTAACATTTTAAAATCATCAAACCTGAACAAACACAAATTATGTAAACTTAATAAAGTAATGGTTTATAATTTTTATTTCTTAGTATAATGATGTTCCAAGTCTAATGGCCGTGAAATTTCAGCAAACGTAATAAGTATTGTAACTATAGTAACACAACTAGTAATGCAATTAGTAAATGTAATTGCATAATTATACAATGTAAGTTGCAAGTATACTTTCGTATTCAAGTAACTATGGCTTTTTCTTTATGATGAACTGTCAATTATTCAATGGTTTATGTAATGTAAATTGAGACAAATAGAAAGTATATAGCAATATCACATGTACCCGCTAACGAGTTACTGGCGACAAGATTCTTAATGATAAAATACAAAATATAAAATAAAAACAGAAGATATAACTTTGTTCAAGTTCGAAAATTAAACTTAACATTTACTTTCTATGTTTCTTCAGTCGTGTTTATAATGAAACGTTGACATGTCTGTCAGTGTGTAACATTTTACTTATGAATGTATTTGTATCTTTTACGTTCGTGTGATGTGTTTTTATTGACAGTATAATTATATTCAAGCTTTAGTCACACTAGTATTGATATTGATATAATTATATGTGATATTAAATGTTGCTGCTGAACCTAACACCATGGTTAGATATATGTCAATCTATGAATATAATTATCATCAGTAGTGAATACTAAATAATGTAGCGAACATACCATCGAAAGTTGCACTGACTGAGCCACGACGGCAGCTCATGGTCACCAAAAACTAAGAGTGCATCTATTGACTGCGTATAGATCCTCCGCCCATTCGTGCACTAAGGATAGCCGAGCACTAGACTGATAAGTGTAATAACAGACTGACCTCATCTTTCACAATGTGTCGCTGTTGGCAGTCATTGGTCTAAAAGCTAATTGTAAGTTAGTCGATTCCAAAACAGTTTGACTGGACAGCATTTCGGACACATTATACTGCACGATATAATACATCAATAATACCATTGTCTGGTTGGGCTTAAAGTCTAATTTTTTTAAACAATAAGTCGATGATAGATTACATACAAGCAAGTAATACCAGTAATTACAGGACACGACCTTTGATGACCAAACACACCCGCCAGCATGTTCCCATCATGTAATTATATGACTTCTTTTTTATCTATTACTTGTACCTTGTATGGTTATATAGCCATACATACAAAAAAAGTCCTACAGGTGTTTGCAGGCACAGGTGGCAGTATCAGTGTTTATTTACGCGCTGGATACCCGCTCCACTAGCAGTATCGTAATTATTGTTAGGAACAAAGTCTATTTTTAGATGCGATGTTCCACAATCTTTGGACATAGACATATAGTACGCTTTATACCTTGATAGTGTGTTAGCTCAGTGTCTGATTTCTTTTTCATTTTTTTAATGTTATTTTCCAAACACTGATACTGCTACCTGTGTTTGCAGGTGCATGTAATACTCGTGCATATTGTTGTATGACTCGGTGTTATTTTGACTGTTACGCGTATAAGGAACAACAGAAACATTGGTTGGCGATATTTGTATCATAAATAATGTAATGATAGACTGTAACAATACTAATAACGTATTGACATGGACATAAAATATTTGCTCCTTCCATGTTTTCTGTAGCCATATCAGTGATTGGTTTGTCTTTGTAGTATTTGTTTTTCTGCATCATGACCAACCTGTTCAGCAGCGAAGTCATTACCAGAAAGTATGCCTAACGTGTCTCTTGCTGACATATGGTTTTGGTATATTGTTAGTTTAGCAATTCTGTCAGAAAAGTTGAGATCTTCCAGCTGACTGAACTTTTCCCTATATATACCATACCTCTTCTTCTTAGGTGTGACCGTTGAATTAACCTTTTGAACCTTGAAACTTTCAAAAGCCACATTGTGAGCCTTCGTATTCTGACCAAAGGACTATTCCAGTTTGATTTATGAGAGCTTTTGTCAAAGAATGAGGAAAATCCAGTTCAACATTAGAAAAATGACCGTTGCGATTCAATGCATGTGTCAACTCTAAATACGAGCAGTTACTCAAAATATCATACAAGGTATTATACATGTATGCCGACAAAGAACTGATAATTGGTATACTACTCGTATTTTCGAGAATGTCTTGTGCAATATGTTCAGCTTATATCATGGCTACGTGATGTTAACTGAAGGGGTGGCGCTAAATCCAATGATAATCGAGGAGGTGGGACTTAAATTTCAAAGGAATGAGTGCAATAACTGCAGTGCATGATAATATTATCCTGCTGTGAAAGTTGTCGCACGCATACTGTAAATCATTAATTTTCGTGGGCGATTAAATTTCTCGGACTTTATGGTTCACCTTCAACCTCGAATTTAAATCCATTCGAACAATAATCTTTACCCTTGTATTTATTACCTGAAATGCAAAATCCACGAATTAAAGTCCCATCGAAATGGTCATATTTACCAAAACCACGAAATTTCATCCCAAGGAAATTCAATGATTTTGCAGTGTACCACTGTTTATACGTTAACTGTAAAATAATCCGTGACGTCCGTGCTTGAAAAGTACGTACTGGGGTCTACAACTTTAAGGTAATAGAGTGTAATCTATAGTGAAGTAAAGTTTCAAAAATGTTTTTTTTCTGTCAAATTTATTTTGTCGGATAAAATAGGCATTGTATTATGATCATATTACATTTGCACTTGAGGTTAGACACAAATAAATTTCAAATTTGTTGACGCATATGACAGCAATTGGATTGCAAATCTTGCCCGTTCACAATCAAAGTAAACATGACATTAAAAGTCCAAGTTTGGGGACTTAGTCAGTAGTATTAGGACCGAAATATTACAAAGAAATGATTATAAAATACATTCATGAGTTTGTATCATGCAAAACTGCAATGACCTTGCAAACCGAAAGAAGAAAAGGTGTAATTGTCTTGAAAAACATGCACAATCTGTACTCCGTGCCCTTAATAACACAACGTGGTATTGGAAATTTTAATCGGTCAGCGAGGACAATGTACCGTTATGTGATATTTAGCCACACCCAATACAATTTGACAGCTAATGATATAAGCCAGAAAGAGAAACTTAACACTCGGTTTCCTTATTTAGTCTCGGGCTCCGCCCTCGACGAAATAAGGCAACCTCGCGTTTGCGTTCTCTTTCTATTACATAAAATGGACAGCGGCCCCTGTCCTACACTCGTGACGATGGATACCATCAGGGCAGATATGTAGAGAAAAAATCTAATCTACAAGTTATAATCACCTGTTTTAAAGTCGACCTGAACTATACAGATAAATTACAATATAGTATAAACGGAAGTTATGAAAACTTATTCAATGTCGTGGTAAATACAAATGTACAAACCCACCGTGAATAAAACTATATTTAGATATTTCAAGATTCAATATCACGAATATGATCAGGCTCTCTATTCAAATCAACCGTTTGAGCATAGCATTATGAAACTGATGTACTGTGTGTGTATCAAGCATACCTATCTTAATTAAAAAATCTGTATATTTGCCATGGTGTATTCATGGCTGTTTATTTTCTAAGCTTGATATTTCTCCATACCGTTTTCAGTACTCTCCGTACAACATAAGATATTAATCATGTCCGCATTGGTGGTTGCATACGACTAAATTTGAATATTTAAACGCATGGAAAGTGCACTAGGGGTTACAAAACTTTCAGAAATGTGCATATTATGAGCATTATTTTGCGATGTTGTATGAACATGAACGCAAACATGTTTGATTTAACTTTATTTTGCAATATTTGAAACAGATGGTCACCGAACATGTATATAACTACACGAGTACCAGATCTATTTATCATCACAGTAGACCTATCATGTCCTCATGTATATATCATATTATTGTACATATCATATTTTATAATAAAATACAGGAGGTGTGTTGTATACACTCATACTTTTTATCATTGTGTTTTTATGGGTACATTTTTGTATAATGACATTTGGGTAGGGTACTTACTTAGTTTTTTGCATTCCTGAAGGCAATATGAATACCCAACTTGTACTGTTCCATCCCTTGAGAAATATGCAAATTTGATCCACCAATATCGTATCGCTGTTGCTTTTTATTTTTACCTGGCTATTGACACGTGGTAAATAAAAGCAACATATCTCAAGGGGAGGGGGTAGTCTTACAGGTTTTGTATTCAGCCAGGACGGGGTGACAGTGTGAGCGTTTAGATACAAAATCACCTGACACATTTTCTATTCACTAAAATTATGGACTGACAGTTGATCAATTTGTCACCTGTGAAATGCTTACCGGAATGATGAATGTTGAAAGGTATGGACAAATTAGGATTAAAATGATCACCATAAGGCAGAATGATAAGAAACAACGTAAACACTAGATATTTGGATGCGTTTTTACACACATACGTGTTTGTCTGACCCATAGGGGTGTACTTTAACAAACCAGGCTTCAACCTAGACACGGAAGATAAAATTGACATCACAATGTTTTCATTGAATCTGTGTATAACCATCCATTATCCTATCTTCCGGATTGAAATGCTGAAAGTGATGTTTTGGCTAACTCCTATTTAATTTGCAATTCTTTACCTGGGGAACTGGTATCATATTTCATATAAATTCCTTTCACGCAGTTTTCAAAACGTTGGCTGTATTGAATTTCCATCTCATAAAACAACCATACCCAGTCTCCACACATCCCGACCATTCATTCGGATCACCTCGGCGTTTTAGCATTACACTGTATTTACCGGAGACAAACGGAAATGACCGAGCTTTCACGATTGCTCGACCATTGTGTCGTATAATGACGTTACCTGATACATTGACATAGTTTACCTAGTTAGGCTTGGATACCAGCTTCTCTCCTTAGCAACGGTCAACACGTACCCAAAGACTTTCGTCATATTTTCTTTTGTACGAAACTACCAAGGACGAGGAAGCTATACACAATGCACACATATACGATGAAATATTATGGTAATTCATACGAGAAAAAAGATGTTGGGCTTTTTTATGCAAGTATGCAGTGCTTTCTTGCGAAATGTAACACGCTGGTGACAATTTAATTTATCTAATGTTCATGCACTATTAAAACAACACCCAGGCAGACGGTATAAACACATACAACAATACTGGTGACATTACGTAGTGTATATCAGTTGTCACGTTACTGCCAGTAGTATGATCAAGAATGTTGCAAGGATAATAAGTAACTGTCTGAATGTGAACTTAACGAGAATCATTTAATTTTTATTTCTCGCATACAGTATACAGTAACGAAATATATGTACAACAGAACATAGACTAATCTGTGTTGAAATACATCATGACCAAACCATATTTGGGTGTTTGTGTCTGTGTGTTACGTATCCATGTACACAGTAAACGCCACAATCCATACTTGGTTCGGAATTGCAATGTCCAGAGTCCGATTTTCGAAGCATTTCGAATAGCGATGGAAATGCTGTTATAATAAACTGCGTGCTGACGTCATTCGAAATTTCAAAACACGAATTAGTTTAATTCAAAGCTCATTGAGATTTTCGAGAAGTCGTGTTCTTTGTTTCAACCAGTCAATGTGAGTTTGCTTTAAACTAATGTATCATTCTTAATTACTCGAATGTGTTGAGCTCTATCAACTCGTGTACACGTACAATTAAATTCTCAACGGATGCTTGAAATAAATACGATATTTCTAACATCGTATTCCAGTATTCATGCAATTGTGATATTTCATGTATTTCCCATTAAAAATCTTACTTTTATATAACATCACAGACTCAAAATGAGACTAATTGTGATGCTCGACCTTAAAATTTCTTGAATTTGACGTTCACAATTGTACGTATAGACTGTTGCAACCTATTTAAAATTGGACTATGCTATGTTTGCCCATTCAAACTTGGCCAAAAATGAAATTTTTTGTCATGCGAATAATAGTTGAACTTGATACAAATATAGTCAAATCCGGAGTATTCGAACCCGGACGGCTGTGACGACCGACCAGTCCTCATACCACTACGCTAACTTGACATGTGCATGTACATTGTAATGGTGCCGTAGCCAGCTGCATTAGCAAGGATACATACTGCCTTCAAATTTAAGTCAATATGGGACGTTTTAGTTCATAATAACCAAATGCCTCATAGTTAAGACACATACATAAAACATCTATCAAACCGCCAAGTTTTTACATCACATTTATAATTTATTTTATTGTCAAAATGTCAAAATATCATTTTAATGATTATGTTTCCCGTTTGAGCACAAAAACCTCAAACTCCGTTGTTTGTGATAAACTTAGCTATGCAACATAATTTTGAGGAATGTCGGTACAAGAATTGTAAATTTTTGTCGTACTTAAATCGTTGCCTCGGTTTTGTGTGAATAAAAGTATGGGTTAAATATTCAACCGAGCATGTCTCGTACGAATAATGTGGAAATAATGTATAGGTTTGAAAATTATTTCTGTATGTGAAGTTTGGTTACGCTGTCGGGTTTTGAATATTTGTAGGTCAACGCCTGTTGTCTGAAGATAGCAATTTATCTGACTTGTTCATTCAGAAATAATAATGACTTTTCTTTTGCCTTGATGACTTCAAAACGTGAAAAAGTACTGACTGAGTAAGCATAAAGGCGATGATTGTTAACATATTACTACGACGAGACTTTAAAACTGATCTACGTTCAGGTGAAAATGAACATAGGATGCTGCTGCAAAATGCCGAGCATAGCCTTTATTTGACAGTATCTTTGCATGCATATGAGTGCCCAGATCCGTTATGGAACCATTGTCCAAAGATTATACGGGAAGTGCGCTAACCATTTAGCTACAGCACCGGAGGCACACTGAAACATGGACATATCTGGAGCATACACTTTTTTACCCCAAAACAGTCTAAAATGGACAGCATTTTTCTGAGGGCGTACATAGACGACTTTCAATATAACACAAACCGACCAAACTAGCCATCGCCAATGAATAAAAAAATATACACACATTAAAACCTCATAGAAGGACATAAACAAGATGAAAGTTGATGGTGTTGAAAGAGGTGACTAGTTATGGTGATACATATGATGGAGCATAACAAGCTATAAACATTTTATGACAGTGTATTCTCTTATTCATTTCATTTAATTGAATATTGACATGAATCGTAAAGTTTATGATGTTCGCCGCCCTGCACTATTGAAATATGAGTGCATCATGTAGTGCATGTAATGTTCATGTGATGTTGAATAATACTAGACTGTGTATATATATAGATCTAGTTGTTATACGTGTAGTACTGTAGTTGTTGAAATTTAAATTGTGTTTTATTAATATGCTTGTGTTATTTGTGTTCTACGAATACGAATTAAGCATTGTATTCCTTAATATCCCCATTTACATGTTGATACATTTATACCTGTGATTCATATGTCATGTAAATGACACATTGACTGGAAAATAAATATATTCTATTATATTCTACTATGTGTCTCACAAAATAATTGGCTATGGTTCCAGTGTTTACACCTTTTACTGAACACAAAAAGAGCACATACTATGGTTGGGTGGCTTGGGCGTCCGACTAGGAAACGGAATGATGCTTGTTCCATCCTACCTGTAATTGACCACAGTTGTGTCCTTGGTAATAGTGTTACTCCTGTATATGATTTCATTGACGACTGGTCAGGTCTGTATCAGAATAACATGGATGGCAAATCTCACTATCATTGTCCCCATGTCACAAGGGACCATGTGTGTACAAAGGGTACAATAGCTCCTGGTAGGTACATTTGAATATGAATACTATTCAAATGTACCTACCAGGAGCTATTGTATTGATTAAATATCTTGCCAGTGAGCACTGTTCATGTTGATCGTCCCTCTAATCGATCGCATACAAAAAATTTACTCATGAAATATTGATGTTTACATACATAGATTGTTTCACGTACAAATGTTCCCACCAATAATAGTAAAGACTTTATTAACGAGGAAACTAATTTGACAATTCTTATATCAGTCTTCCATAAGATCCCCAACAATGAAAAATGGTCTAGAAAAATGCAAATGACATGTCTTTAGTGTTCATCCATCTAATATACTGCCGATTGGCAATGTTTATATAATAAGAGGGTCTTCCTGTAACCAATGGCGTGCATTATGAAATATACCCATGAAATGTTTATTCTGTATTTTCAGTTTTGGAGAATTTACAGAACTATGACGGTGATGTGTATGACCGACATTGTTTCAGACAGTATTTTACCGTCCCTGATGAGATGGCAAGCCAAGGGGATTGGTCCGATGATTTCCTGGCAAGAATTCGTGAGTATTATCCTACAGTCATATCATGCTACTCATGTAGAACACATAGAGGCATGGTTGTGCTTCATATGTTATCGAAAAGTTTTAAATATACAAAGTGATGTTACAAAATTCCTGGACTGCTCGATTTATGAAACATATTTGTGTCCGATTATCAAAAATTGCAACACTATGTGCAATACGCTTCGTATCTAATATATGTACAAACAATGCTTGTATATATATGTGAACTGACCACAATAATAATCTACGATTAACGATATAATCTAAGTATCTTATACCGACAACTTATATTTTGTCGCCTAGTTAGAATATGTAGCCTTATGGTACCAGTCCGATTTCCGTCTAAGATACAAAGGATGAAATGTTCGTTAGGCAAAGAACTAGTTGTCCTTAAACTCACTTTTATTTCTAACATGTTGCTTCTCTTCCGTACCTTAATTCAAATTTAAAAGCTTTCATGGGAACGGGCAGTCAATTAATGACTGTCACAGGATAATTGTATAACATACTTGGCTATCTTTAGACCACTTTCTATCACATGGTGCACAAACAATACAATGAAATTGCTTCTACGAAACCCTGAAGTGAATTGTATTTAATCTGTTACCGGTATCAATGACCAAAGCATGATCCTGTGATGTTTGAAGTCAAAAACCATGACACAAAAACTATCAAATGCACATTTAACTTGTTTCACAGCACAAATAGTAAAACGTTCCATATAATGCTAATTACAATTGAAATCACAGCTGAAAACAACCACCCAGAGTTCAAGCCCTTGCCATTATACTAATGATTAATCTAGAATACCGTTGTGGTGTGTAGGAAAAGTCAAATGGCACACATTTTCGAGGTGAATGTAATGCCGAAGCCAGTCTGAGGCTACGTCTTCTTCTTCTTCTTTCAAATAATTTGCATTTCCCACTCTGGGACATTATCGCAAATTAAGAGACAGGGGTGAGATACAACGAATACGGGTGCATTGCCCTAGCTCGTTTCGAATACATTCCTTAGTTCTTTAACGTGCCCGGTGTAAAGCATCTATACACACCATTATACATCTGTTGTTAAAAAACAATCCATTCCAATTAAATCTTTTAACAATACCATAATTTGCCATGGGAGAAATGGCACGTTCGTCCGTGTCATTTTTATTTGATTTCAAAACCTACTCCGACTTTCCCACTCAATGATTACGTCATTAAATAATACCAACCCTTTTACTCACTATATAAGTATACGTTGACACCCATATACTATATTTGGCTTTAAATAAGATCTAGTTTATTGCAAAATTCGTATACGCTTGATGTAGTTTGAATACACTAAATGGGAGAGGGTCGTGACTATCTTATCCGCTGATCAAATTCTACTTTATGGCACACATATATCCGCTTCAGGTTTCGACAGTTTAATTTAGTGTTAAATGGTGTAATATATATCGGGCAGTCAGGTTTTATGTTTACATTAAGCTGTTTTTGAAATGTTGAGCTTGAGTGAATATATGTTACGCTTACTTTTGATGCAACTTATAAGTTATAATCCCGCTAAACAAGGAAGTCAGAAATGTGCATTGTGTGCGAACATAATCTTTGCAAATATACCCGATAAAACAAACCCGACCTTGATAGCGAATAACAAAATGCATGAACAAATATGAATTGTTCGTCACTACCTGGATTAAAAAACTTCTAGGAAATATGTATCATTGTACCACAAAACACGATCTTGCGATGCATATCTCAACGACATCCTGCTACTTGTACCCGGATTCCCGTAATGCATCATCATCCAAAATAAACTATCACATCCTACTTTCTCTATAAAAACGTATTTATTCTACCTTGTTTAATTTGGAGGAACACGTAGAAACTTGTGACAGCCACAGGTGACTGTATTATTGTTAAAGACTTAAACGAAAAAAAACTTATTTAGTGAAAAAAGATTATTCTATCAAGGTACATACATATTTGTTCTAAAGTAACCAGACTTTCAAGGTATCACAAAACAAGAATTGACTATCGATATATTCTTAAAATAATAACATTTATACAGAGCATTGCTAAAACAACTTGCATGCCAAACTCTATCGAAATTGGTCAAACAGTCAAACATGTAGATACAGTTTCGAAACCGATCACTGTTGCGCATTCAACACAGACCAAAATGGCCGTCCTTGCAGCGTTTTACACTATCGAGAGTTTAAATAAAAGTTTTAACTATGTATTTCATAATATGAAGTTAATTTAGGCTTACATTCATCGCATAACATTGTTTGAGTAAGCCCACTGCCTTTTATAGATGATATATATATACATAAAGCTGTTTTGTTATGAAAAACAAAATGCCCCACAGTGACCGGTTCGTCAATTTCTGTACAAATTGACCTTGCAAAATATGTTTACAAGTTTTTCGGGGTATTTTTGTTATCAATAATACAGTTATCTGTGATTGTGGCATAGACAAAGAGAAGCCAGTGGAATTGCTAGGTTATATTATGGAATGTTCCCATCTTGTTTGTCGAATTAGTACATACTTGTATTTATTTTCAGACTTGATTCGTTGCTGGTTGGCATTCTATATCATCGCATTGGTTGTCTTCCTAGCTGCTTATGTATTTGGTTTGTTAATATGTTGCTGGAGACAGTCTAGATGGGCATACATTGCTGGACTCTGTGCATACATTGCAGGTACGGTACTGTTGACTGTTTTAATAAATAAAATCTAGTATTATTCAGGGAAGGGCCAATACATTTCCACCCAGTTAGACTTGTTAATACTTTGCTTCCTAACTGCGTAATGTATTGACAAATCTCATTAGCATCTCTATAGGATATAGTTTCCTCTTTGAACAATTCATTAATAATTCGCTGGCTTAGAATGAGAAGGTCGTAACTACAAAATCGATATATCGGGAAAACAAGAGAAAACGGTCTGTAATTTAATCTTTACTTATGGTTAAACAAGCTTTTAAAACTTCATTTTGGTCAACATGACAATTTCAGATTTTCATGAAAATAGGCTCATAAGAAGCGCCTTGTGAAGCAAATTTCAAATATGTATGAGTCTTATAATGTCGTAAGTAGTAGTTACGCCCTCCTCATTCTAAGCCACCGAATTATTGTACTTCAACCATGGCGTATACGCTCTGGTACAAATGTCATGTTATGTTGATCAAATTTTGCTCATCCAGGAAATAACTGCAATAAGGTTAACACTATTTGTGACATACAAAATGTGTCTATTGTTGAGAAAGTTTAATGTATAGAGAATAAGGGAGATTTTGAAGCGATGTTATTCAGGAGGAGTATATGGCACTGTATGTTCCATGGCTGTGCTATCATTTCGTTCTGGTTGTTACACCATACCTTATATATCAATATTTACTATGACCAAATAAGAGAAAAGAATGTTTATGCCCCCCATTCAATGACCAAATATAGTATGTAAATCTTTAATATGTGATCATTTTCAACATCAACTTAAAGTCGATAATTTTGTATGTATATGGGAATATACCGGTGATTTTCACAATCATTGTCAGTTGCAGACTTTTGGTGTTTCGGTTACAGGCAGCCAGTCACACCTTATAGGACCACTCATTGTTCTAGATACTATGGCATTTGGGTTTTTGCCATTTTCACATCATCTTGGATCGTTTTATGGGGTTAGGCAGAGAAACATCATCTGTGATTACGCATGTATCTGATAGGAAACATTATATCTATTACAGCATTCTCCACTGCTGCAGCTATTGCATTCTTCCATGGTGCCGAGTATTTAGAGAGGAATAAGATTACACAGACTGATCCCTACATGGGCAAGTTCTACATTGCTTGGGATGCCGTAAGTATTATATAAACAAAAACAATCGTCTAAGACTACAGTGGTCCAATTAAAAGGATAAATAGCTGTCATAATGTTGTCTCTCGAAAGTTAGCTATAAAGAAGTTCTTCCGGAAGAACGCTTTTACATTATTCGACTGTCCAAACGTCGAATCCAAAAGTTTGACTAGGTTAAACATCGATATTCACAATACTGGTCTGTAAGCTTAGTCTTCTATGTTGAGAAACTTGTCTTTAATTAGATGCATAAATGACAAAACTGGATTTTTAGATCTTCACTGCTTACCAGCACTACCTAATTTGACAAGACATATATTCGTGCGTAACCAGTTAGGAAGAATCTGGTATATAAAATCAAATACCTAAAATATAAACCTTTGGATATTCCCCATTGATGATTAGACCTTTTTTCAAATTCAGTTACAATAAGATGTTCAGTTCAGAATGTTTGTTTTGTAATAAAAAACATTGATGAGCATTTACATTGTACATTGCTAGTCTACCAAAACAGCTACCAACCGTACGTACGGATATAGTTACATAATTGGATGGATTGGAATGGGTTTGGCTGCAATTGTCGCCACCTTCTATTCTGTAGTGGGATGTCAGCTGAGCAGATCGGATTCGAACGATAAGGTATTACTGCTCGCATATAACCTATATGTTATATTATCCGATCCTGTAATGTATATTGTATATTGCTTTATTTTAGCAAACACAAAAGGCGACTGACAGATCATACGGGTATTCTTACATCATTGGGTGGATTGCTATGGTCCTTGCAGCATTTACTGCCACCTTTTATTCCGTGGCTGGATGTTACATTGGGGGTGAACGTTATAGCGAGAAGGTATTTTACTGCTTGCACGTGTCTTTCCGTAGAGAAGTGCTTGTTCCTGGGCGTGGTGTACCGAACATTGTGCATGCTTCTAGTTCATTAATTTCACACCTTTGCATTTTACTTAACATGTCTTTGCACGTTCCCTTTAACATGGTAACATAACTCCGTTCATAACGATTGACGTTGATTCAAGGATAACGTGGGCTATACATGTTCAGAATCATATAATCCTTGTTTTGTGTTTATGCGTTTTAAAACCACTGACTCACCCTTTGCATGTTCATTGAATATATTATTTAGACACATATTTATGCATTTGCATACATCATTAATTCATGATTTGAAAAGCAGGGTAAAAACAAAAAAATGCATTCTAGACATTCATATCAATAGTGGTATGAAATAAACAAATCAATACTTTTACATAACCCTGAAATAGCAACATCATAATTCATTAGCGGTGATCTAAAATACGTTAGACTATTAGTTGATGAATATAAACTTGGTGGAGGTAATCACATACGTGTGGTATGAATGATAGGTGTGTATTCTAACTTGGGTGCAGGAGGGGTGAGAAAGGGCAGAAATTACGGGCTCCGCAACATGGAGGCAAATTAGTGTAAACAAAACAAAGAAAAGCAACAAAAAGACATTTAAAATACACTTATACAGAATATCATGCAATTACCATCAAGCAAAATGACTATGATTTTTCGATTGAAAAAAAACAAAACGCAAAAAACCTATGCGAGTTTACAATGGACCGTGTGTTTTACGAGTAAATAAAATAAGGCATTCGGAAATTATTGAAACAAAAATGTGAAACAACAAAAGCCTCTGATTCACTCACCATTAGCTCTAAATGCAATCTTTATAACTGACTGTTATAACATTATATGACTCACAAGTTTGTCGCGAGTATTCATTACCAAATTGATACGACTCATAAACATGTCCTATCTTTATTGTACATGTATATATGCATGAGCTTAATATGTGAAAATGGAACACCAATTCATTCGAAAACCTCTTTTGGTGAAGTCTTTCAACCATTATGCTTAGTTATGCCAACTTACGTGACATGTTTATTTATGTTTGACCTTCCTTATTTCCGTTGTTTTTTTGCTCGGTGCTCATGCTGGTCTTGCTTATTTATCAACAATGCAAATGTTTATTACAATAACGCGAAGTTTTTCTCTGTTCTCGTTTACTGAAACTATGCAACCACTGTTGACATTAATTTGGTTAAATTTAAGTGCAAAAATCATACTTATTTTTTTCATAACATTAGGCGTGTTTACATTACCTTTTGCATTTTTATATTCATATTCAACGTCAACATACCACTTTTCAAGCACAACCGGAAGTTATAAAACAACGTGCTGTTCATTTTCTTACTCTAAACTCGAATAAAACATTAGATCATTTATGCAAAGAGGAAAATTTTTACGAATATAAAATATTTAGATTAAGTTTGGTATATTGACTATTGCTGTTGATTCTCCTTAAGAAATTGCGTCACAAAAGCACTTAATGTCCGTCCAAACCATCTTTTTTGGTTCATATAATATGCAGGAAGAGTGAAACGTCAATGTTTAAATAACACTTTCGTCCAATATAACAATTATATGAATACGAGAAAGCTACAACATGAGCAGCTAAGTACATGTAGTGTCCATTAACATCGATCATTGCTAACCTTCCTATGTTTAGTAGTTACTAGCTTTAGTTGCGTATGTAAAATATGCATATCCGTAAATAGTGAAGTTATGTACGAGTCCTTTAGCATTATATTTAAAATTTTAGTACATGTAGACGCAGTTGTCAATCGTCTTTGCTCAATGTTATTTATTTCTGAATGCATATCAGTGGCTTAGAATGTAAGTACAAAATTGTAATTTGAGAAAACAAGAAAGGGCTGTTCGACAATTACTTTGTAAAATGGCAAAACAAGCCGTTTTCACATCCGTTTGGACAACATCACAAGATCAGATTTTCAATCGCCTTATGATGCTGATTTTAAATATGAATCAGTCTTATAAGGTCGTAATTAGTGCTTACGACTTTCTATTCGAAGCCAGTGTATACGTGTATACGATGCATGTATGTTGTGTCAATAAACCCTGCTTTGCATGATCCGCGTCGTTTAATTTGTTTATCTTTTGCTTACCTTCAAACAAACTTTCCGAGCCATTTAACAATTAATACTTTCTACTTAACAAGCTTTTATTAAATCTGAGCCCATTAATTATGCGCATTGGTATACATTGTAATTTACGTGACGACAAATATCTTCAAAATTACATTGTACATTGTAAAAATGATATCAGGACATCAGTTCCAACAGCTAAATATTTATCTTAAAGTTATTCATTTCATTTGAACATCGGTCTACTTAGGAAATAGATCTTAGTTTTCCGTGATATACCGGCCAATATATCACGGTTTGGAGTTCATATGCGTAGGAATTAATCACGAAGGCCGTAGGCCTGAGTGATTAATAACTATGCATGTGAACGACAAACCGTGATATATTGGCCGGTATATCACGGAAAACTAAGATCTATTTGCATTCTAACACGTGTAATATGCGCAATTTCATAAGGACTCATTTTTATTGTAGAGTGATGCGTTGTTTGTCGTGTTGCTATCGACAACTTACGCTGCTTAAAGTATAAAACCTCCACCCCTGGAATATTGTTTTTTGCTCATTTCATTTAAACAGAGGCATAACTAGAGCTCATTCCAAACTTTGTATTTCATAAAAACTAAAATGAATCGATAAATGCAATTGCTGTTGCAATAATACGGATATAATTAAATAAATTAAGAAAGAACGCTACGCGAATAAAAGTTCGCACAACGTCACGTTTACGTTGACGCCAAATAAACGTCATAAATCCATGACGTCATTTGATAAACAAGACGTAAATTCCATTCATAAAAAGCGTTATTTATACGTGGGAGGGAGGTAATTCAACAGCCAAAAAGTAGCACGGCAAAAAACTGTGATATACCGGAAATTTAACCACGGTACAGTCCTATACGTTTACACGGTGCTAAAAATAGACTGTGTTAGAATATACATTAAACATTCTCCAGATCAACAAATTTTGTGAAATATACGTTTTCGTTGTTAATTAAAGATTGTTACTCTGGGAGTGGTAATATTCATAGAAAATGAAAATTTCTGGAACAAAATTATTTGTAAACAACAGAGGGTCGCCTAGGAGTGGTTGCTCAGTATGTATGTTTGGGTGTACATGCGACACATTTCCTTCCCGATAATGAAAGATAAGATCACGGTGGTAATCGGTAATTACAAGATCACTTACTAGTATCTAGAAATACGTTACTATGGTTTCGAGTTAAGCGACACCTTTCCTTCGCGATAATGAAATATAAGATCACGATGGTAATCGATAATTACAATATCACTTATATAGAAAATATGCCAAATGACTTGGTGGTAGTTGTTGTTTTTGATGGTGTTTAGTGGTGTTGTATGGTGTTCATGGCATGATCGATCATATTTAGAAATGATTTATTGTATAATTACTTTTTTTATATAACTATACTAACACATTATTTTGGTCTTGACCACCAATAATATTTTGCATGAATAAACTTCATATGAATATGTCCAAGGCTGGATAGAGATTTATTCACCCTTTTAACCCATATAATTGTGTTGTCTTTCTATTATTAGTATTATTTTGTCGCATAGCATGGCTGGTGTTCACAAAGCATCTTAGTGAAAACTTAAATACATATCTTAATTGTCTTGTTTGGCTAATACACATCAGGAAAGTATATAAATTTAGGGGCAACATAAGCTTTCTACTTAGATGCCTTGTAAATACCTGCCCAGTTCTCAAAGCCATTCAATTTTGTGGGCATTGACTTCAATTCAAATTGAGTTTAAAATCGTGCATTTCTTTGGCATCAAAGGAATAAAATGAAATTAACATAGCTATTACACAAGACGTATTTAATTGTTCTGTATTGTACCAAGTTTTCTCAATTTGCAATATTCTGTACTCTTATACTATATATACTTCTGTTCGATATATTGTTTGTTCCCCTCTGGAATGAATCGCTAGCTTGAATAAAAAAGTCCACTACATGCATACTTGGTTACCGTGCAATGTCAGCTCCATTAATTGACAAGATATCTATGTTTGTATGTGTTACATAACTTTAGCACCAGTGTTTATATTAAGGACCATGTCTAGACTCTGGTATACACATGTTTATATTACCGTTTCAGGAGTACGCAGAAAAGGGCCGATCCCGTGAATATCTTGAACGTAGCTACCCCATGCCACTAGAACCCCCACACAAGGAGTACTACTACGGCTACCCAGGAGCCAACTACGGATATCAACAGGGTGGTCCCTATCTGTATGACATGGACGCTAGACAACCACTTCCGGCTATACAATACGGACCGGAACCTGCTGCCGCCCCATGGAGATGGCAATAGGCACATGCGCACTGTAGATGCATGATTCGGATATACGGCATATAACATAACTATATTTATACAATTTAGGACTTACGCTTACCCAATTTTGTTTATTTCTTGCGAAATATTGTAAGTTAATTATCATGACTAAACTGAACAAGTGTGCATCGATATACTGTTTAACAATTTGTAAAAAGTCTATTTTCTGCTTATTGTAGCAAACATTCTAAATTTGTTGAATTGAACTATCTTCCAGGGGAGACAAACACACGAATTTTACTGTTTATAAGTGATACGTTTTACTTATATCGGTAAGCTCAACCAACGTTTGACCACACAATAAATGTAAATGTCTCTCCAGAACAATTGTTGGACGATTTGTAAGGTCCTCATCACACTGAACTAGTACATGCCGTTAAAATAGATGGTGATCCAGTAGTTGCGATCTTCCAACTAAATTCATTTGATAGGAACTATAGTGTTGCATTATCTTATTCCAAAGAATACCAACTGTACAACTAAGCCATGACTCTATGGACGAATTTTTAATGTTTAGACATTTCTAGTTATTTGCATGTTTTGGTTAGAAATGAGTGACTGTGAGTGTATGAAATCTTCGATATAACGAATTCGGATGAAGCTAATATCTGTTTATAACAAATTTAGTTAAAGTTTCCGGTTATCTCGTCCGGCTTTTTGACTGTTCGGATCTGAACAACTGATTGGAATGTAGCAACATTCGTTATATCAGGTGAAATAAAAATATTTGTTATCTTGAGATCGTTATAACCGGGCTTAACTAGCCCTCTGTATTTTTATATTAAAAAAATGCTAGATACACATGCACATGCACAAGTCCTCATTACGACTAAAATGTCTTAACTGCCATGTAGAAAATATTTGTTTGTATATTTTTTTTATATTCTATAATGTATTTTTTTATTACAATTATAAGATTTTAAATAACTTTCTAACCTTCAATAGTCTGTGTATATGTATACTTGGAAACTATTGTGTGCGTTTACGTGTGTGTACGTATGCTGAATACATGCGTATATCCAGATTAATAATGTTTGTGCGATTATTGCATTTCATTATTGCATATATGAACCAATATGTTCAGCAGTTGTATGTGGTATGTGACAGATCTAGGAGTGAAAAGTTGATTATATAATTATATATTACATATTTGTTGGTATAAATGTTTATTTGTACATTGTAGTAACAATATTATGAATCAGAGAGTGAATAAATTTATATTTAACTTTTAAATTATTTATTTGTGTTTGACGATTGATGTGCAGGGAAATATCACGCCACAACCACCTCAATAATAAGATCACCTCACAGTGTATTCAAGTATTTACTGTCTTTAGTTCACTTCTATTGTTTCACTTAACACTTTATAATATTGATCCAATCTCATTATAATGACCTCAATACAAAGACCGGTCAACGGACATCACGGTGGAATTAGTAGTAATATGTATACGACTCCCAACTTGACATGTGTGAGGTATTCAGCCCTATTTACGTGTTGGATCTTGTCATAATATATCTTAGGAAGATGTACATGAGCAATACTATGAGCATGCCACATGCATAATAAGCGTTTTCATGCTCAAATTATATTGAAAAAAAATTAATGAACTTTGATTTGCTTATAGAAAGTCGAAACACTAAATACCTGTACTCTTTACTATACCAGGGCATGTTGTCTGTTTGGTTTAAGTAACATGGAAGTTTCAATAAAGTATGTGGCCTTTTACTGTTTGAAACTGTTAAAAGTTTTAGCACGATTACTATTTTATAAAAAATTGGCCTAATCATATTTCATTGCACGCTGCTGAATGTCGAACAAATCATTAACATGACCAGGAGGCAGTACTCAACATGGAAGAGGAAACACGAAAATCGACAGAAATACATAAAACGACAGGCAAAAGCAGTTTCACAATACCTGCCTTAAAACTGAACAAGAAAACTAACTTAGTCTTATCTAGGGTGCCGGTTGATAGTAATGAGTAACAAGGTCCTACTTTCATAACATCTTATCCTTTCCGATCCAACCTATTCAGGAGGTTACGTGCAAGCAGGTGCCTGTCAACGTACAAACATGTATATTAACAATTTAGATAAGATACTAGTAAGCAGATATAATTCCAACTTTCACACATTGGTACCAAAGCAACAAACATTATAATAGCGACGAACAACCTTGCAATTATCACCCCTTGTATAATATTGCATCATTTAACTGATAATCATAAATAGTCCGTGATTTATGTGCCCTATCAGATTTAGTATTTATATTTTAGAAAGCCAACCTGTTGTTTTACGGTGTAATAACACAAACACGCGAGTCATTAAGGGTGTATTTTCAATTATGCCAAACGACAATGTATATACATGTACACACAAATTACAATTATAAAATTTAGCGTTGTAAAATTGAAACAATAGCTTTACAGTTGCTCTGACTTTGCGTTGAAAACTTACTACATAAAATAAGAAAAATGTCTTAATAAACAAAATTTGTTCACATATTATCTACGTACGCAGTGTATACAGAAGTTTTACGCTATAACAGATAAAAAAATCCTGAAGCATATACGTACAACACGTCTGTGATGAATGCTGACATTAACGTAGGAGAAAACTATTGAAACTGACTTGTACAAACACGTCTGTTGATATACTCAAGACGAAATTACGTTACATATGAAAATAAATGATGAAATCGGACAGGGTAGGCAGCACTCAACCTAACCAACCGAGCACAGAAAACAGAAACAACACAATTACACTGAACAATGTCCACATACAACCCGAAGAAATGAAAGTTACGTATTCCTTTACCACATTGTTTGACATTGTTGAGTATAACGTGTATAGGGGTGGTATCGATGTAACTTGATTCGTTGCTGGTTGGCATTCTACATCATTTGCATTTGTGGTATTCCTAGCTGCTTATGTATTTGGTTTGTTAATATGTTGCTGGAGACAATCTAGATTGGCGTACATTGCTGGACTATGTGCAGCACTGCTTACAATGCAGGTTAGTAATGTTGACCCTTTTAACTTACCCTATACTATAGTATCATTCAATGATCAATACATTTCCGGTTAGACTTGTTAATAATTTGATTCCTTACTGCGTAATGTGTTTACAAAACTAATTGTAACATCTCAATTAGCATGACTATAAGAAATGTGTTTCATGTATCAAAGTTACTTCAACCATGACGTACGGAAATGACTTTGCTTTCTTAATATTGACCTCAGCATCCGTTGAATATGCATGTGTAGTACGACATCTTGATCGGGTCACACTCTTTGTGACATACAGAAGTGGCTATTTTGAGAGAGGTTGTTGCTTGAGATTGAATGTATAGAAAGTGGGGGAATTTTGAAGGTTTTGGCATATTAACATAGTGAGGTTATTTTGGAGGACAGTGAACTGTATGTTCGTTCCATGACTGTTATGAATATGTACTTCTGTTGCGACACATTATGTCTATTACATCATTCTCCACCATTGCAGCTATTTCCTTCTTCCATGGTGCCGAGTATTAAGAGAGGTTGGGATGCCGTAAGTATTATATAAACACAAATACTCGTCTGCAGTAGCCCAATAACAAGGATAAATAGCTGTCATAATGTTGTCTCTTGAAAGTTAGCACTAAAGAAGTTCTTCCGGAAAAACACGTTTGTATGATTCGACTGTTCAAACGTCGTATCCAGAAGTTTGACTAGGTTAAACATCGATTTTCATGATCCCTTTAAACTGGTCTCTAAGCTTAGTCTTTTATGTTGAGAAACTTGTTTTTAATTAGCTGAAAAACGGTCAAAACTGGATTTCTAGTTCTTCAGCGCTTACCAACACTTTACCTAATTTGACTAGAAACGTATTCTTGCGTAACCAGTTAGTAAGAAGCTGGTAAAAGACCTAAAACACAAACCTTTTTGATAATCCCCATTAATGATAAGACTTTTTCAAATTCAGTTACAATAAGATGTTAAGTTCAGAATGTTTGTTTTTTACAAAAATTGATGAGCATTTACATTGTACATTACTAGTCTACCAAAACAGCTACCAACCGTACGTACGGATGTACTTACATTATTGGATGAATTGGAATGGGTTTGGCTGCAATCGTTGCCACTTTCTATTCTGTAGTGGGGTGTCATCTGAGCACATCTGACTCGGACGATAAGTTTTACTGCTCGCATATAACCTATATATGTCATATTATCTGTTTATGTAATCTATTGTATATTGATTTATTTTAGCAAACGCAAAAGGCGATCGACAGATCATATGGGTATTCTTACATCATTTGGTGGATTGCTATGGTCCTTACAGCATTTACTGCCACTTTTTTTCTGGAGGTTACATGGGGGGTGAACGTTATAGTGAGAAGGAATTATACTGCTTGCACGTGTCTAACCTAGAGAAGTGCTTGTTCCTGGGCGTGGTGTACCGAACATTGTGCATGCTTCTAGTTTATTAATTAACACCTTTGAATTTTACTTAACATGTCTTTGCACGTTCCCTTTAACATGGTAACAACACTTAAACCCGTTCATAACGATTGGCGTTGATTCAATGATAACGTGGTCTTTACATGTTCAAAATCATATAATCCATTTTTTGTGTTTATGCGTTTTAAAACCACTGAGTCGCCCTTTGCATGTTCATTGAATATATTATTTAGACACATGTATATGCATTTGCATACATGAAAAGTAATGTAAAATACAAAAATAGTATTCTAGACATTCATATCAATATTGATATAAAATACACAAATCAATACTACCTATAATATATTACCCTGAAATAGCAACATCAGAACTCACTAGCGGTGATCTGAAATAGTTAGACTAATAGTTGATGAATATAAACTTGGTGGAGGTTAACACCTACGTGTGGTATAAATGAAAGGTGTGTATTCTAACTTGGGTGCAGAAGTGGATAGGCAAGGGCATAAATTAGGGGCTCCGCAACATGGAAGCAAATCAGTGTAAACAAAGCAAATAAAAGCGACAAAAATACATTTTAAATAAACTTATACAGAATATCTTGCAATTACCATCAAGCAAAATGAGTATGATTTTTCGATTGAAAAAAAACAATAAGCAAAACCCTATGCGTTACAATGGACGGTGTGTTGTACGAGTAAATAAAACAAGGCATTCGGAAATTATTGAAACAAAAATGTGAAACAACAAAAAGACTCCGATTCACTCACTCCATATGCAATCTTTATATCTGATTGTTATATGATAATATGACTCACACGTTTGTCGCGAGTTTTCATTACAAAATAGATACGACTCATAAACATGTCCTATATTTATTGTACTTGTATATATGCATGAGCTCAATATTTGAAAATGGAACACCAATTCATTCGAAAACCTCTTATGTTGAAGTCTTTCAACCACTATGCTTTGTTATATTAACTTGTGTGACATGTTTATTTATGTTTTAGTCTTATTTTGACCTTCCTTATTTGCGTTGTTTTTTGTTCGGTGCTCATACTGGTTTTGCTTATTTAACAACAATGCAAATGTTTATTACAATAACTTTTTTCTCTGTTCTCTTTAACTGAAACTTTCCAACCACTCTTGACAATAATTTGGTTACATTTAAGTGCAAAAATCATACTTAGTTCTTTCATACCATTAGGCGTGTTTACATTATCTTTTGCAGTTTGATCTTCTTATTTAACGTCAACATACCACTTTTCAAGCACAACCGGAAGTTATAAAACAACATGCTGTTAACATTTGCTCACTCTAAACGTGAATAAAGCATTAGATCATTTATGCAAAGAGGAGAATTTTTACTAATATCGAATATTTAGATTTAGTTTGGTATATTGACTATTACTGTTGATCCGCCTTAGAAATCGCGTCACAAAATCACTAAATGTCCGTCCGACCCATCTTCTTTGGTTCATATAATATGCAGATGAGTGAAACGTCAATGTTTAAATAACATTTTCGTCCGATATAACATTTACATGTATACGAGAAAGCTACAACATGAGCAGCTAAGTACATGTAGTGTCCATTAACATCGATCATAGCTAACCTTCCTATGTTTAGTAGTTACTAGCTTTAGTTGCGTATGTAAAATATGCATATCCGTAAATAGTGAAGTTATGTACGAGTCCTTTAGCATTATATTTAAAATTTTAGTACATGTAGACGCAGTTGTCAATCGTCTTTGCTCAATGTTATTTATTTCTGAATGCATATTAGTGGCTTAGAATGTAAGTACAAAATTGATATTTTGAGAAAACAAGAAAGGGCTGTTCCACAATTACTTTTAACATCCGTTTGGACAACATCACAAGATCAGATTTTCAATCGCCTATTGATGCTGATTTTAAATATGAATCAGTCTTATAAGGTCGTAAGTAGCCCTGACGACTACTTTCTATTCTAAGCCAGTGTATACGTGTATACGACGCATGTATGTTGTGGCAATAAACCCTGCTTTGCATGATCCGCGTCGTTTAATTTGTTTATCTTTTGCTTACCTTCAAAAACCTTTCGTAAAATATAAGTTTTCGTTGCTGTTAAATGATTGTCACTCTTGGAGTGGTACAATATATAGCAAATGGAAAGTTTAGGAACAAAATTATATGTATACAACAGAGGGTCGCCTAGGAGTGGTTGCTCAGTATGTATGTTTGGGTGTACATGCGACACCTTTCCTTCGCGATAATGAAGGGTAAGATCACGATGATAATCGGTAATTACAAGATCACTTATATAGAAATTAGTTTCTATGGTTTCGAGTTAAGCGACACCTTTCCCTCGCGATAATGAAAGATAAGACTACGGTGGTAATCTGTAATTAACATAGTGTACAAGATCACTGATATCGTAGTTCGTTCCCATGGTTTCGAGTAAAGCAATTTATGTGTGAACTACCCTTCGAACATAGTAACATTTTATAAATAGCCGTGATCTATAATTTTAAAGGTTAAAATGTTTCACTGGTCGAGTGCCAGTGACATGGTGGTATTTGTTTCTATTGGTGGTGAACAGTGGTATTTGATGGTGTTTAGTGGTGTTGTATGGTGTTCATGGCATGATCGATCATATTTAGGAATGCATTATTGTCGGATTACTATTATATATGACAGTACTAACAAATTATGTTGTTCGTTACATATATTCTTTTTATATATTATAGAGTAGATCCTGGTCTCGACTACCAATAATATTTTGCATGAATAAACTTCATATGAACATGTTCAAGACTGACCAGAGACTTAATCATCATTTTAACCCATAATATTTGTGTTGTCTTTCTATAATAAGTATTATTTTGTCGCATAGCTGGTGTTCACAAAGCATCTTAGTGGAAAACTTAAATACAGGTATTTTGACTTCAGTTGAATGTTGTGATGCTCCTAAGTCCTGTAAATTTATACAGCTGATTACTCTAACTTTGTACACAATTAATGATTTTAATTGCCTTGTTAGGCTAATACACTTCAGGAAAATATATGATTTTTGGAGTAACATAAGCTTTCTACTTAGATGCCTTGTAAATACATGTACCAGCCAAGTTCTCAAAACCATTCCAATAGTATAATTTTATGATCGTACATTACATTTATTACTGTAGCATATGTGCATTTATAGTTCTAAGGTTGCGAAAGAACAAAGTACCAAGTAGCTAACACTTGTAAATTTAGATTTGATGCTTAAAAACATATCACATGCGTACATGGTCTTTGGCTTTATAGGAATGGAATGCAATTAACACACGACATATGTGATTGTTCTGTATTGTACCAAGCTTTCTCAATGTGCAATGTTCTGTACCCTTATATTATATATACTTCGGTTCGATACAGTTTGATCCTGTCTGGAATGAATCGCTAACTTGAATAAAGAAGTCCGCTAAATACATATTTGGTCGCAGTGCAATGTCAGCCCAATTGATTGACAGGATATATATCTTTGTATTTGTTGGATAACTTTTGTACCAGTGCCAATAGTAAGGTTCAAGTCTAGACTCCGTTGTACACATGTTTAATATTACCGTTTCAGGAGTACGCAGAAAAAGGCCGATCCCGGGAATATCTTGAACGTAGCTACCCCATGCCACTAGAACCCCCACACAAGGAGTACTATTACGGCTACCCAGGAGGCAACTACGGATATCAACAGGGTGGTCCCTATCTGTATGACATGGACGCTAGACAACCACTTCCGGCTATACAATACGGACCGGAACCAGCTGCCGCCCCATGGAGATGGCAGTAGGCACATGCGCACTGTAGATGCATGATTCGGATATACGGCATATAACATAATATACAATTTAGGTCTTACGCTTACCCAATTTTGTTTATTTCTTGCGAAATATTTTAAGTTAATTATCATGACTAAACTGAACAAGTATGCATATATATATATACTGTTTAACAATTTGTAAAAAGTCCTTTTTCTGCTTATTGTAGCAAACATTCTAAATTTGTTGAATTGAACTATTTCCCAGGGGAGACAAACACACGAATTTTACTGTTTATAAGTGATACGTTTTACTTATATCGGTAAGCTCAACCAACGTTTGACCAAACAATAAATGTGAAGGTCTCTCCAGAACAATTGTTGGACGATTTGTAAGGTCCTCATCCCACTGAACTAGTACATGCCGTTAAAATAGATTGTGATCCAGTAGTTACGATCTTCCAGCTAAATTCATTTGATAGGAACTATAGTGTTGCATTATCTTATTCCAAAGAATACCAACTGTACAACTAAGCCATGACTCTATGATCGAATGTTTTATGAATAGACATTTCTAGTTATTTGCATATTTTGGTTAGAAATGAGTGACTGTACGTGTATGAAATATTATCCAGATAAATCTTCGATATAACGAATTCGTATGAAGTCAATATCTGTTTATGACGAATTTAGTTTAAGTACCCGATCATCTCGCCTGACTGTGTGAATGTTCATATCTGAACAACTGATTGGAATAACGCAACATTCATTATAAAAGATGAAATAAAAAGCTTGGTTGTCTTGAGTTCGTTATATGAGGGTTTAACTAGCCTTCAGTATTTATATATTGTGATATGCTAGATACACATGATCCTGCACTAGTCCTCATCACGACCAAAATGTCTTAACTGCCATGTAGAAAATATTTGTTTGTATTTTTTTTATATTCAATAATGTATTAAATTTTATTATAATTATAAGATGTTTAATAACTTTCTAATCTTCAATAGTCTATGTACATGTATACTAGGGAACTATTGTGTGCGTTTACGTGTGTGGGTTTGTACGTATGCTGAATACATGCTTATATCCATATTAATAACGTATGTGCGATAATTACATTGTAGATACATTTACCAGTATGTTCAGCAGTTGTCTGTGGTATGTGACGGATCTAAGAGTGAAATGTTCATTATATAATTATATATTACATATTTGTTGGTATAAATGTTTATTTGTACATTGTAGTAACAATATTATGAATCAGAGAGTGAATAAATTTATATATAACTTTTACAATATTTAGTTATGTTTGACGATTGATTTGCAGTGAAATATCACTCTACAGCCACTTCAATAATAAGACCACCTCACAGTGTATTTAATTATTTAAGTCCACTACTATTGTTTTACTAAACACTATATAATTTTGATTCAATCTAATATAGATACCTCAAAACAAAGACTGGTGGACTTAATATTAATGTGTATAAGACTCCCAACTTGACATAACGGTGTAATAACACAAACACGCAAGTCATTAAGGGTGTATTTTCAATTGTGCAAAACGACAATGTTTATACACGCAAATTACAATTATAAAATTTAGCGTTGTAAAATTGAAACAACTGCTTTACAAAAAATCTAAGTGAAAGGAATTTGTGCACATATTATCTACGTACGCAATATATATACAGAAGAGTTACGCTATAACAGATAAAAGAAAATCCTGATACATATACAGGGTGTTAAGAGTTCGTAGACAATCTTATTATATCGGGCATTTTATTTTGAACTTACATTTTAAAATTTTTATGATATATTAGCAACTACAATGGCACCCTTTGTTTAATTTGATTATTCAAGTTGACCTGACATGAAATATATGATATATGTAAGGGTTTAATAGACCCACGTGACGAAGCAAAATATGGAAGACGTCAAAATGACGTCAAAGCTTTAGGTACTCGATCTTTGTTAATGCGACAGTTATAAGCAAAGGGTTTT
The DNA here is from genome assembly GCA_963678985.1 of Spisula subtruncata. NCBI lineage: Eukaryota > Metazoa > Mollusca > Bivalvia > Venerida > Mactridae > Spisula > Spisula subtruncata. Next base: position 44,495,766 of record OY787660.1, read on the forward strand.
CAATTTAAGTTTGGTCGAGTGAATTGTCTGACCATTTGTCTTTTGGTATGAAGTGGTCAACATAATCATGAATGTATTTCCGGGTCCTGGCAGGGGTACGCGATAGCAACTTCCTGTACGAAATCAGTCAAATCTAGGTATAGGATAAGACGCATGTTTGTGATTTCGCCATGGTAACCGCTTCTGGTTTGGGTAGGTTTTAGCTTTTGTTTAAGTATAAGGCCTCACTACAGTCGGATGTAACACTTTTACCAAGAAGACCGATATTGAGCTTAGTAAGGACATGTGTTTCCAGTGCTCCTAAAACCCAACGTTATGACGTTGCACACCTATGGGACAGTATCTAAGATCCCTCTACGACATGATTTTGTTTGTTTGGCTTGTGGAACAAATATTCAATAAACTATTCCTAGAAGACAATTATATCTCAGTCATGAGCAAAAAATTATTATATTTTCGAGCAAAAGCCAGTATTTTCTTACAATACCTCACAGTCAGATACGGGTGGTGGGTATTTAAGCGAAGACCTGTTTTGTGTCTCAGCACAAGTAACTCCATACAATAACATGACTCAGATTGTTTCCAGCATTTGCCGGTGATTGTGCAACATTTCTGATATATTTACATCGTTTATTGTTAATTTTGTTTGTTACATTCTACACCCTTTCCCCGACCCAGTTGGGACGTCCAAAATGCGTACCACCCGAAGCGCTACCCTCTCATCTATATTTTGCCTTTTACTTAGCAATCAAACCGCGGGAATCACTCATAATGCTGGATATTTCATTTTTAAATACCCAGCTACGCAGTATGAAACAACAATTGGACATTGAGCCTTAATGGAGAAATTAATAGTTTTTCAACATCACAGCCTTTCGAAAAAGAACTGCTTGTATAATCGCTGTTTACAAAATTACAATGGATGACGCCATGACGTCACGCGCATATATTCTTGCAGATAATATCATTTATTTTACATAACATGAAGAGAAGGGATTGTTCTACATTCCTCCCAAGTTTTGAAAATGTATTTTGAATAGTTTTGCATTTATTGAACAAAATCTAGTGTCTACGAACTTTTTTAACACCCTGTACAACAAGTCACTTAACAAGCCGAGCACAGAAAACAGAAACAACACAATAACACGGAGCAATTTCCACATACAACCCAAAGAAATGAAAGTTACATATTCCTTTACAACATTGTTGAACATTGTTGAGTATAACGACTATAGGGGTGGTATCGATGTAACTTGAATCGTTGCTGGTTGGCATTCTACATCATTTGTGGTATTCCTGGCTGCTTATGTATTTGGTTTGTTAATCTAATGCTGGAGATAATCTAGATGGGCGTACATTGCTGGACCCTGTGTTTACATTGCAGGTTAGTAATGTTGACCCTTTTAACTTATCCTATATCATTCAATGATCAATACATTTCCGGTTAGAGTTGTTAATACTTTGCTTCCTAACTGGGTAATTTTTAGACAAAACTAACTAGCATCTCAATTAGCATCACTATAAGAAAGTGAATAATTCATCAAGGTTACTTCAACCATGACGTACATAGTACATGTTATGTTAATAATGTGTTCTGAACATACAGAAAATAACTTTGCTTTCTTAATATTAACTTCAACATTCGTTGAATATGCAAGTATAGTACGACATCTTGATAGGGTCACACTCTTTGTGTCATACAAAAAGTGGCTTTTTTTGAGAGGAGTTGTTCCTTGAGGTTTATTGTAAAGAAAGTGGGGGGAATTTTGAAGGTTTTGGTATATTATCATAGTGAGGTTATTTTGGAGGAGTGTGTACTGTATGTTCGTTCCATGACTATTATGATTTCGTACTTCTGATGCGACACCTCCTATAATTCAATATGAACTATGATCCAATAAGGGAAAAACACATTTATATCACCAAGTCAATGATCAAATATAGTATTAATTTCACCATCAGCTTGAAGTCGAAAAGTCGAAGTCGGCCACTCATTGTGTTAGACTCTATGGCCATTTTCACAACATACTGGCTCGTTTTATGGAGTTAGGCATAAAACATCATCTATGATTATGTACGTATCTGATAAGAGACATAATAACTAATACAGCATTCTCCACTGCTGCAGCTATTGCCTTCTTCCATGGTGCCGAGTATTTAGAGAGGAATAAGATTACAGACTGATCCCTACATGGGCAAGTTCTACATTGCTTGGGATGCCGTTAGTATTATATCAACACAAACAAACGTACCCAGACTACAGTGGTCCAATTACAAGGGTACATAGCTGGCATAATGTTGTCTCTTGAAATTTAGCACTAAGGTAGTTCTTCTGGAAGAACGCTTTTACATGATTCGAATGTCCAAACGTCGAATCCTAAAAATAGAATAAGTAAAACATCGATTTTCACAATCATTTTATACTGGTCTGTAAGTCAAGTTGAGAAACTTGTTTGATGCAAAAATGTCACAACTGGATTTTCAGTTAGTAAGAAGCTGGTATATTAAATCAAAAACCTAAAATACAAACCTTTGGATAATATCATAATACCGTTTAATGATTAGACTTTTTCAAATTCAGTTACAATAAGATGTTAAAGTGTATAGAGCTTTATTTAACGGTCATTTAATGTCAAAATAGTTAATTGCATCGGTTTTAGTATGATACTAGACTACCTTAATTGCAAATTAAAACTTTGGATGGGTTCTGGGATGTCAACTGGGCAGATCGGACTCGGACGATAAGGTATTACTGCTTGCATATAACCTATAGCTGTAGATAATTTCCGTCATTTAATAAACCGTAATTAAACGCATTAAGTTTTACAAGGCTTAAATATTGAAAGATATTTTCAAAAGTCAATACCATATGTACGTAATTATTTTGTATTCATTTTCGCAGTTGAGGGTTTTTATTTTTGACAAACCATCCTTGTTACCAAAACACTTCCAAAGGTTTCTTTGTGTTTCCCATATTCCTGTTATGTATTTAATAATGTTAATATTCAACTAGTAATGCTTAAAAAGGCTTCGAACTCATTATTTGATCATGTTATCTATATTGTATATTGATTTATTTTAGCAAACACAAAAGGTGACTGACAGATCATACGGGTATTCTTACATCATTGGGAGGTCGTCACAGCATTTACTGCCACCTTTTATTCTGTGGCTGGATGTTACATTGGGGGTGAACGTTATAGCGAGAAGGTATTATACAGCTTGCTCGTGTCTCTAACCCTAGAGAAGTGCTTGTTCCTGGGTGTAGTGTACCGAACATTGTGCATGCTTCTAGTTAATTTATTTCACACCTTTGTATTTTACTTAACATGTCTTTGCACGTTCCCTTTAACATGGTAACATGAGTTAAACCCCAAACATAACGACTGATGTAGAGTTAAGAATAACGTGGAATTTATATGTTCAGCATGATATAATCCATGTTCTGTCTTTGTGTTTAAAACCACCCAGTAACCTCTTGCATGTTCATTGAATAAATTATTTAGATAGATTATTGCATACATCATTAATTCATGATTTGAAAAGAAATGTTAACTACAAAAATTCGTATACTTGACATTCATATGAATATTGCTACAGAATAAACAAATCTATACTTGTACCTGCAAAAGCACCATCAAAATTCACTAGCGGTGATATTTAAATGCGTTAGAATAATTATTGATGAATGTAAACTTGGTGGAGGTTAACACCTACGTGTGGTATGAATGAAAGGTGTGTGTTCTAACTTGGGTGCAGGAGGGGTGAGAAAGAGCAGAAATTAGAGCTCCGCAACATGGAGGCAAATTAGTGTAAACAAAGAAAAGAAAATCGACAAAAAGACATTTTAAATACACTTATCCAGAATATCATACAGTTACCATCAGGCACAATAAATATGATTTTTCGATCGATTGAGCAAAAGAAAACGCAAAACCCTATGCGTTACAATGGACGGTGTGTTGTACGGGTAAATAAAACAAGGCATTCGGAAGTTATTGAAACAAAAATGTGAAATAACAAGAGCCTCTGATTCACTCACTATTAACTCTATAGATATGCAATCTTTATAACTGACTGTTATAAGATAATATGACTCACCCGTTTGTCGCGAGTATTCATTACCAAATTGATACGACTTATAAACATGTCCTATCATTATTGTGTTTGTATATATGCATGAGCTTAATAATTGAAAATGGAACATCAATTCATTCGAAAACCTCTTAAATTGTTGAAGTCTTTCAGCCACTGTGTTAACTTATGTGACGTTTTAGTCTTATTTTGACCTTCCTTATTTGTGTTGTTTTTTGCTCGTTGCTCATACTGGTTTTGCTTATTTATCAACAATGCAAATGTTTATTACAATATTTTTTTCTGTTCTCGTTAACTGAAACTTTCCAACCACTCTTGACATTAATTTGGTTACATTTAAGTGCAAAAATCATACTTATTTTTCTCATACCATTATGTGTGTTTACATTTCTTTGTGCATTTTGAACTTCAAAATCATTGCCAACATACCACTTTTTAAACACAACCGAAATTCGTAAAACATCCTGCTTTTTACTGTTTCTTACTCTTTACTCAAATGAATAATAAGATCATATAGACAAAAGAGGAGAGTTTTTACGAATATGAAATATTTAGATTAAGTTTTGTATATTTGCTATTACTGTTGATCCTCCTTAAGAAATCGCACTAAATGTCCGTCCAACCCATCTTTTTTGGTTGATATACTATGCAGGAAGAGTGAAACGTCAATGTTTAAATAACATTTTCGTCCGATATAACATTAACATGCATACGAGAAAGCTACAACATGAGCAGCTAAGTACATGTAGTGTCTATTAACATCGATCATAGCTAACCTTACTATGTTTAGTAGTTACTAGCTTTAGTTGCGTTTGTAAAATATGCATATCCGTAAATAGTGAAGTTAATGTACGAGTCTTTTAGCATAATATTTAAAATTTTAGTACATGTAGACGCAGTTGTCAATCGTCTTTGCTCAATGTTATTTATTTTAGAATGCATATCAGTGGCTAAGAATGTAAGTACAAAATTGATATTTTGAGAAAACAAGAAAGGGCTTTTTGACAATAACTTTGTAAATATGGCTATAAAGCCATTTTAACATCCGTTTGGACAACATCACAAGATCAGATTTTCAATCGCCTGTGTTGCTGATTTTAAATATGAATCAGTCTTATAAGGTCGTAAGTAGTGCTTGCGACTTTATATTATAAGCCGCCAGTGTATACGTGTATACGATGCATGTATGTTGTGTCAATAAGCTCTGCTTTGCATGATCCGCGTCGTTTAATTTGTTTATCTTTCGCTTACCTTCAAAAAACTTTCCGAACCATTTAACAATTAATACTTTCTACTTTACAAGCTTTTATTAAATCTGAGCCCATTTATTATGCGCATTGGTATACATTGTAATTTACGTGACGACAAATATTTTCAATGTTACAAATTCAATGTTATACTAGTATTGAAAAAATGATAGAAAAATGTATGCAGACATCAATTCCAAAAGCTAGATATATATTGAAGAAATTCATTTCACTTTAACATCGGTCTACTATACAATACACACTCTCTAGAAACCTTTTGTAAAATATAAGTTTTCGTTGCTGTTTAAAGATTGTCACTCTGGGAGTGGTACAATATATAGCAAATGGAAAGTTTAGGAACAAAATTATTTGTATACAACAGAGGGTCGCCTTGGAGTGGTTGCTCAGTATGTATGTTTGGGTGAACATGCGACACCTTTCCTTCGCGATAATGAAAGATAAGATCACGGTGGTAATCGGTAATTACAAGATCACTTACTAGTATATAGAAATTCGTTACTATGGTTTCGAGTTAAGCGACACCTTTGCTTTGCGATAATGAAAAATGAAAGATAAGACCACGGCGGTAATCTGTAATTAACATAGTGTACAAGATCACTGATCTAGAAATTCGATTCTATGGTTTCGACTTAAGCAAAGTTTAGTATATACGATTTATTTGCTGGTGAAAGTAGTGTAAAAGATCACTAATATAACTATTTCGAGTAAAGCAAACTTTGATGTATTTTATTGTATTCGGTGGTGTTAAATGGTATTTGGTGGTGCTTTTTGGTGTTTATTGGTGTTGTACAAGGCATGATCGATCATATTTAGGAATGCGTTATTGGGGGATTACTATTTTATATATGACAGTACATTATGTTGGTCTCTACAGGAGCTTGTCAATATATATTTATAGAGTAGATCCTGGTCTTTACTACCTATAATATTTAGCATGCATAAACTTCATATGGACATGTCCAAGGCTGACCAGAGATTTAATCACCATTTTAACCCATATGTATGCTGTCTTTCTATAATTAGTATCATTTTGTCGCATAGCTGGTGTTCACAAAGCATCTATTTGGAATACTAAAATACAGGTATTTTGACTTCAGTTGAATTTTGTGATGCTCCTAAGTCCTGCAAATTAATACAACTGATTAATGTAGCCGTTTACATAATGATAGAAAACGTTGTAAACAAGTAATTATCTTTATTGTCTTGTTTGGCTAATACACATCAGGTATATGAATTTAGGAGCAACATAAGCTTTCTACTTAGATGTTTTGTAAATACCAGCCCAGTTCTCAAAGCCATTCAATTTTGTTGGCATCGACTTCAATTCAAATTGAGTTTAAAATCGTGCATTTCTCTTTTTTATAATCAGAGCGTCTGTGTACGTAAATGTTTCCAGGTTGTGAAATAACTAGATAAATGTAATGTTAAACATACTTATTTCATGCCTACGTTGTCTTTGGCATCCAAGGAATGAAATGAAATTAACATAACTTTTACACAAGACGTATTTAATTGTTCTGTATTGTGCCAAGTTTTCTCAATTTACAATGTTCTGTACCCTTATATTATATTTACTTCTGTTCGATATAGTGTGTTCCTCTCTGGAAGGAATCGCTAGCTTGAATAAAGAAGTCCACTACATGCATACTGGGTCACCGTGCAATGTCAGCTACATTGATTGACAAGACATCTATGTTTGTATGTGTTACATAACTTTAGTACCAATGTTTATAGTAAGGACCATGTCTAGACTCTGGTATACACATGTTTATATTACCGTTTCAGGAGTACGCAGAAAAGGGCCGATCCCGTGAATATCTTGAACGTAGCTACCCCATGCCACTAGAACCCCCACACAAGGAGTACTATTACGGCTACCCAGGAGCCAACTACGGATACCAACAGGGTGGTCCCTATCTGTATGACATGGACGCTAGACAACCACTTCCGGCTATACAATATGGACCGAAACCAGCTGCCGGCCCATGGAGATGGCAATAGGCGCATGCGCACTGTAGATGCATGATTCGGATATACGGCATATAACATAATATACAATTTAGGACTTACGCTTACCCCCAAAAAATTATATCTTACGACATATTGTAAGTTAATTATCATGAACAAGTATGCATAGATATACTGTTTAACATTTTGTAAAAAAGTCTACTTTCTGCTTATTGTAGCCAACATTCTGAATTTGTTGGATTAAACCATTTTGCCAGGGGAGACAAACACATGAATTTTACTGTTTATAAGTGATATTGTTTACTTTTATCTGTAAGCTCAACCAAGGTTTGATAAAACAATACACGTGAAGGACCCTCCAGAACAATTGTTGACTAATTTGTAAGATCCCCATTACACTTAGATTGTACAGGTCATTTAGATAGATTTTCACCCATGAGTTGAGATCTTCCGGCTTAATTAATTTTACAAGACCTATGGCGTTGTAAAATCTTATTCCAAAGAATATCAACTGTACAACTAAGCCATGACTCTATGAATGAAATTGTTTATACATTTCTAGTTATTTGCATGTTTTGGTTAAAAATGAGTGACTGAAAGTGTAATGATATCCAGTACAATATTCGTTACAGCGAATTTGGATGAAGTGATTATCTGTTTTTAACCAAGTCAGTTAAAGTACCCGATCATCTCGTCCAGCTGTGTGACTGTTCGTATCTGAGCAACTGACTTGAAGTTAGCAAAGTTCGTTAAATAGATGAAAGACGAAAGCTTAGTTATCATGAATTCGTTATTACCTAGTTTAACTAGCCCTCAGTACTTCTATATTCGGATCATGCTAGATACACATATACCAGAACGAGTCCTCATCACGACCAAAATGTCTTAACTGCCATGTAGAAAATATTTGTTTGTATATTTTTTATATTCTATAATGTATTAATTTTATTACAATTATAAAATGTTTAATAACTTTCTAACCTTACATAGTCTGTGTACATGTATAATTGGAAACTATTGTGTGCGTTTACGTGTGTGTACGTATGCTGAATAAATGCTTATATCCATATTAATAACGTATGTGCATAATTACATTGTAGATACATTTACCAGTATGTTAAGCAGTTGTATGTGACAGATCTAGGAGTGAAATGTTGATTATAAAATTATATATTACATATTATGTGTTGGTATTAATGTTTATTTGTACATTGTAGTAACAATATTATGAATCAGAGAGTGAATAAATTTATATATAACTTTTACATTGTTTAGTTGTGTTTGACAATTGATGTGCAGTGAAATATCACTCTACAGCCACTTCAATAATAAGACAACCTCATAGTGTTCTTCAATGTATTTTTTTAATTATTTAAGTTCACTGCTTTTGCTTTACTTAACACTATATAATATTGGTCCAACCTCAGTATAACGACCTCAATACAAAGATAATATTAAAGTGTATAAGACTCCCAACTTGACATATGTGAGATATTCAGTCCTATTTCCCATTTGGATAGTGTTGTATTTGTAAAAATTTGTTCAGGCTTCATGATTATCTTTGCTTGTTTTCATGCTATATTATATTGAGAATGAACTTTGACTTGCTCATGAAAAGTTGAGCAACTAAATACATGTACTCTTTACCAGAAAACAACAAAGTAGTATAAAGGTTTCAATAAACTGTTTGAAACAGTGAAAAGATTGAGCTCGAAATCGGGTTGAGCACAGAACAGCTTTATTATCATGGGACCTCATCATATTTCATTGCACACGGATGAAAGTAAAAAAACACAAATCTGATCGGGAGGAATAACTCAACAAGAGATCCAACACGAAAATAGACACAAACACACAAAGCTAAAACGACAAGCACAAGCAAACGCCACAATATCCAAAAATAAAACTTAATAAGAAATGAAACCTGGAGCGTATATAAAGAAGGTTTATCTAAGGTACCGATTGGAACTAACGAGTTACAATGTCCTATTTACAGAATGCTTGCTCCTTTCAGATCAAACAAATTCAGGATGTTAGGTGCAAGCACGTGTTTATGGACGTACAAACATGTATATCAACAATTTAGTTAGTTTACTAGCAAGCAGATCTAATTCCAACTTTCACACATTGGTACTAAAGCAACAAACATTATATTAGCGACGAAAAACCTTAGAATTATCACCCCTTGTTTAATATGGCATCACTTAACTGGTACTCATAAATAGTCCTTGATTTATATGCCTTCTCAGTTTTGGTATTTATATTTTAGAAAGTTAAACTATTGTTTTACGGTACACTAACATAAGTACGAGAGTCATTATAAGTGTATGTTCAATTCTGCAGAATAACATAGTATATACACGCTAATCATAATGGTAAAACTTAGCGTTGTATATTTGAAACAACTGCTTCATGGTTGCTCTGACGTGGCGTTAAAATACTCCAAAACGAACGACATAAATTGCACACTGAGGAAAGTCAAAACAATTTAGATATGACCGGAAGGCGGCACTCAACATGGAATAGGAAACACGAAACTCGTCACACAAATACCAATTACCACAATGCCTGGAATAAAACTGAACACGGAAATTAAACCTGGAACGTACATACAGAAGTTTTATCAAGGATGTCTGTCGAAACTAAAGAGCTACAAAGTCCTAATTTCAGGACTGTTTACCGGTCAAGCACGTACTTATGTTTTATGTTACGTGAATGTTTGTGAAATGTCGATGTTTATCAACAAAATATTTAAAATTAGATGGTCTGATTCCAACCTTCGCACAATGGTACCGTGGTACCAAACATTATATAAGGCGACTAACAACTTATAAATTATCACTGCTTGTGTAAGTTAGGAAATAGAAAGTCAAAACATGTTACGACAAAATAACACCATATTAACACACTTGCGTGAGTAGTGATATTAAACCAAATGGTTGATGACTTTGAGTTTAAATATGACAAACGACAGAAAATGATAAATAATATGTTAGTATCTTTTGTGCCAATATTATCAACACAATGTTTACATCTCAACAAAGAGTAACAAAATTTAAGTATTTGATACAGTACCCTGGGGCCTTATTCACCAACGTCTTTAGCCTAATACCCAGACTTAGACTTTATATTGCAAAATGTTCAATTCGCTCTCATGATGATATAAATTTAATGATTTTGATATAAATGGGTATACATGTTTAGTGGATAACTACAAATATTCAGATAAAATTTCGCATGGCTAAATTTAATCACAAAGAAATGACAGTGATTATAATTTTGTTCAATTCTAAGTCTAAGTCTGAATTTCAGTCTTACAACGTTGGTGAATAAGGCCCAGGCTGGTATACGACAAGTCTGCCATGAACAATGTATGATGAGACTATGGAAAACTGACTTTAAACAGTTGACATCTCTCACTATGACCCCGTTACGTCAAAATGTGTAGTTGAAATAACATTATAGTGTGCGAAATCACTCGGATAGGGGCTTCAGCATACTGCATTCCAATAGTGCAATGACGTTGGTTTTACGTCACTGCTCCAGCTCCTCGGGTTCCCTTTCTTGATTATTATGACTTTTCACCGGTTTTTAATTAAATGACTAACGCTTAACACGTTCAACGTCAATTTGGAACAATTTAAGGTACCAGCATGCAGTATTCCCATTTAAGGTGTAATTTTCCTTAATTGTGCACTGGGCATATCACGTGTGCTTTTCCAATGTTAAATTTTTTGATTAAGGAGAAGACTGTCCATTCAATAAAACATCATTATTATTTAAAATCATCTGAAGCATCTAAAATTTTAAAGATTTAGTTGTGTGTAGTTTACAGTTTATACATGTATACTATTACTAATATGCTTTACCCAAACTGTCAAACATTAAGTAAAACATGTGGACTGTGAAGAAGGCATACCTGACGATGTGCTCGCTCATACTGGTGATGCAACCGTGTGTATGGCCAGTGTTCCAATAGCATATTAATTTGAAGGTGCAGCCCGACAGTTAAACGACACGTCAAATCGAATTGATCTGTGGTGATATTTGTAAGCATCAGTCCAGTTTGTTGACATATACTGGTCATACAACGTACCTATATCCGGATAGAGGCACTCATATGACTGTCATGTTTCTACAGAAGACTGATTGGAATATAAAACAACGTGCATTTATCCGGGTAGGGGCACATTATTGTGCCTGTAATGTTTTAGCAGGAGGCTAATTGACATATAGCATAAAACAACGTGCTTTAATCCTGGTAGATGCACATTATTATGCCTGTAATGTTTTAGCAGGAGACTAATTGAAATATAGAATATAACAATGTGCTTTTGATCAACCATTTTGATTCCATCTTACACACATGTACGTGTATCAAAGTATCAAAACGGTTTAGATTGAATTAGTTTATTGTCAATTTTAGGTGCATACAAATTTAGAAATTTACACAAATGTTAGAAAAGTGGTATTACTTATATTATAAAAGTAGCATAAATAGATCAACTTTTATTCAGAAAAAGGCTATTAGCCTATCATTCCACAAATATATATACAAATATAAACATAACATGTCAATGGTGGTTGTATATACAAAATACAAGAGCATGTGAAATATGTACACAAATATACATAAATGTATAAAAAAAATATGTCTTTGAAACTAAGATTAAACAATTTTTGAATTTAGTTAAAGAAACTTAGCACATACTCTATAATATAAATTAAACTTAGACATTGGTATTTAAAAGTAGAAATATAAATAGGTTGGTAGGAGGATAAGTATTACAAGAAGTACACTGCTGCATACAAAAATACATGCACAATTATGTTAATAAATTTATTCTTTTAATTGTATCACTGTTATTTAACCCCCAGATTTCACTTCAGTAACTTAGTATTGGCGAAATGAGTTCATCAAACAAGTCAGGAAGTATTTATTGAGTTTATATATGGCCTTTAACGGTTTGCCAACTTAATGCTTCATGCGTAAAACAATAGCAAATATATTTTTAAACAGGTGGCAGACATTAATTAACAGACTGTACAAGTGCGTTGCAAGTATTACAGGATGGCATCAAATCACTGACTAAGGTATACGTCGTGTATAAATACATCGTACTTTACAAGACACGATCCTATATACCGTATAACAACAACAATAACAACAATAACTGTATACAGATCTACACTCCCTGTCTGTGACTTGGCTGTGATAAACAATGTAGGATGTTACTTTATGTAACCGTGTGCAAAGGACAACATCTATATATACACACGTACATAACGTTTAAAAGATAGGTAAGTGCAAATAGGCATGGCATACATGTTTACTCCTCTATTCGGTATACTCACTTTCGTTCGTTCGTTCGTTCGTTCGTTCGTTCGTTCGTTCGTTCGTTCGTTCGTAAATAAACAAACTGTACAAGCTTGGTCGAACCTCCAGACATCATTTCCAATTATCCAATGATATCCAGCTTCGAATGAAATGTATATATAATATATAAGTAAACAACTAAACATGATTTACAGGTAAAACTACTATATCAAAAATCTGTCAGCAAATACCATGCACCAAATGAAACCCACAAAATTGATGATATTTAAACTGTACAGAGAGACGATCAGTTAACAATCACCAAAAATCTGCCGTTCCAATGGATGGTCTCTACAAGCTAGGTAGATTGTACCTTTAAAATACATAAGGTATTTTTTAGGAATTTGACTTTTTAAAATTATTCAATGTAATTATTTCAAACTAGTACCATAAAATACTTACATTTGTGGTATAACCATGTGCAAGTTTTCTTTGCGATAGCCGAACACAGAGATTTGATAGAAATACCCCGAAACTACACATGTACTTTCTTTTTGGACACCCTGTATACGTGTACTATAAATAAATGAACTATTCAATTACAATAACGACACCAAAATAATGAAACAAAATACTGACCAACTACATGTAATATAAAATTGTATAAAATTACATATAAAATGAAATTGTACAAAACGGCGTACCACCAGAAAACAAAAAAGAGGCACATTTACAACATTGCATGATACTCTTTCACCGTTAATCTACAATACAAACTTTTATTAATTTCACCGCGTGTGCTTAGATGATTTGAAGTACATTGAATCAGTCGAATTCTCCCATAGAAACAGAGTACATGTGTCTGTATATAATGATTGTGTGTCCACTTTGAAGATAAATGTAAAATGCTCAATATTCCCTTGATGACTCTTTGTGTCTCCGATTAACTCCGTGTGTCTCCGGTTGGTTCCGGGTGGCTCCGCTTCAACGACGGAAACAAGGATAGTTACCCCACATTGCAAGACGATCATCTCCATTCTGGTACATTGAGTACATGATCTGGCATCGAAAACACCAGCAATGTTTTGGCTGGTAAGTATTGCCGTCGGCGTCATAATGTACGTCATGACTCGCGTGCTTCACTATATCCGGTTCCGGTGTAGCGGACGGAATTCTGGGCAACACAACATCGTCGCATGACATCCGCCTGTCTATTTTGTAGCCCTTGTAGCTATTGGGTTTAGAGAATGTTTCCCGACTTTTTATCTCTTTCGGAGCTGATATGACCGAGTATTCCGTCTGCAACCGGCGTGTTTCGCTGATTGGCTTACAGATCGTCTGAAGTTGTGAGAAAGTAAGTTCGGAATGTCGTCTGTCAAGTACTGGACGTTTTGGCGCTGCAAATAAGAAAAACACAAATTTTAGTTTAAATTCACTGAGAGTATGTGATAGAATTCTAAACGGCTCGTAATGGATTAAAGGTATTGACCAAAACTCGTGGTATTAAGTAATTGCGGAATTCAAACGTATATTGTACGCTGCCATCGCCTAGAGCTGTGATATATGAACGTGTTAGAGCACACGGGACGGCTTCAAATAGGTTGCGCAAAAATGAGTTTCTGTATCATACATATAAAAAAACTGACAACGTATGTTTAGACGGAAAAATGACAGTAGACGAATCCAGTAGTTGACTATTAACTATACCGCCTCTACCAACTGCGCTAAAATAGGTTTTATAATTATATATATAGTACGTACTTGTGCTATTCGTTACAATGGCGGAATTGCGTCTTGGGAACGGATTTTCACACTTCGCCCCCTAAAAGAAGATACATTATATTATTTTATTATATATCACACTCAATGCCATTTAAACGTTAAGACATTTCTATAGTTCAACTTACCCCTAGAAATGTTTCTTAAATCTGTGCTTAACAAATACCACTTATTTGCAATAGGGTTTTGTTTAATAGTTAATTAACAGAAAGTAAAGTATAAAAACAAATCTGAATCATTTTAAATGTTAATATATTTAACCATTTGATCACCATTCTCATAAAATACAAATATAGCAATAACACTCAGAGCACTTTCATTGTAAATTCAACTAAAATATAAAACTAAAACATTATCAAGTCTTAGAATGAGAAGGTCGTAAGTATAGAATCAATATTTTGATAAAACAAGAACAAGTACCTTTACTTAACAATTTTTTGGACTTCAGTTTGGTCATCATGACAAGTTCCGATTTGCATGAAAATAAGTTCCTAAGAAACGCCCTGTGTTACATATTTCAGAGATGTTTGAGACCAAGTAGTGCTTACGACCTTTTCATTTTAAGCCAGCGATTTATCAAAGTTTAGAAAAAGGTAAGAAAACATACCACTCTTTCAATAGCGCCCATCGATTGTCGTCTGTGTTGCTCCATTGTCTACGAGACTGTCATCAGGAAATGCAATAACTCACACATATATATTGGTGAATGACAGAATTGTTACTATAGTAACATAGAATTGCGTCTTCAGAGATACTCGCTAATTCTTCGCTTTGCTAATATTTTAAATGACGTCTTTTTCTAATTATTTTTAGATTTCAGAATTTCCGTTTATGTTAACAGTGATATACAAAATATGCAAAATCATGAAAATGTATAGCATAGCTCATACATGTAGATTCCTTAATATGTTAATTCAAGAACAGAAAAGTTATTATGTCCGCTATTCTACATGGGACCATTTGCCACTTGAACTCAATCAATGGAAGACCCAAGATGATATATTTGGATGCAATGCAGTACGAAACTTTTACAACTAGATCAGCCCGCACTTAATGTAATTTATACTAGAAAATGGAATATATGTCTACGTCCGTGTTCATATGCACGCATTGTTGACTGCCTCCAGTTTTACGAGTTCAGACCTCTAAATACACAAAAATTGACTGACCTCTAAATATACAAGCATTTGACTGACCTCTAAATACACGACGAGTTGACTGACCTCTGAATGCACAAAAATTTGACTGACCTCTAAATACACGACAAGATGACTGACCTCTAAATACACGACACATTGACTGACCTCTAAATACACGACGAGTCGACTGACCTCTAAATACACGACAAGTTGACTGACCTCTAAATACAGGACGAATTGACTGACCTCTAAATACACGACACATTGACTGACCTCTAAATACACGACACATTGACTGACCTCTAAATACACGACGAATTGACTGGCATCTAAATACACGACAAATTGACTGATCTCTAAATACACGACGAGTTGACTGACCTCTATATACACGACATGTTGACTGACCTCTTAATACACGACAAGCTGACTGATCTCTAAATACACGACGAGTTGACTGACCTCTATATACACGACATGTTGACTGATCTCTAAATACACGACAAGTTGACTGACCTCTAAATACATGACGAGTTGACTGATCTCTAAATACACGACGAGTTGACTGACCTCTAAATATACGACAAGTTGACTGACCTCTAAATACACGACGTATTGATTGACCTGCACAGTTATACAACACATCATTTATTAGATCAATCATAGGGTTACATAAATTTATGTACGTAATGAACACACCTGTAATAATCGATCTGGTTAACGCGGTTGTGTCAGACAATTTTCAATCAACTGTACAGTCCAGTTAGGATAACAATCCAGTTACGCAGTGGAACAATCCACTAGTACTGTTTAAAAACAAGTATAAAGGATTATACTAACAGTTCAATACCAAACAAAACTCTACATATTTAAGCAATGGTTTTAATATGTTGGGTACACATAAATGATGATGTCACTGTCACCATATCCTAACTGGATTATACGTTCAAAACTGGCCATATTAGCTGTTTATTATGTAAATTGCATTTAACCAGTATATTGCTAAATTCACAATGTATTACGTGAGCCTACAACTGATCCAGTGGCGCAATCGGTTAGCGCGCCGTACTTATAGACAGTACCTTACCTTGCTTGCGAGGGAAGAGATATGCGGAGGCTGTGAGTTCGAGCCTCACCTGGAGCAGGTCACATTTTATTGTTTTACACATTTGTTTTATATCGACGGTTATCATGAAACGGTTAGAATAATTGAGAAAGGGGATGCGAGAAACACTGACTTAAACCAACATCCTTGCGCTGTCGACATGCTGAATGCTGAAACTCCTATCCGGGTGATTTCGCACACTGCGATGTTTTTTTCAAGTACACAAATCAAAACAACGGGATCATAGAGAGGAGTGACAACTATCTGCGCTCCTGTACGCTCAGAAATAACGTCCGGAATCGATTTTACTACATTAAATCGACGTCATGACGTAACATTTTCTTGTCTTTACCAAGATTTGTGGAAATTTCTTCGAACATCTTTGTTGTAGTATGTTTAACAATGTCGGCTATCCGTAAATTGTTTAACTTCGGTCATTTTAGTCGCCGACATTCTCAAGTTGGCGTGACGTTGAAGCACGCAATCGAGAGTAATGTCACGTCGAAAATTGGTTATTTCCGAATGGCACACGCAAAGCATCACAAGTATATAAAATATTACACACGTACAATTGATCGACTGTCACGTTTGCCGGTCGTATCACGTATTGAAGCAAATGCTGGATAGTCTTGATGACGAAAGCGTCAATTTGATGACGTTCGTAACCTTCATTTCAGAAATCACATTTGTAGATTAGACATGAGATACTGATGTCAGCATTCAAAGTGTTCTGTTTATCCCTTGAAAGAATGTGATTCTCAGTGGTCCACTATTTAATAATTGTTTATCAAAACTATTACAAGTGCAACTTTCAGATACTTTTTAATTATATGAATGACGCATCAAAAAAGAGCAAAACAATTCCGTCATAATGTCCAACGGTGTGACGAATAAAAACAATATATCAAGAAATAAGTCTTAATACACATGTATGCTCCCATGGCAACCAAACAGCCGAACATTTTAAAGTTCACAGTGACCTTTACGTTTGACATACTAATCTCAAAAGCATTGGAGGTTGCTGGCCAACCCCCATGTGAAGTGACAAGGTCCTAGTGCAAAGCGTTCTTGAGTTATTGAACGGAAACAATTTGGTCTACCGACCGACAGACATGTGCAAAACAATACATCCCTCATCAAAGATGGGAGACATAATGAGTATTCGTGCACAAACATTCATATTTACATGTTTATAATTAGGTCTCTACATTTTTTGACTTTATATTGTAATAATAATAATATTTATTCGGTATAAGTAGCATGTAACACTGCATATCATAAATATTACAGATTATAAATAAAATATTTATCTTTTAACACAACACAAAAATAAAACATCAATTTTAAGAATTTGCATATATATATAATAAAAAGGCCATGTTAAACTCACCCACACCAAGGATAACGCAAAAAAGAGGGGACCTCTTATTTCCGTTGCGGTCCTTAAAGGTGAACTGACACAGAGAGGCATTGAAAAGTATTGCACCTATGGAATATGAAAGACATTTGTATTGTAAAATAAATAAAAATAGAAAATGGCTCAAAATATATTAATTAAAAATAAATAAAGTTGTAAAAATAAAGTTACACCACGCCAAGTAGATACTTTTTACTTCCAGTCTTAAAACTAATGACACTGGTACTGTCCCTGATACAAGGTGGAAGACTATGCCAAAGGCTGCATCCTACGTAAGAAAAAGAAATGCCACGTTTTAGCCGTCATTTGTTTGTATTTGAATTTGTAATGGAGTTTGCATTTCAAATAATAAATATAAGGGTCAACATTATTGTTCGATGTGATTTGATTTCGTAGGTGAAGGTGAACCACAAAATTGTCGAAATTTAATCCCTACGAAAATTAATGATTTCACAGTGCGTGATTGTTTGGACCGAAATACTTTTACTGAGAAGACGTACGTTTGAAATGCACTTTTATTTGAATTATTTTGCAACACAATTATCGCTTCATTAGTCCTAATAATTCTGTTCGGAAACCTAGGAAACAATTAACGGCCGCTAAATGGGATATATGTTTAGAATCGGACTACTGACCTATTACCTATCTTCTTCATATGGAATCGCAATTCTAGGAAACAATTAACGGCCGCTAAATGGGATATATATTTAGAATCAGACCACTGACCTATCTACCTATCCTCTTCGTGCCAACTGGCACATAAGACTGCTTCAAACCCTCGAGTCAAGACGTTAAAGGGACTGTGTCACGTTTCAGTGTATATAACTTTTACTTTTATTCCTCCATAATTGAAGATATACATAATGTATTTACAAACATATAATATACATAATTATACACTTTAAACAATTTGCATCATGCAAAAAAAAATCAACCATATATATCATCACATCATGTGCAAACATGAGTATATCATCACATCATATCCATATATGAACACATCATCACATCGTAGACCACATCATAAACATATATGAACACATCATCACATCGTATACCACATCATAAACATATATGAACATATCATCACCTCGTGTACCACATCATAAACATATATGAACATATCATCACATCGTAGACCACATCATAAACATATATGAACACATCATCACATCGTATACCACATCATAAACATATATGAACACATCATTACATCGTATACCACATCATAAACATATATGAACACATCATCACATCGTATACCACATCATAAACATATATGAATATATCATCATATCGTATACCACATCATAAACATATATGAATACATCATCACATCGTATACCACATCATAAACATATATGAACATATCATCACATCGTACGAAACATGAACACATCGTCACATCATATACATACATGAACAAATCATCACATCATATACATACATGAACAAATCATCACATCATATACATACATGAACACATCGTCACATCATATACATACATGAACAAATCATCACATCATATACATACATGAACAAATCATCACATCATATACATACATGAACAAATCATCACATCATATACATACATGAACAAATCATCACATCATATACATACATGAACAAATCATCACGTCATATACATACACATACATGAACATATCATCACATCATATACGCACATGAACATATCATCACGTCATATACATACATGAACATATCATCACATCATATAAACACACATATATGAACACATCATCACATCATATACATACATGAATATATCATCACATCATATACATATATGAACATATCATCACAACGTATACATATACATCACACACATCATATACATACCATAGTTTCACAGAAGGTTTACCTTACCGAAACGAAATATAAGGTAAAACAAGTGAAGAGCTGGGTACAATGAGAATACAATTCCTCTGTATAGCAACTGCCCGTTTTACGACTTCAATCTAGCTATAAGAGTAAAAGCACATTAAACAAGCCTGCATACAGCTAACGCGATGTCGATATTATGTAATGCCACACCATTATTTCTAACCGCGAGATCCATAATCACCTGACACTGGTCTTTCATATTCATACTTATAAGTTGTGTGTACTCTTTGAATCCAATACATTTAATCACAGAATTCCAAAGTTTCGCCTGATCATTACTGACACAATGATATAACCAGTGGACAACCATGTTGTCTGTTAGTAACGAACATTTCCGGCAGCGTTGCGTGTATTGTCTTGAAGTAAACTTCATCACTGTTTGAATAATATTTCTGCATATACGGGATAGAGATGGTGTATTCTTGCAGACATGCCACAAAGGGGAACAACAGTCACTGTCAACAACACAGGGAACCAACCAATTGTTTTCACCTTGTATAGTTTCTTCATACATATTGGTGGTACTATAAGATATCACGTTTCGTTTCAGTATTCCATTCCATGCATGTTTATTAGGAAAGGTCGCACTTTGTATAAATGTAAAAATATAGTCAACTAATTTGTATCTGATCAAAAGGTTGTAGATATCGGGAATAAAACCTATATATTGTTTATCACCATTCACAAATCGACACAATCTATGCACAAATACAGTCTTGGCAAGATAATCGCATGATAGTCTACACAGTTGTCCTAAAAACTGAAGTTTCTTGAAATCGATCAGCGTCTCTATTGCAACCATGTTTAAACACGTCAGAGAAAGATTAGTACTTGTGCCATGTACGAACCGTTGC
Organism: Spisula subtruncata; assembly: GCA_963678985.1. Taxonomy (NCBI): domain Eukaryota; kingdom Metazoa; phylum Mollusca; class Bivalvia; order Venerida; family Mactridae; genus Spisula; species Spisula subtruncata. The sequence continues at coordinate 44,516,613 of OY787660.1, forward strand.
ATGTGTTTAATGCATAAGCGATGTGCCCTTTCTAATCTATTCATGTCACTTTTAGAGTATGTTGACCACAGTTCACATCCGTACAGCGCCTTCGGTAAAACTACAGATTTATATATTGTTCTAATTGTGACTGGATTCACTGATGCTGTATCAACTCCATTAGTCACAATACTAAAGTATGTTCCACGTAACTTGGTGCATGCCTCATGAATGTTAATCTTAGTACTTAAACTATTAAAACAAGTGATTCCTAAATGACAATAACTATCACTTTCCTCGATTGTATCTGGTCCAATTTTGAATTCACGATTGCCTCCCTTGAATAATCTGTCATTGAACACGACTACTTTACATTTAGCAGCGTTATAGAAATATCTCCATTTCCGAGAATAGTTCCAGCAAATGTCTAACATACTGTCCAGCCCTGATTTAGAGAAAGAGACAAGTGCCATATCGTCTGCGACGTTTTATTTCTTAAGTTTTCTGTACAAAATATCGGAATAATCTACCAGTTGCATATTTACTCTTTGGGTTGACTATGTTTGAATGGCAGGACCATGATGGGTGGAGAAAATCACATACATAAATGCCGCCACTGACTGAGTGTGATTTACACTAACTTGTTTCTGAAGAATTTCAGGAAACGCATATATATAGAGAGAGGACCTTGAATGAGTGCTCATTCATTACCATTTTTATTAAACGAGTTGACAAAACAATATGACACGAGGCTCTGCTGAGTGTCATATTGTTTTTGTCCACGAGTTTAATAAAAATGTGAAGGAATGAGCACGAATATAAGATTCTATTTATCATATAACCTTAGTAAATGCTAAATTTCTTAGAAAAATGATGATGTACGCTGCATATGATTATCAGGTTTCAAACCAAATTTATTAGTATTTGGAGCGTGACGCACGGACTTCGAGGGTGGCTAACGAGTCGATTGGCACGGATTGGCTTACCATAAACCAATCAACCAACCACCGTTAAGCTTATTTGCATATTTCTGTAACGGGTTAGGTGTGCATTACGATTTTTCCGACACGGCTTCAATGTACTCCCACACCACCGGTTATGTGATAAAAATGATATTTCTGCTTCAGTATTGGTTAATAATAGTGATCCTGTGTTTCAACATGGTGTGGTATACTACGTAAACATTCTTTTGTAAGTAGTTTGGGTATAACTTTATTAGCTTTGGGGCATATGAAGTCTATGACGTTTTGGACGCCGCTTAGTTAGCAGGGTAACCATTCGGTAACAATGTTGATTACTTCAAGAACTTTCTTCCAAATGACGTAAAGATGGCATAAACTCAAGCATGTGTAATCAGCTAACTACCGAACAGTCAATATTGCAGCTGTGAGACGAATATCACACATTTGATCAAGTTATGTGTTGGTTGTTTTCGCTTGATCACTGGTGTTGTTGTCCTTCCATGTGCAGTTGGTCTGCTCTGAAACATTTAAAAGTAATTGCTAAAAGACATGAGCTAGGCGAATAATTATGGAGGAATGAAGCTTTGAATTAACTCTTACATAATTATGCTTATATACTGTATCAGTATTACATTATATGACACATTCTTCCTGAACAAGCTGGTGCTATTGTGTGCGATTTTGATCAGACTTATAATTTTGATTCCTTTTTATATACAAAATGAAGCGGGCTCTCAGACAAGAATGTCATCTAAGGTAGATTATTCTTTGAGCCATAAAACGTTGTATGAGTGTAGCTGATTAGTTCCCTTAACGTACAAATAACTTTATCTCAATATCAATTTAAAGAGACTCAACTCCAGTTGAAAAATTGCAAAATTTATAAAAAAATAAATCTCTTAAAATCGCATTTGTTGGGCTTGACCTACCAAATCCATTTATATACGAATCTGGACGTATTCATCTAGAAGAAAAATAATCGCATAACATCAGTTTTTTAAATTTAAAAACTAAAAATTCTATTGCGTGACTAGCACATTAAAATCTATATTCAACGCTGTGTAGCGTATTGTGGTGAATAAATGCCGAGAAGAGCTGCTACCTAATTATCAGACAGTAACACATATTCAGTAGTTTTCATCAATAACGCATTTGGTCGTAATGTAAGTTGCAAATATACTTAATGAATTCGTAAAACATAGTTTTGTGATTAAAACGTCTACAAAACGTGTTTTTTATAATCGAAATGGAGTTAAGTCCCTTTAAAGGTGCTACACTCGTCGTGATAATTAAAATTTATCTCAAAAATTATTAAAATATCTATTTACGAATGTTCCCCACTTTCGATTCAAAATATACAACCATTATACCAAAGACATGTAAGAAATAACAAGAAACGATTTGGGATAGTAAATGGTGTGGTATTTAAGCCGATAGTCCAGTGTCACACGTGGATATCGATGGTTTAGAACCAGAAGGTCGTAACTACCACTTACGACCTTGTAAGATTCATACATATTTGAAATCTGCTTTACAAGGCGCTTCTTACGAGCCGATTTTCATGAAAATCTGAAATTGTCATGTTGACCAAAATGAAGTTTTAAAAACGTGTTTTCTTATAGGTAAAGAGTAAATTACAGACAGTTTTCTCTTGTTTTCTCAATATATCGATTTGGTAGTTACGACTTTCTGGTTCTAAGCCATCGATATACCAGTTACCGCACCACCTTTGATTGAAACTGCGAAAACATCCAGATCCAAGACGAGGTACATTATATAAACAAATTCAACAACATCACGTACATAAATGTATGTCCTAAATGGAAACAATAGTTTATATAACAGATATCGAGTTTAGCTCTAAGTACAAATGCACTTGCGCCATGAATGTTGACCATTTGTAGCGCAAGTGCACATGCACTCAGAGCTTACATCGATAGCGCTACGTAGCTCTTTGCTTAAGAAACGGACCCCTGACTTCATCGAAGGGCGATTCGAGTATCCACAGAAACAAGACGGATGGGACTAACTTTGATAAATTTACCGTCTTCAGCAGAATAAGAAAGACAAACCAGACTGAACTGAGTTTGTGCATATTAATGGATTGTGAAGTTATCGCAAAAAGTCGACTATTTAAACATTTGTTTTAAACCGTCAACCTTTGCAATGAATTTAAATACTTAATAATTTGCTGGTCATATTGAGTAGGGTACCTTTTATATCTTCAGATAGTTTATCTACATGTTAACACGACGTTACTCAAGGACAAGTACATCGGTGTAGATTAGGATGTTCCTGTTCAACATTCGAATAAGATATAAAACGGTGACATTTGACATTTGACGAACATTGTAAGTATGTTTTTTGTGTATAATAAACCATGTTTTTTAGCCGTGACGGAAGGTTACACTTCTTAGTCATGGTATGTGATTATACCTTGTTAAAATCTCTTTGGGCCATTGATTGGTTACTGTCATTGATCATATATATAGTCTGGTTCTCGGTACCTAAATCTTTCATTACATTACAGTATAGGTCCGGCGTAATCTAACAAATATGGTCGTTTCCATGTGTAAAACAAGATGGCGGTTTAACATTAGCTTATATAGGGAATTTTAGAATATCCCCCAAAAGAGTGTGTTATGTATGTGTCATTTCGATGAGATTCTGTACATTAATGGGAAAATGTATGTTCTTTTCAATTAAACATGTTTCATTCAAATGACACAACTGATATGATATACGATATAATAAATTACATACTGATGAAATGAAACAACTTTTCAATGATAACCATATACTATTATTTACTGAAACTTGGCTTAATTCTACATTAAATTGTGATGTTGAAGGTTTTCATTGTTACATGTTAAATAGGGAAAAGAGACTGCGTGGGTCGAAGCGAGATAGTGGTGGAATCTTGATATATGTTGATAATTTGTACAAAGATCACATTGAGCTTGTAAAAACAAGTGAAGACTGTATTATTTGGTTGAAATTGAACGGTCAATTATTTAATAATGTGCCCGTTTTACTTTGCTTAGCTTATAACATACCTACTGGGAGTAGTAGAGAGTTGTTTGTACAACAAAATATATATGATATGATTTTGTCTGGTTTATTGTATTTTGACAACTTGTATAATGAGAATTACCATGTTATATTGAGCGGAGATTTAAATTCAAGGGTAGCAGACAGACCCGATTTTGTTGAAAATGAAGATTTAGCGAAGTTCGATTTATTACCTGAAAACTATGTATATGATGACCTATTGCCGAGAAAATCTCAAGATAAAATTGTTAATGAAAATGGGAGAATGTTGCTCGAATTCTGTAAAGCGTCGGGATTGAGAATAGTAAATGGGAGATTAGGGTGTGATGCTAACATTGGGATTCTACTTGTGTATCCTCTCGGGGTAGTAGTGTTATTGATTTAATTTTGTGTAGAACGGACACTTTTAAAATAATTACACATTTCGAGGTAAACGATCCAAATATTATGTCGGACCATTCATGTATAAATTTTGAAATCAGGCCAAAACAATTAGATAAACCGAATACTGCGTTAGGTAACAAAGATGATTCATATAAAAATACATATGTCTATAAATGGGATGATAGTAAAAGAGATACTTACCTTAACACACTAGCCGATGATAATGTATATGACAAATTGCAAGATGTACTTTGTGATATTACACATGCAAACGACAATAATAAATTAGATGAATGTTTATCATGTTTCTGTGATACGGTTGAGAGTGTATGTACACCGTTATTTAGGAAAAATATAAATGGTTCGAATAGCAACAAATCAAGCATGAACGATGATTATCAGAATAATGAATGGTATGACGATGAATGCAAACAAGATAAATTCGATTATTATAGAAGGTTAAATCTTTACAGATGTAACAAGAGTGATGACAACAGAAAGTCAATGTCAGAAGCCAGGAGTAAATATAAAAGTACATTAAGAAAAAAGAAATTCATTTATGATAAAGATCAAACAAAGTATTTAGAAAAAATGAGATTTGTTAATGCTAAATCGTATTGGAAATCGTTGCAAGGAAGTACATGCAATTCAAAAAACAAATCTAAGGTATTAACAACAGATAATTTTTGCAAGCATTTTAAATCAATCAATGACCCAGATTCTGTATTTTATCAACCAGACGAAGATGTTATATACTTTAATAATAGATATTTGAATGGTGAACTAAATGTTATGTTTGATGAGTTAAATATTGATATAAGTGAAGACTGCATCTTAAAAGCGTGTAAATCTCTAAAAAATGGAAAGTCAGCGGGTCCGGATAATGTAATTAATGAATTTTTTAAACACGGAGTAAACAACAAACAATTTTTAAAAGTACTAAGGTGTCTGTTCAATAAACTATTTAATGCTGGTTACTTTCCTAAGTCATGGAGCGAAGGATTTATAGTACCGAAACACAAAAAAGGGGATATTGATGATGCTGGTAATTATAGAGGCATCACATTACTTAGTACACTCGGAAAGTTATTCACTAAAGTAATCAATACAAGATTAAATACTTGGGCAGAAAAATATATTGTTTATATTGAATCACAAGCAGGATTTCGGAAAAATATGAGTACAGTCGATAATATATTTGTTCTACATGGGATAATTACACATCTGCTAAACAAAAACAAAAAACTTTATGCAGCGTTTGTTGATTTCACAAAAGCTTTTGATTACGTTGTACGTGAAAATATGCGGTATAAATTGTTAAAAATTGGACTAAGGGGTAAAATTATTGATATTATAAAATCAATGTATGTTAGTGTGAAATCTAAGGTAAAATATGATAATGATATAAGCAAGGATGAATTTAATTGTTTTTTAGGTGTAAGGCAAGGGGAATCTTTATCCCCGTTTTTATTTTCGATGTACTTGAATGATATTAAAGAATATTTCATGTTAAATGGACACGAAGGAGTTGATATCGGAGTTTTAAAAATGTTCCTTTTATTATACGCAGATGACATAGTTATTTTTTCTGAAACGGAACAAGGGTTACAACATGGGTTAGATGTGTTGAACGATTATTGTATCAGGTGGAAGTTAACAGTCAATATCAGTAAAACAAAAATTATGATTTTTAAGAAGGGAGGGCAAAATAAAAAGAATCTAAGTTTTATGTTTGATGGTAAACACGTTGAAATTGTCAACAAGTTTACATATTTAGGAATAGTATTTACAGTAGGGGGCTCATTTTCAAGTACTTATGACACATTAACAGGACAGGCACAAAAGGCGTTATATAGATTAAAGGCAAATCTGGTAAAATTCCCTTGTATGAATATAAGTCACTGTTTGGACCTTTTTGATAAGCTTATTGTTCCTATTTTAAATTACGGTAGTATTGTCATTAGTATTTATTATTATTTTTTCTATGTAAAGTAATTTGCTATTATTTTATACTTTAATAAGGAACATGATGAGAAAATAGATTTTTGTATTACGCAAATTAAGCAAAATATTAAAAAAGGAAAACAATAACTACTGGCCTATACTGGGATCGAACCAGGGATCCATTGATTACAAGTCAGTGGCTCTACCGATTGTGCTAACTTGGACACTTAAAAAACTTAAAAATTAATGGACTATTAAAACCCTGCTACAAAAATATTTTAATAATTTTATAAACGTTGTTTTGTAGATATAAGTGCTGTTGTAGCGAATAAACTTCTATCATTGCAAAGACCATTATTTTTTCCATTACCATGCAAAGTCACATCAAAATGACACGTACGTAACATACACTTTAGGGTGATATTCTAAAATTGCCTATTTAAACTAACGTACACCCGTCATTTTGATTTGACCACTGGAGTTATCGATTATTGGTTGCTGCCTGACCTAAACCACTGTAAGATTTAGGACAGGGAACCAGACTAATCATATATATTGCTTAAGCCTTAATACATACCCTATCCTTTGAGGGCAAATCAACCTTCCTGCATAAATTAGTCACGGCTCAAAAACATGGTTTATCTATCCTTGGAGTGTATTTGTTTTGCTTTCAACTTGCACTCGACGTTTTAGTGTTTAGCGATATGCATTCCATCACTCCTATATGTGTTTGTTTTATAACGGTTCAGGCCAGACCCGGTGATTATAAATATTTCTCCTTCGCATACTCAAACTCCATACTCCTTGTTACAACGGCAAAAACAGCTTTTTATACAATTTTGCATCAAAACCAACAACAACTTGTAGCAAATAATCTAACTTAGAAATGGAACCCCATTCATTTAATACGTTTCCATTCAGTAATAATGAAGTTACAGCAGTTTTTGTATCTAAGAAATGCTCCAATTGGAGAACGGAGTATGAGTGGGCGCATGGAGTACGTACTCCGATGTTTATAATCAATCACCGGGCCTTGGCTGCTCAATGAACTATGCATGGCTACATGACTAGACGTGCAGAATTCTGTCTGAGAAAATACGACTTAACGTTAACGAATATGTGCATTTTAATTTCTTTATCCACATTTCTATTCCTCTCTTCTTTGTCCATAATTATAACTCCGGAATTCCATTGTCAGGCATTCCAATAGATCCAAATCAATACTGTAGAATCAGTGTGCACCAAAATGTTTAACCCACATGCTACATTGTGGCATGTGCCTGTAGTCTGTGATTATTCTATTTTTGCCTGTTCTCTGTGTGCCATTTCTACCTTCCCTGTCGGTGGTCTTATCTTATCTAGCCCCCAATATATCGCTGGCTTAAAATGATAAGGTCGTAAGAACTAAATCGATATGATGAGAAATCTAGAAAAAAACTGTCTGAAGTTGACTCTTTAGTTATAGTGAAACAAGCTTTTACAACTATATTTTGGTCAGCATGACAATTGCTGATTTTCATTTAAACGGTTCCAATGAAGCGCCTTCTGATGCAGATTTAAGGATAAGTTACGACCTTCTCATTCTAAGCCAGCGAATTCTGGTAGTAAGTGAGATTGAAACTGTGTCTCTCTAATTATCATCTGCTTTGTTTTTAATATCTTGATCTTTACTGTTGCCCTACATTATGTAATCCAGTTCGTCATTATTTTCACTTTCCAGTTGATGAGCTTCGAGTATCGGAACCGTTTACCGTGAAAGATGTCTGTTGAAGTCGAAGCATTGATCAAGAACAGCTGTGTATCTACCGGTGAAGGTCCACATTGGGATGATACTACCCAGACCTTGCTGTATGTCGACATTGAAGATGGTTCTGTACACAGATGGTCGGCGTCAACTGGTGTAAATGAAAAACACAAGTTTGGTACGTTCATACTTGTTTTGAAGGTCTACATATGTATGTGCATTATGCCCCCTGCTGTTTATTTTGAATGCTGCCTTGCCTACCTGATTTGTTATAACCATTTTCGCTCGAGAACTTTCTGTAACGAATAGGATTGTGAGTCGATTATAAGTTCTTGTGCTGTTGTTCAAATAGGTAGGCGCAAACCAATCAACATCGAACACGTGCAGACACCAGTCTCTAGCGTACCATTTAACACCTACGTCGAGTGGAGCATTGTGGGTTATTCTTTCTCAAGGAACGATTTAAGATTCACATATTTGTTTTACCTGTAGTAACATTTGTTCTACATATATTTCACATTCCATATTTTTGTTCCTTTCCGTTTCCATTCCATTTCGGGTGATAGAAATGGTCCATTTTTATTAATTCCAGGTACATTTTGTACACTTGTGCAAGAAAGGTGGATACGTAGTACACAGGAAAAATTTCTGCGTACGCGGTTCGTACGATTTGCGTACGTTTTTCGTACGCCATTTGGCGTACGCGGATCGTAAAAAAGGGCCCACGTACGCACGGCATACGCGGATCGTAAACAGTGATTTTTTGGCGTACGCCAATCGTACGCACCGCGTACGCCTTTCGTACGCGGACTTAATATACGTTTTTCGTACGCCAAAAATATATAGTAATGTTGATACATAAAAATTCACTTTGGCGTACGCCGTTCGTACGCTATGCGTACGCATTTCATGCGCCATTTAGGTGATATGGTTTTCGTACGCCAATACTCTTCTGTTTCTGTACACTAATGTAGCCATATGCCTCCGCCTGATGATCCTCAGCCAAATTCGCCTTTCTAATAACACTGTTGTTTTTCTTCTGGAAAATCTGGTTTTAAACCATTTTCAGGATAATTACACCTTCTATACAATGATCTATAACTGATATACATTGTTTAAGAAAGTGACAGACAGCAATTGATAAAGTGATCCGAATACTTCATCTCATGGCACTGTATACTATACCATAGTCTGAGACATACATTGTAAATATACACAAACCAAATATTAGTTTTAATTTTATTTTCAGTTATATCACATCAAAAACACATGATTCTTCTATCTCTTCTCTTGAGGCTCCGGGCCACAATCTGAAAATACAGAAGAAAACAGCATTTAATTACCTATTATTAATGACCTTTTGTTAGGTTGATAAAATGACAGACGAAATGTATTCGTTTAAAAAGCAAAGATTATTTGATTACTTTTTTTAATGGTAGATTAAATACAAGCTCCGAGAGTACTGTGTTGACTTAGGCAAGGTGGATTAACAGTTCTTGCGCACTGCTCTCATATTATAGGGAAATATTTTAAAAATCACACAAGAGGTACAATATGGTTCTTAAATGTAAAATGTCTAAGATATGCTGCAGACTAGAAATGCACTAATAAAACCAATCATTGAGAAAATATTCAAAAATCACAGAAGTTGAGTAATGGTTCTTGAATTGTTTTTTTCAGCATGGCATACCAGTTTAACTCATTGATTCAAACGAAATGGGCTACAAAATATTGTGTTTGAAACTAGGGCAGTATAACAAGCTAGGGGAATTATCCCCAGACAAAATTGTATACAAACTATGTCTCTCAAGGGTGTTATATCCCTCCATAGTACACAGTATACAATTAATTGTACTTTGTACAACTAGTTTCAGATCGGATCGGCCCAGGCACCTCCAGCCATGGGCCGATAAAATTTTAATTTGAACGTCAGAAAAACCTGTAGGCCCAAAAGGCCAATCAAACATGCCAAATCGAGTATAAAATATTGTTCCTGGGAAAGACCAGTACCAATGATAACGATCGGATATTTATTAACATATTGGATAAACGCTAATAGTCATCGTCGATCGATGCCAATGTTTGCTTAAGAGAAGCTATTATAAGTAGAAACTTGTGCGTTTCTGTGATTCAGAGATGCTCATCATGCTTACCTCTTCAAACAATTTCCTTATTTCTGGTCAGAAGTCCTTCAGATCATTGGCGGCCCTCCACTAATTGCTCATCTCTCTCGTCTGTAACAAATAAATAAATGTATTACAAACATTATTTATAACCAAAGGTCAATTTCAGAATTATTATAAATTGCCCAAAATATAATTGCTTTGATTTTTCAAATGAAAGTAGATAATATTTCTCACAATCTTTTCAAGACAAAATTGATCATAAACATAAAGCAGTCATTGACAGCCATATCACCTGCACGATATGTAAACAAGAGGGCCCGAGCCCTTTCTTGGTCGCTCACCTGACAACTTCTGAGAGACAAGTGTCTTGAATATTGGATCAAAACTGAGGAAGTGTACATAGAGTGCATGCATACGAGTATATTCAAAGATTTGACCAAGTGACCAAAATTTTTACCGAACATGACATAGTTGAACATTGACCAAGATCATGATGACTAAGTTTCATGAAGATTGAATCAAAACTTGTGTATTTAAAGTGAACACAAGGTGTTTCTAAGATTTGACCTAGTGACCTTGTTTTTACCTAACAAGACTCAAGATTTAAAATTAGCCTAGAATTCAATGAAAATGTCATTCTGAAGAAGTTTCACGAAGATTGGATCAAAACTGTGACCTCCAGGATTTTCTCAGAATGACTTTATGACCTAGTTTTTGACCCAACATACCCCAGTTTTGAACTTGGCCTAGATTTGTTTGCTTTGCATTCTAATTGTGGCCGAGACGAAAAAGTTCGTATCTTGATCAGATTGCACTTTAGTAGAGGCTGGGCTGGATCCAAGTTGGCGGCAATCACTTAGACCTTTTCTTTTATATCTTATTATAACAGACAATCTGGTAAGATAGTCTTACCATGTTTCATGATGAGCAGACAGGCCCTTTCACACTCCTCTGTAGGTTAGCTGATATATGTAGATGTTCCACATCTAACATTCTTATCTGTGAACATTGACGGTGGCAGACCCATCAGGTTGGGTATTATCAGTATCTGGAAATGTAACAATACTAGTAATGAATAAATATACATGGAGACATAAACACAAGTTATGCCCAGCAGAAGCTGTGTCCATAACAAAAAGCGAAGTCATTCAAGTGTTACCAGGCTTTGATAATGTCTTCTGTTTTTATGATAGTAAGTTTATAATAATATGTACCCCAAGTTTAAAATCAATGGATTGATGCCAGATGGACAATATTTGCAACATTGTGTAACAGACAGACAAAGGAATGGACAGGTGCACTGATATATGCCTCTGCATCAGTAGATGACGAGTATTAAGATATAGAAACTTCTTCCTGAAACTGAATCCAGTCATGCTAGTGGAGACAGAATAGAATATACAGGCCCGGATCCAGAAATTTCTGAGTGGGGGGCACGAGGTATGTACGGGATTCTGGGGGGGGGGATTGCTTAATGTGTGTGTGAAATGCACAGGAAAGGGGATATATTTGTAGATGTGAGGGAATCCATAGTTACCTTTTGATGTTATCAGCGTCAACATGTACATTGTGTATGTTCGTGCATATTAGTAAGTGTTCAGATACAGTATTTGTATACATATGTACAAGGTTTCATCCTTTCGGCCATTGGAATATTGTAACATAAGTAGGGGGGGGGGGGGGTCCGGGGGCATACTCCCCGGGAAAATTTTCAGAGCAATGGATGAATCTAGTGCATTCTAAGCCTATCTGGAAGCCCTGAAATATCTTTTTTTTCTTAATTCTGAGAGTTAACCTTAATGGTTTAGTAATGATTATTTAACAGACAAAAGGTAATAATGCGCTAGGGCAAAATTTGTCTTGTAAGTGATTTCTGTGATGCAACAGCTACGTATTAACATATACATGCATCTAAAAAAAATTCTACGAGCGAAGCGAGCACGAAAAATGCCCATCTTACAAATACTTTTTCATCTAGAACATAAGAAAAAGTACCCATATTATTTAGAGATATGTAAAACTAGTTTAGGCCGAACATTTATTTAAAGTTTAAAAAAATCCCAGCCAACTGGGGGGGCACGGGCCCTCGTGCCCACTGCCTGGATCCGTGCCTGATATAATAATTGCTTGTTCCAGAAAAAGGGCACATAATTCTAAGTCTTATTGATACTATATCACTGGGTTGTCTGCCTTGTCAGTATGAATTGGTCTTCGCAAACGAAAGCTGGTGGTGACATGATGCATTTGTTATGAAACATGTTATAGAACATTGTTCCGTGATGAATGAAGGCATATAATTGTATCACAGTTTGACTTCTAAAAATGTTCTTTTACCCAAATTCAATCAAGAAGTAATTTACCTGCATTTGACCCGTTCAAAATGTCCACTGCCATCCAAAGTACTCATTAGACATACATGTTGATCAATAAGTTCTCTGACTATGTACTGGTAGAGCCAATCTATTTATTCTGGTGGTTACACTGTCTGTTACAATGGCTGTAAAGAAAACAAATAAGTTATTTAAATATATGCAATAATAACCACCAATAAACTGATACAATGTAATGGCTTAGCTATTTTGGTACATCTTTCATCCGGGGGGATTTTCCATCTATCGGGGAATCCATTCTATCAAGGTAATAAACCATGCATTTCAGGCAAGATTTCAATCAGACGCTAGTTAAAATTCACAGCTCAGTACTAGGGCTGCAACAGCATACCGGGATACACGAAACACCACAGACTTGAATCCCACACGGTTCAGGGTAAAATACTTCTAAATTTCGGTAAAGTTCGGTTACTTCAGTATTTATAAGCGCTTTTATGAGCAAAATAATATTAATTAAGACAACAAAAATGTCTGACAGCCTACTGATTAGGTACAATTACTATACGGGTATCGCTCGTTTTAATTGTATTAAAATATGCTTCATATTGTCAAAATTCATTTGAAGTAGTTGATAGACACATCTAAATTGCTGTTATAGAAGCAACAAATTCATTGTCACTTAAGACATGAAGTATTTAAGCTGCTGTTAGAGAATATTGTATCATACCGAAATATACCGAACTGTTAGAAAAATAGACGGTATGTATCATATCCAAGAAGAAGAATCCAGGTTAATTTGGGAACAGCCCCATGTGTTTACCTAAATTAATACCTTTCCAATGTCCCCGCCCTGCCCTGAGTCTGTGAGTACAATTAAGCCTTCAGATTCAGGCCATGATAGCAGGGAAATGTAGATGTGATGATTATTTTGTGGTTCATCATCTGTATAAGTGTGACTGTATGTGTCTGGGGAGGGGGATTTTACCCTTCTAAAGGCTCATGCGTTCTGGATACCATAATTAAATTTAGCTTTTGTTGATACTGACGCTCATCTTTATAATGGAATGATTATCGTCAAAGAAATCAAACTACCATGGCCCCCACCCCCTGGGATGATCCAGGTTTTTTACTATTGGGTTGTCAGATCAACCACCCAGGGAACAGCTGGTGGTTTAAATCTCTGTTATTTCCTGGGCCACTAAAAGCTAAATATTGTACCTGTGGTATTGGTTACGGTAAGTGGTTTGGAGACAAAAATCCCAATGGCTGCACTGCCGGGGAAGTTGGAAGGTAAAAACATGGCCGTTTCTCCAGCTATCCACTGCCAAAACCCCAGGAGGGGGTCATGTATGCAACGGACTGCCTGGTGCATAACAAAGCATTCATAGGGTTAGTTGAAAAATGCCCTTGGTAAAAAGGACAAATCCTAAGCCCTGAAGGATTTCGATTCATGCATTGAGAACTCAGTCAGAGTCAGAAACAAAAAAATCCCAATCCCAGGTTTTGAGTGGCCATTGAGATTTCGATTCATTGATGCATAGTATGTAAGATAATCGGTCATAATTACATTTCATTCACGATTTGAACAGTTCAATACAATTTGTAAAAGGAAATTATTGTAGCATAGTCATGCTTTTAGAGTCAGGGAGTTAGAACAACAGACAAAGATTTCTAAGTGCAAAGAGGTTTATTTACAACCATTCTCGGGCTCTCCCCGAGCTCCCCGAGCTCAGCTCGAACTCTCTAACTCTCTCCCTCTCTCTCTGCCGAACTGTCCTATCGGCAGCTCTTTTATAAACATACTACGGAAATAACTCAGACTAACTCAGGTGTAGATTTAAATTCATTTCCCGAATATTATAGAGTTTGACCCATATTTATGAAAGTTATATCAGCATACTTCGTAAGCCTGTCAGTAGTTTTACCCCACCTTCTGAACGTACATGTAACTGTCATAATTGACAGATAAATGATAGTTACATTATACCTTTCATTGTCCTTTAAAAAAACAATAAAAAAAAAGTTTTTCTCCCTGGTACTTCACCAAATATTCAATAGTTTTCTCCCCAATTTAGTTGTCAGAATTGTTATCTACACCTTATAACGGAGACGACAATTGGAAGCGGAGTCTTACTTCCACTTAATCATCGCCTCTGATCAAATATAACATATACAATAAACACATGAAATACAATACAATAATTAGCATTAAACTGCAGTGAGCATTTTCAGACAACAAGGTAAATTTTTAAATCAAGATATACACCACAAAGTTTATTTTCACTTGTGATGTTCAATAACTGAACATCACTTTTTAATCGGAACGTCTCTGATAAACTGGAATGTATCGAACGATGATTTTTCTCCAGCTTTCAGTTACAAATTGGTCCGTACAGTGACTCGAATGTGGTGATATCTGTTCCGAAATTAACTGAAATAGGTAAATTAAAAGTTTAATAAACATGTTTATATGGGAATAATTTTCAAAAGTAGCATTTCGGCAGTGTTTACATCGTGTAATTTAATTGATATGACTACAACTTATCATCAAAATATTTAACATAAATGACGTTTGTTTCTCTTGGTTTTGTCATAGTAGTGTGTACAAGCAATAATTGACACATTGAATTTCTTACTTAATATTCGTTAGTCTAAATACACCAGCTTGTTTATGAATATGAAATAACAAAGGTGCTTACTTATATGAAATGTAGGACTATCAAGTGTCCTTATTAGTGAACAACATATGCATTTGATTACTTTTATTTTAAATTCCATGACCTTTCATCAACCAACTGTCATAATTCCGTGCCCACACAATATTACTATGATCATAACTATTGTACTAATCAACACCTCCACCAACAACATTTTCTTTTTACATATAACTCATAAAACATCACATTATAAAAAAAATGTGAACAAAAAAAAATTACCTGACGGGTTTACTACTATATCATTATATTACTTAATAACCAGTTATTGTTGAAACTTCATACGCGTACTTAATAACAAAAATTAACTAACTGTTTTCATACACTTCATACGCGTACTTAATAACAAAAATTAACTAACTGTTTTCATACACTTCATACGCGTACTTAATAACAAAATCTAACTTACTGTTTTCATACTTAACAGTTAACTCCGCTGATATGTACAATGTATTTTTTTTATAATGTATTTTTTTTTAAAAGACTCATTTAAATTCCACTTAGACTTACGTACAATTTACAACGAAAATATATGCCACGGACATGGACACTACAAAATCATATGGTTAATTCAAATTACAGAACAATCGAAATATAAGGTATATTTTAATGTGCAACTCTGCAACCTTTTGTTAGTTTTATGTTTTAGTATAAATAAACATTATACTTCCACCAAAAATAAAATAACCACCACCAAACCTGTCCTTTGAGTTTTGCGAGCAACCCTGTACGATGTCTAGTTAGCTGATGTCCCCTTGCAAACAACCTCCCAGTGTTGAATAGATACTCGTGAACGATGTATGCCGAAACGTGTAGAATAGGTTTCCTAGAAGAGTTGTAGCTATCATACCGAAACGTGTAGACTTTGTTTCCTTGAGTTGATGTAGGCATCCTGTTGAAACGTGCAGAATTATTCTTCGTGGAGATTTGTATACTTCCCATCGATACGTGTAGAATTGGTCTTCCTGAATTGGAGTGGTCATCCTGTTGAAACGTGTAGAATATTTGTTGCGACAGACTGCCATACACTCTTCAGCTTGAGGCTATAAGTGATTGATGCAGCCCGTGCTATTCTATTATATGTCCTGCTAGATTATTCTGTCCCACTGCATCATCTGAATTTATACTGGGTTAGGTACGTGTTGTAGAAGTTTTGAAGTCTTGTTCCTTCATTTGATGTAATTGATCATGTATGAACCTTTGATGAATAAAAACAATCTAGTACCAATGCATAACCTCTAAGTTATCTGAAGATTTCTAGCGTTCCTTGTCCTTGGTTTTTGTCCAGCTGATATAATAACGTTCTCATCATGTACTTTTCCGTTAGTCTAATATCATAACCAATGTACTTGGTTGGTTACATAATGATGAGGTAAGCGTGATAGTTTGATCATTCTAAATTTGCTTGATAAAGTTGTCAATTTGAGACACTTTTGAGTTTAAATTTTACGTAACAATGTTTATTACATGAAATGGCTAAACTGAAACCCATCGATGACGCAGACAGTATTTAAATCTGTGTGACATAATGGAAATCCAACATACATGCCCTTCAGCTTAAAGTTCAACCTTATTAAATATTGAAATTTTTAACAAAATATTGGTCTGCAAAAATAACACAGTGAAAACACAACTGCTCATTAATTACCATTAATCATGTTTGCACAATATGTCACTTAAAGCAATATCCCACAATACTCCTATATTGGTATAATCTAACATTACAACAGCCTTTAAATGAATAAAACTTTCAAGTGCACCCCATTTCATAGTACATATAATGCTTTCGACAACCATATAGTAAAAAATGTAATTAACAAAATCCCACTAATAATTATGTTTACCTATAGTACTTAATATCTGTAATAAGTTTCATCAGCACTTATACTTCAACATAAGCTACTCTCCCCTATCGAATATTATAGTAGTTTTAATGTATGAAACTCATTCCTAATGAATCCTAGATCGTAATATAAGACAAAACACCCATCGATAAAATGACAGTTTACACAGAAAAAATAACAACAAATACACGCGTTACTTAAAAATAACTTTAAAACAAAATGATAACACCTTAACC
Source organism: Spisula subtruncata (assembly GCA_963678985.1). Lineage (NCBI taxonomy): Eukaryota > Metazoa > Mollusca > Bivalvia > Venerida > Mactridae > Spisula > Spisula subtruncata. Next base: position 44,533,927 of record OY787660.1, read on the forward strand.
GATACTCTAACAATGAGCCTGTACAATCTAACAATTTACGTTTTCCTACATATTTTACTACTTATGAATCAACTTATTTACAAAAATCCTAATATTGAAATAATTAATATAACAATAATTTACCAATAATTAACACAGCATATTTGCTAATTGATTTCAGCATCGATTTAAACTCGAAGCACACTGAATCGCCATTAATCCTATAGACCAACTGTCCTAAGCCAAGTGTATCAAGTCTTTCAATTAAAATGACATATGCCAAATTTGCCATGTTTAAAGTATTATTTCGACAACAAGCAAAAATAAAATTTCACAAAACAATATCACTTACTTTTCTTGATCGTATATGGTGAGTACTCCGCAGTTCGATGCTGGCCACGAACACCATAACAACCCTTGTAGCATAGTCATGCTTTTAGAGTCAGGGAGTTAGAACAACAGACAAAGATTTCTAAGTGCAAAGAGGTTTATTTACAACCATTCTCGGGCTCTCCCCGAGCTCCCCGAGCTCAGCTCGAACTCTCTAACTCTCTCCCTCTCTCTCTGCCGAACTGTCCTATCGGCAGCTCTTTTATAAACATACTACGGAAATAACTCAGACTAACTCAGGTGTAGATTTAAATTCATTTCCCGAATATTATAGAGTTTGACCCATATTTATGAAAGTTATATCAGCATACTTCGTAAGCCTGTCAGTAGTTTTACCCCACCTTCTGAACGTACATGTAACTGTCATAATTGACAGATAAATGATAGTTACATTATATTATGAATAAGACTTTGTTACGAAATGGCGTGGGTGCGAATCCAATCCAAAACATCGACAACAACAGACGCCTTTGTGGTTCGTTTTTAACGTCGGAAATATTTACCTGCTGAGTTAACTGCTTCTTCACAATCATTCTCCAACATATGCATTTGACTAAACGTTGTATCATCGCATTTTACACGATCTTCTGCAACCAGGAACGCTGACTGACTGAATTGTTGTTGTTCTTGTACTGAATATTTTCACGTGCTCTACGTCATAGTACGGCAAAAAACCCGTTCTTTCCGGACAAAAAAAGTACGGGCCGTCGATAAAATTGCTGTAGATATATTTTTTAATTATCATGTAAGCTACATAAAAACACTTTAAAAGCTTTAGTGTTCACTTTTTAAAAAAAGGAAAAATCATTGCAAGGTAATTTGTACCTTATATAAAGATTTAGTGGACATGGATTCTACAAATCATAATAGATCTACACTATAATATAGCCAAGCTGGCCTTCAATTCTTAAATAGTTGTTACAAATTATAATACTGATCTGATTATATGATACTAAATAAATAAAAGATTTGTAATTTGGAAATGGTCCCGCATGACAACTTAATTACGACCTGGTTCATTCTTCAAAAAAGCGTACGAAAAGCGTACGCCATTTTCACATATAAGAGCGTACGTTAAGCGTACGCTTCATTCTGACGTACGAAATCCATACGCGGATCGTACGTTTTTCGTACGACATTTTTGGCGTACGAAATTCGTACGCCAACTTTAGACGTACGTCAAAAATCGTACGCCTGGCGTACGCTTTTTTGGCGTACGCGGTTCGTACGACAAAAAAGGCATACGAAAAGCGTACGATCCGCGTACGATATGCGTACGCCAGACCTAAGCGTACGCCAGGCGTACGCAGAAATTTTTCCTGTGTAGCATTAAACAAATCTATATGTCACTTTGACTGGGACAGCAAGAAGGTGACAACACTAGCTACGGTAGACGAGGGAAAGGAAACACGTATCAATGATGGTAAATGTGATTCTTCAGGACGACTCTGGTTCGGTAAGTTGTCCTATGTGTAGTCTACTAGTACAGTGCAAGCTCGTATATACGCATATATGTGCTTTAGCCTGGGTCCCACTGAGCATTTTTTGCCTTGGCGAAGAACATCCGATGGAAGCATATAATCTTCGGGCAACATCGGGAAGATGGAATACACAAATTTTCTAATAACTTCCCCATAGCTTCCTCTAGACCACGATGACCTTATTTCCGTAGTCTGTCGATCATGGCTCATTTGTTACATTGGGTGTACATCACAGAGGCGGAAATACTTGGTGGGACATAGGCTTTATTTCTGCAGCATAAACCTTCCAGATATGATTTGTCCAAATACACTTAGTACTTATTGGCAAAAATGTAATACTAAGGTGTGCTCAAATCTAAATATTCCCAACCCGAAATGTAGGTGGAAATATTTTATCATTACCAATTAATACAGCATTTCCCGATGGTGGATGAGATATGTGTCATTCTAAAACCTTTCTTTGCAAGTGATGTACGATAAATAAATGGTATAGAATAGAAGAAAATACATAATTATTCTGTCTGGTACTGTTACTACTGTATCTTTGTATCGACTGACTTCAGGTACCATGGGTTTGGAAAAGGAACCAGCAGTAGTGGAGGAAAACCAGGGCTCCTTGTTCAGTCTAGAACTAGATGGTACTGTTAGAACGCACAAGGAAGGTGTATCAATCTCCAATGGATTAACATGGACTGAGGATATCCGTACTATGTACTTCATAGATTCTATTCCAAGAAAGGTATTCGGATATGATTTCGATATTACAACTGGGAACATGTGTAAGTTATATCCAGACATTGTACATTGCAGGATAAACCCGGCACTAATATCGTATCTAAAGATAATCTGAAAACTTTAGATGATTAAAGATACATAAGATAAAACATCACATACAAATTGAACAAATATACGTATACTATAGAACGGTGTTCTAGGCACCAACACAAGCTGTCGGTTGAACACTTGTTGACCTTTCAATAAATAAGTCTTGATGTATCGTTGTTTTTAGACATGACACTATTGTCACTGCCAATCAAAGGAAGAATACTTTACGATTTACTTGTTTGCTTCACTTTGACATAACTTGTCCTTCTAAAGTAGCTGACATGTTTTCCTTGAACTGTCCATTACGTTAGTTGTGTTTTTAAACTTGCTGAGCTATGTTTTAACACAATGTCGATCCCTCCATACGTATTTGCCAGTACAACTATGTAAGCAATGTTATGAAGTCCAACGTTATTAATACACTAGGTAATGAGCGTGTTGTGGTAGATTTTGGTGGTGAAGAAACAATGAAAACCTTGGGTTATCCTGACGGTATGGCAATAGACACGGACGGTAAACTTTGGGTTGCAACATTCTTTTGTGGAAGAGTGGTCCGCTTTGACCCAGAAACTGGTACGTTGGTAAACGTAGACATAAACTCTTTGCTAAAGTTCATGAAACAATTGCAAGCGTCTTCAAATCACTTCATTCAGCATGTCAACCGGGATAATTTTCACACATAACTAGCAATTTGTATCCTTCTTCTTGTGCATTTCGTGCTCGGCTATTTCTGTTGAATACTGTCATACATATACTTATTATCATATTATTTTTATTGGAACTTTTGTATTCGAGAATTGTGCCGTCTTTTAGTTAGATAGTTATAGATAGTGGTCCTGTTACATCGTTGTTAGTTCCATGTTTCAACTGAAAAATCGTGTTTTGATTTCAGGTAAAGAGTTGGGTTCGATTACAGTACCGGCTAACCTAGTGACGTCTTGTTGTTTTGGCGGGAAAAACTTTGACGAGATGTTTATCACGTGTTCAGCAGACGGTTTAACGGAAGAGGAAGTGAAACTAACGCCTCTTGCTGGATCAGTATTTCGTGCTACTGGATTCGGTGCTCGAGGCAAACCTGCACCAATGTATCTTGGGTGACTCAGGACAATGTGATCCCAACGTAGTGGTGGGCGATTAATGACGATAGTGCTTATATACCTTAACATAATTATATAACAGACACTTATAAATGTCATGTTACTCTGAATATCATTTGACTTCAATGCATGTAGTTCTAATTTAACAAGTACGGCCCCTACTTTTATTATATACAAAAATATGCTACATTCCATATAGCATAGTTACGTTATTCTTTGTAATGCATATTTTATTGCGTTTCGTTGGTGAAAGTATTCGTGTTTATCATATAGAATTATATTTTCACGAATTATGCCAATATTCCAAGATGATTATACAACTTTTTGTATAATAAATTATAATAATTATGTTTTATCACTGTTTTTATTCATTTTCACTGAAGATGTAATATCAAATAACTGTGTTCATCCGGGTAGCCAATTCATGAACTTTTCAAATGTGAATAAACTAGTTGTCTCCCTTTATGTCGTGTGTACATAAAACATACCAGACTACTCACGTGATCCATTCGGAACGAAATGTGTAAGTATGTAATTTTGCACCCCGTACTAGATCTAAGAGTATATATTTTACCTGCTACTTTGTTTGCCAGTGTTTCTTTAAATTCGCTTAAGGTAACTCCCCCTGCTGAAATTGAACCTATCAATGTGTAACCGTGCCAGAAAAGAATTAGATTTTTCAAGTCTGCAACAGCATTTATTACAAAAGTTGTTGTACTAAATTAAAATAATATATTTACATTTATGAAATTGATTTTTAAAAAAAAGAAATATTTTATAAAAAAGTGTTTTATGTACAATTGAAATTCGTCATTTTTTGTGTCAAAATCCTGTTAAAAGTACTCACTCGAAATCAATATAAAACACATTGTTGTGTTCTCCAATCTATTATCCAGGTGATAGACTATTCGACTGATCAATTTAATAAATGACATGCACACATCGAATCAAAACGTTTGGTCACTTTATTACCAAATTTGTAAAATAACATTTACACATGTCTGATTATTTTTAATGTGTAAGTAGAGTGTATTCTAGCAGTAGATGACCGTCTAAATTCAATAGATTTGACCATGAGTTGTTTTGATAGCAACTAATCCCATTAATAGAAATTTTCTTCACACTTGGTCATCTTCAAATGTGTAATACAAATCAGATTTATAAATTTTACATGGTTAAATATTTAGTGTTTTATGGATAAAATATGATTAATATGCAATAATTCTATAGTCGAGCACCTCGATAATGGATTGGAGAAAATAGCAATGTGATTTATATTGAATTTGAGTGAGTACCCTTTTCAGGATTTTGACACAAAAATTGGCAATTTTCAATGTGTTATAAAACATTTTTTACAAACTGCATTTTTATTTCTTTTTACAAATATTCATAGTATATGTAAACATTTCAATATAGTATAATGATTTCAGCTGAAAATTATATTGCAGACTTGAAAAATTAAATTGTTTTCCGACACAATTACACACTGGTGACTTCAATTTCAGCTCCGCAAATTACCTTAAGGTGTAGTTCATATTTAACCAAAGTACATGAATGTAGTTATAAGACATTAAGCAGACACCAACTTTAAAGTTAGCGTAACAATGTATGAATACTGTCATTCAATGTGGATAAAATCTTATTTTTTTCGTCTTTACTCTCAAGTCAACCGCTATCGGAAAATAACTCACGGATGAGTAAGTACATTCGCATCATGTGTTAAAGAATAGTTTGGCAATTGGTCCGATGACAATTGAAGCATTAACTTTCCATTCAGCCAAAACTGATAAGGAAAACCTGAACAGGGATGGCAGCACTCGCCTGAAACTGTCGAGTACAGAATTCTAACACCGACCACAATCATACGGCACAGGTCCCTACACACAACGGTGAGGAGCGGTGGTCTAGAGGAGGGCGCGCGCTTCGGGATCGAGAGGTCGCGGGTGGAACCCCTGTCTGGACCACTGGTCAATTTCTCTAAGCAAGACCGACAAGCTCCACTCAACCAAGGTGTAAATTTGTACCTGTTAGGACAGTTTATATTCCTGAGCGCCGCAGATCGATGTCACACACACAGGAGAGAAATAGTCTCCCCAGGGATACACGAACGTAGGTTTCCATTGGTAGCCCAATGACCAGGGGAACTTAAACTTTTAAAGGGTGCTTGAGCGGTTTAAAGCTTAAAAGAGCTTTAGAAAATTTGTATCTTTTTACTTTGTTTAACTGAACGGAAAAAATGAAACTAAACGACAGAAAGTTCCTTAATGTCAATAATGCATACGCACCCGTAAGTAGTCGAAAACGATATCGGCATTTTCATCAAACAAAATCGTTCATCAAGGTAGCCAATTCATGGGAGACATATAATGTACGATAAATTTAATTCAACAAGTTAGCTCCCTTCTTGTCCTGAATGAATACGTTTATCAGTAGGTCGGAGCAGATAAATATTTATCTCTGCAGTTAAAGCTACAGGATTATGTGAACACTTTTAGATTAGGGGACGTTACGTATATACGTTTACTAATTACTCTTACGAAAACTTGGAAGAAACTTGGTGAGTACGTCGTTTATTTAAAGTATGTTTTGCATGTAACGTTACACTGTATGCTTTATGTGAGCCAAGTTCTAATTATAGCTCGATATGAGGCGCGAACTTCATGGAGTTTAAAATTGTAAGAGAAACCAAGTGTGCAATAAACTTGATCCAGTGAGGATTTCGGAGTAGGGAGACACTACGTATCCTCATTGGTAGGGATGTTGACAAAATTTCGGACCCTGATGTTACATACCTACTACATACATATTATTGACTGATGGATTGGAAAAATCATTTTGTACAACCAATCCGCGTTGGTGTTGTTATACTGCATTATATTTGTGCTGAGGCTTGCTGCAGATTGAGCGTTTTTTATATCATATTCACAGGAATTATGAAGATGACTCCAACCCGATTGGTGTTTTAAGTATGTCTCGCATATGCATCGTTCTGAATATGAATAAAAAAGTATTAAGAAATAAACACACAGACATTCAGCTTACATAATGATGTGCAAACATAAAAAAAATTGAACACCGATGCATAAATACACACGTATATATGTACTGGTAACTCAGTTTGTAAATCGTCTTTTTATCTCGTCTTGACTTTGAAGTACCGAACTATGAGATAATTATGACTCACAATACTGGTGAGTTAGTATGGACACGTACAGTCTAGGACATCGGATTTCTCACAATACTGGTGAGTAAGTATGGACACGTACAGTCTAGGACAGAGGATTTCTCACAATATTGGTGAGTAAGTATGGACACGTACAGTCTAGGACAGAGGATTTCTCACAATACTGGTGAGTTAGTATGGACACGTACAGTCTAGGACAGAGGATTTCTCACAATATTGGTGAGTTAGTATGGACACGTACAGTCTAGGACAGAGGATTTCTCACAATATTGGTGAGTTAGTATGGACACGTACAGTCTAGGACAGAGGATTTCTCACAATACTGGTGAGTTAGTATGGACACGTACAGTTTCTCACAATACTGGTGAGTTAGTATGGACACGTACAGTCTAGGACATTGGGTGCTAATGGTAACGGGTCTCGATGGCCATTGTTTCTAGCACTGTGTTCTAGCTTCTATGTGTACATGTATATGTTTAAACATTGTACGAATGTAGCAAGTTATTCTTCAGACTTTGGGTTCATTAAAGATTATCGAGGCCACCAAAACTCTTTTTGAAAGGCGGGATGTTTTTATTGTTTCATTGGCTATTTTATTCTTAAAAGCTCGGTAATGATGAAAGAGACCGAAGCTGGACACCAAGCTGTTCCTGGTTTCGGAAATGTTAAGAGTTTTAGCTAGTCTTTTTAACAAAATCCTATCGCATTCTGTATCGCCCATGCTAGCCAGAATATAGTATGTTTATACATACATGTACGTATAATGTAGTTTTAAATATTACATATCTTACAGAAGCAAGATGCCGGCTCAGGTAGAAACATTGATAGAGAAGAGCTGTGTGAGCATTGGAGAAGGTCCACATTGGGATGAAGCTACCCAGACCTTGCTGTATGTGGACATTAATGATGGTTCTGTGCATAGATGGACTGCAGCCACTGGTGTCAATGAGAAACATAAATTTGGTAAGTTCTACTTGTACCAATAGTTGTATGTGTAATGCCTTGATATTTTGTCGTGTACTTGTTGTATGAGATGTGTATTGTGTTATGTTTTCTATGCCCAGCTGGTTGAGTTGAGTGCTGCCATTCCTGTCCGAGTTTTTATTTTCGTTTTACTACAGAACGTTCGTTATCGAATTTTTGTTTGATACACTGGCGGTCAATGACACATGTGGACATAACAAACTCCTCTCAACCAAATTCCACCATACCAGTTGTTTACGAATTATTTTTAGCTTATTGGTGAACTCGTTTAAGTCTATTAATATGGACATCGAAAATACATTTAATTTCCATTTTCATTTGTAAACGAAAGCTAGCATTATTACCTGCTTAGCTATTTAATATAACATCTAGGAAATATTATAATATTAGGTCAACATTCCGACCCAAGTTAAAAGTAAACTCTCTATCTTGTTCAAGATTCATGAACACCATTGGTACACCTTTCCGTTCTGCTACACAACTATAGATGTTACTTTGTATCTTATATGCATGTTAGAAGTACAATAAATGCTTCTTTTACTCAGATACGTATTGTTCCCTCGTGGTGCCATGCAAGAAAGGTGGATATCTAGTGTCTATTGGAACTTCTATATGTCACTTTGATTGGGACAGCAAGAAGGTGACAACACTAGCTACGGTAGATGAGGGAAAGGAAACCCGTATCAATGACGGTAAATGTGATCCTTCAGGAAGACTCTGGTTCGGTAAGTTAAAGTGTTGCCTTTAAGTCCCATTATCTCTTTCAAAGCATTTTTTCGATCATCCAGCAAATACAAAATAGTATGATGTTATTTCACAAATGACCAGTACGTAACGACAGACTACACTTAAACAAATTTCTAATTGGCCACCCAATGAAATATTATATTATGCGATATATTCAGTCAATATTTCTAAAATTGTGGTTATTTTCATTCAATGCACTTATCTATCGATTTCAAGAAATAAATTACACATGCATGTATGAAATCATTCATGCGAAACAGTTATTGCAAAATGGCTTACGTGCACGTGCTTCACGTGCCTGACATGTTTGATTTTTTAAATCAGCCAAACTGTATTCTCTGTCGATTGACTTAATGAAGGGTGTTAATACTGGCGAGAATAAGTAATACGGGCGCGATGAGGCCGTTAGAATGACGAGTACCAGCACCAAAATCCAGACATGTACGTCAAAACGTCTTTTTGTAAAAAAGCGATATTTATAATAACGTGGGGTTAGCTCGAATTACTGCGAGAAACATATTTTCTATCAATACAATTGGATTGTATCGGGGTTTCGATTATTCATATTCTTTTAAAAGCATTTTTTTTAAAACTAATTTATAAAAATACGTGGCAAATCAGAAATTCGTTCAATGTATGCATGCATCTGACGTCATGAGCGCGTTCCACATGGCTCATTTTCACAAATTTTAGTGTTTAAAGAAAAGTCGATCTACAGGAAACAAATGTATACCAAATACGATACTATTCAAAGCTGCGCACGAGTCCAACGTGCAAAAAAGCAATTTCGCACCAACCGTTACGCATGGATGATTTTGTATATGAATACGCCATTTCTTTCCAGATATAGATAAGTAAGTGCGTGTAATGAACAAATAACACAGCCTAAGATTTATTGATATAATTTATCAGATGATATAATATTTTTTAGGGTGGCCAATTAGAAATTCGTTTAAGTGTATGTCGGTTGAAATAGTATGCCAAAATTGCATTAATTGTGTAAATTATCGAATGGAGTTGCTTTCCTTAGACTAAAAACATGCATTTTTTGTTGTTTACGGATGGTATAGGGTGTCTAAAAAGAATGTCTACATTTCCAATTTCTGTTTAGCAAATCTCCGCATTCTACGTGCACAAAAGAAACCTTGCTCAAGTTTACAAATGATATTTTTGTTCTCTTTCTGACACATGTCTCGGGCTGAACATTTTTGCCTATCTGCAATGTATGGTAATCCAACTGAAAGAAGCACAATACTCAATGTATCATTATGTAGCTTATTGCTGAACTCCACTTCGGATCTATTGGTTTGTGTATTGCCTGCTTCATGCAAGATGTGAAAGGGATGTAACTATATGTGTATTATATAGTTATGTGCTCCAATCGCATAAAAAACTTACGTAATAATAATGTCTTTAAATTCGCCCCATCTCAACAGGGTTATACTTATTGTTTAATTCGGAGGTTGCCAAATTGTCGTAGTGAGTATATAATGATGTTGTTCTGATAATGTATACTGCTAATGAACTTAAAATTCCAACTCCAAACCCCACATACTTCAAATATTTCGGAGGCATTTCTTGGTCAATCAATTGGTCATGTTTTCAATAAAATAAACATTCCGATCTGTTATAACATTTCTCTCAGAAACTTCTTGCTGAATCAGTTCAAGGTCAAATCTGCCCCAATCTTCTAGTACTTGTTTCACTCTTAAGCCTGTCCCAATCCCCAGAAGCATCTCAACCAGAAATCTCATCTCAAATTGAGATTTTGCCCAAATCCGAATCTGGATTTCTAATAAATCTGAAGTCAGAAATTACTGGAATATACAAAGAATAATATTTGCTATTTTGAAGCTAATTTTGAGTCGTCCATCCTCCCTTTGAAATTATCCAAACTACACATGACAATATTTGAGATGAGATTTATATATATCTCAAAATTGAGATGTTTCGGGAGATCGGGCCCTGGTTGTAAGCATGTTCTTTTCTTGACTTTCTGCAGGTACCATGGGTTTGGAGAAGACAGCAGCTGTAGTTGAGAAGAACAATGGATCTTTGTACAGTCTAGAACTCGATGGAACTGTCAAAAAACACAAGGAAGGTGTATCTATCTCTAATGGATTAGCATGGACTGAGGACAACCGTACAATGTATTACATTGACTCTATTCCCAGAAAGGTATTCGGGTATGACTTCGACATCACAACTGGAACTATGAGTAAGCCATGTCAATACAGAAATATTTTAAAGTACATTTTCTCAAGATTTGTCCCGATTATACTTGTTCCTTGTTGCTGGAGCACATATTGTACAATATTATTTCAACTGAAAATGTTCTGAAATAGTTTTTTTAGTTACCTCCCAGATAGGAAATGGTGGTAAGCGTTTAAATGATGTACTCCCTGTCACTACTGGTATCACTACTGTAGTATTGTCTTTGAATAAGTTCTATGCAAGTATTAACACATAACGAACCAACAATAGATGTGTATTTTCATCCACGTCCATCGACGTAGTTAACACAGACTTGATGTCATCTATGTGAAATTGTATTCTTGTGCCTATGATCTATGTTGATTCTAGATAACCTACAGTCCAGTTAGGATAAAAAATACAGTACGCTGTAAAAACACAAGTATAAAGGCTTATGCCAACAGTTCAATTCCAAACTAAACTCTACCTATTTAAGCAATGGTTTTAATATTTTGTGTACACATAAACGATGACGTCACTGTCAATGTATCCTAACTGGACTATATGATGAAACAAGCATATTCATTGTTTGACAAATTTTCAAACTATACGCTTAACGTTTTTGCTACTCTCGAGTAAGGTATGTACATGCATTGCAAAATTATATAACTTAACACCATTGCTATACCAGGTAATGAGCGCGTTGTGGTAGACTTTGGTGGTGAAGAGACGATGGGTACATTGGGTTATCCTGACGGTATGGCAATAGATACGGACGGTAAACTATGGGTTGCAACATTCTTCGGGAGTAGAGTGGTCCGCTTTGATCCCCAAACAGGTACATTGTGTAGTGCATTATTTTGTATACATTTGCTGATTATCTGTTTCAAAAAAGTATAATCATGTCTCAACAGGTCTAACATTGGCACGCGTCATTTCATGTAACTAGTCACATAAATTATGAACGAAACAATGGTACAATCTAAACTGAAATATTCTGAATGTTTTAAGTTTACGTTGTCACAAAAACAATATTGACCAATCGAATACATATTCTTAAAGTATTCTAGAATGAGCAAACAAACAATATAGCCGAAATGTACGCCTACATACATGTATATGGTTAGTGAACTATCATATTATTTAATGTTCTAAAATATCTTCAAGACTTTTTTCCTAATGCAAAATTCAGCACATTAGTGTTAATTGACATTACGCCATTATGTCAATCTATACCCTTTAAATCAATTTTAACGGTAAATTATAATCACATGGTCCAATGGATTAACTTGAAAACCTTCGCCAAGCAGCCTTCGACAAACCAATCAGGCTGAGCGATCTCAACTATGGCGTAATGTCAATTAGATTTGGATCAATACGATGATGGTCAGATAGTGCCAATATAGAACGGAATGCTGTACAGTTCTATTCTAGTTACGCAAACTTCATTATTGAACCATTATTTCAGGAAAAGAGTTGGATGCTATTCAGGTTCCCGCCAAACGTGTGACGTCATGTTGTTTTGGCGGGAAGAACTTTGACGAGATGTTTATCACGTGTTCAGCGTACGGAGTGACCGAAGAGGAAGCAAAGGTTACACCTATGGCTGGTTCCGTATTCCGTGCTACTGGACACGGTGCCCGAGGCAAACCTGCACCCGTATATCTAGGATGATTCGGTAGCTGAGTGATTCATGACGTCATTATTGATACACCTAAACATGACATAACTTGATATTTTGGGCCAGTTTGTGTACACATAACAGTTTGCTCAATTTTATGAATTCGTATAAAATTATTTAATGGTGTTATGTTGTTATATTTAAGGAAAAGCAACCACTCTTTATGGTTTATGGTGCTATTATGTTGCAATCACATGGGCATTCAATACGAATAGCATTATATTGAAAACAATAATGTCATAAAATGTGCAAATGCTATTTCATGCATGTATATTCTACTTATGTTTGCAAATAAAGGGAATAGAGTTGTTTTGTTAAGTTAACAGTTTTTCAAACAACATTATGGACGATGACATTTTATCCATGCCTATTTTATCATTTTTCGTTTATTGCGTTCCTTGAACCGTTTCCTTTGCCAAAATACAACCGACTGACGAGCTATATCAAATGACATCACGTCCGTTTTAAATCAACACCATTTTAATCAATGTCGATTGAATCAGGTGGAAACCTTCCTCGTGCATCTCCCACAAACAAACTTTCGGAACAGACTGCTATTATCAACCAGAATTAAATTATTCAATCCCTAGCAATCAATTACTTCCCTACACAAATGAATGACATAATCCGCAAGTTACTTACCGAATCCGGCAATCAAACTGGTAAAGTTGGCCCCGGAGACATTCTGGCCGACTACATTAGTCAGACATGCACTGTTTGTATAAACGAAACTTTAACCCAATGTCTGCCGTATCTGATTGGACTGTCACAAGAGTAAAAAGTAATAGTGTGTGTTTTTGTCCATGTATCTCTGATTATAAACACAACACATAAAGAAGGATGTTCACTATCTATTCAGTTTCGTTATATTTGAAACAAATTAAAACATACACTTTTAGCAGGTAGAAATTATAACTTGGAGGCTAAATCCATAAGACAAACCAAGGGTAGTTCTAAACCATATTAAATAACAAATTGTCCGAATATTTATCGAGTATTCCCAAAGACCACAAACCAAAGTAAGCACTAGGTTATTATGTTGAACAAAATTATGTTATGCTTGGTACCAACTTTTAGAGCAACTGATAACTAATCTGATGTGCAGTGATACCTATTCACAAGAGATGTTTGTAAAACATGCATACCCCGTGACAGCCAAATAGTAAAATTGTAAAGGTCACAGTGGCATTGACATTTGACCAACTGACCTGTAAATGAATTCTTCTGCTGCTGGCCAATCTCCTTGTAAAATATGAGGATCCAATGACTAAGCATTCTTAATTTATTAAACGGAAGCAATTTAGTATTCCGACCGACAGACATATGTAAAGCAACATAACCCCTCACCAAAGATGGGGGTATACAACTAGAAATATCTAACATTTTCTGACACCCACAATGAATAAGACGAAAAGCAAGACGAACAATATCAGCTCAAGATAAAAGAATACAATGAAACACTTGCTAAGAATGGGTATTGGTGACCCTTTGAATGCTATATGAATGTATTTTATGATTTTTTTTTATCTTTTGCATTATACTTGGGCCAAGAGGGTGTGTATAAACTAGCTAGACCAATAGAAACAGTCAGTCGCATAACATACAGTAAAAACATGGGGCTTGTAGATATCACTATCTCACAGGGAGAAAGGCAACTGATTAAGTCAAGTTAGTCATACGCAGAATAATGTATACGATAATCATAGCTAATCGAATATATTCTAAGATAGAAGTAACACGCAAACGACAATGGATAATACACAAACGTAGTCTACTAGAATCTAACCGTCTGCCAATAATTAACTTGAATATCATGAAGACTCTTCAATCAACGGTTCCTTCCGTAGTCGTAGCCACTGTTCAGATAGGTGCTGGCGTGGTTGATGTTGAGGCAGGAGCTGGCATAGCTACTGCTAGCGTGGGTGTTGTTGAGATAGGAGCAGTCATAGCCACTGCTGGCGTTGGTGTTGTTGAGGCAGGAGCAGTCATAGCCACCGCGGGCGTGGGTGTTGTTGAGATAGGAGCAGTCATAGCCACAGCTGGCGTGGGTGTTGTTGAGGCAGGAGCAGTCATAACCACTGCTGACATGGGCATTGTAAGAACAGCAGGAGATGTTTTCGCTGAAGTTGATGTAGTCAGCTGAACATAAATTACCGAGCCGTTAATCATTCCCGACACGCGTTCCATCCATGTCTCACATAATACACATTCTCCAGTAACGCCAACAAACTGAAAGGATTTGCATGATGGCATCCTGACGCATGTTGATGCACATTCAGGCTGAAAATCAGAAATGATGTTAAGTTTTTTATGTCATTTACAGAAATATCCGTAGATTTCTGTTTCGTGTCGATAACGTGAGGTTTCCATACTAATATCCGAACGCATGATAGTTTCATGCTTACCGTGATGATGATACAGATATGATATCTCCTTTTCACCGCGAAAAGTCGGCTACTGTGGAAAATATACGAGTAAAATACTAAATAAAATAACTATAAAATGTAGAAGTTTCGCAAGTTGTGTTAAAATACAGAGTGGAATATTCATGAAACAATATATTTCTTTTGCAATACCGTGATTTAGCATTTAAAGTATTTTTGATTTATGAAAGCTTGTCCAAATGGAAGGGACATGAATAATAACATAAACTGCTGACAATAAAGGACAGTTACTATTTACTACCAATGATGAATTGAATCATTTTAAGACAACTGACAAACGATGTTGACAAATTGGAAAAGGAAGACAATATTAGTTTCCTGTTAATGAAAATAAAAAAGAAACACACATCTAGTAATAGGTAAATTTTACTGTACACCTTGACGCGTACATTTGTTATTTATTACGGATGATGTATTACATCAATTTAAACCATAGTAAGACAAATCGGACAAGGATGGCAGTACCTGTGTTCTGTTAATGAAAATAAAAAGGAATCAAACACCTAACTGTGTCTTATTAATGAAAATAAAAAGGAAACAAACATCTAACGATGTCCTGTTTATGAAAATAAAAAGGAAACGAACACCTAACTGTGTCCTATAAATGAAAATAAAAAGGAAACAAACATCTAACGGTGTCCTGAATATGAAAATAAAAAGGAAACAAACATCTAACAGTGTCTTGTTAATGAAAATAAAAAGGAAACAAACATCTAACGATGTTCTGTTAATGAAAATAAAAAGGAAACAAACATCTGACTGTGTCCTGTTAATGAAAATAAAAAGGAAACGAACACCTAACTGTGTCCTATAAATGAAAATAAAAAGGAAACGAACACCTAACTGTGTCCTGTTAATGAAGATAAGAAGGAAACAAACATCTGACTGTGCAGTGTTAATGAAGATAAAAAGGAAACAAACATCTAGTAAAAGAAACGTCTTACTATACTTCTTGTCGTGACGACAGCTATAACCTTTGTTCGTGTTGGTACAAGATTGTTGAACAAATCAAACTGGATAATCCATGAAACGCCCACCGCTCGTGTAACTAAAACCACGAGAACCAAAGCGGAAAAGATCTGATATTGGTTCACCAACATTTTGTAACATATATAGTTTGTCACTTTGTTAAATCATCGTCTCGATGAGCCGACTGTGGTCGAGAAGATAGGTATATAATAGCACGTTGCTCAAAACTCGTAATGTAACTACATAATAGCTATGAGGGTTGGTCGGAAAGTTTGCTACAAACGGCTATAATTCACTAAAAAACATATAAACATATAAAATACCGCAAATAAGCATAAACAATATAGGTCAATATACGGTTATAAATTTCTGATTTCCATTTGATGTTTCTACAATAAACAGTGTACAAATACGTTAAACTGGAAATAAAATGATTATTTAATGGTACTGTAATAATCAGCAATGTCCGCAAATGTTTGGACAGCCCTCATATCACTAGATTATTGTTATATATATTGGTCCAGTATGTGATTTGCAGTTATGAAATACGCACATGAAATAATTTAACTAAAAGCAATTTGTTGTTAAGACAAAACAATGTACTGTATTTGAACTGCAAAAACATAGAATCACTTTAATAAACTATTATAAAACAAATAACAACAGGTCAAAACATACATGTAGTATTCACACTTCATTAAAACACGGATATCAGTTTATTTGTTTCCTGATATGAACAAATACATAGAGTATAGTTGGGTGAAATATCAATCATGTATTGGCTTCATTGTTTATCTTTGTAATAAAATATGGTTCATATTCGACTTCTGTGTTCGGCTGGTTGAGTGCTACTTTCCGGTCCGCTTGTCTCATATCTGTTTTATGTGTAAGTAGGCATATAGCAGCAACCATAATGGTGTATGTGAAACGAACAAAACGATAGGAGGCATGATTTTTATTAGAACAGCGTCTTCAGACGCTGTTTAAACTAAACACTTTCAGAAGAACATTGCATTCTTATGGAAATTAAACATCTTTAGAAATTGAACTCTACAAACATGATCACAAATCAATGTTTGTAAAACATGTATGTCTTCATGGCAGCCCATTAGTCGGAATGGTAAAGGTCTCAATGACTTCGAATCTTTGACCTACTGACCTCATTATATTATGGTTCCACCAGGTGTATATGTGTTATGAATTGTCCCGATGTAAACGTTTTGAACTCATTTAAATTGTATGGTTCCAGTAGTTGTATAATTGTCCACCATTGTCCCGTGATAAACATTGAACTCTGTTAAATTGTATGATTCCAGTTGTTTTAAAAGTGGCATCCATTGCCTCGTGGTAAACATTGAACTCAGTTAAAGTGTATGGTTCCAGTAGTTGAATAATTGTCCACCATTGTCCCGTGATAAACATTGAACTCTGTTAAATTGTATGATTCCAGTTGTTTTAAAAGTGGCATCCATTGCCCCGAGGTAAACATTGAACTTAGTTAAATAGTAAGGTTACATTGTATTTCATTGTAGAATTGTCATCCATTGTTCCGTAGTAAACATTGAACTCATTTAAATTGTATGGTTCTTGTTGGTGTAGATGAAGAATTGTCATCCATTGTTCCGTAGTAAACATTGAACTCAGTTAAATTGTATGGTCCCAGTTGTTGTATAATTGACAAGCATTGTCCCGTGATTAACATTGAACTCTGTTAAATTGTATGAGTCCAGTTGTTGTATAATTGTCCACCATTGTCCCGTGGTAAACATTGGACTCAGTGAAAGAGTATGGTTCCAGTTGTTGTATAATTGACAAGCATTGTCCCGTGATAAACATTGAACTCTGTTAAATTGTATGATTCCAGTTGTTGTAAAAGTGTCATCCATTGCCCCGAGGTAAACATTGAACTTAGTTTAAAAGTATGGTTACATTGTATTTCATTGTATAAGTGGCATTCATTCATCCGTGGTAAACATTGAACTCTGTTAATAGATTGTATGGTTACAGTATTTGTATTATTGTCAACCATTGTTTAATGATAAACATTGAACTTAGTTAAATTGTATGATTCCAGTTGTTGTAAAAGTGTCATCCATTGCCCCGAGGTAAACATTGAACTTAGTTTAAAAGTATGGTTACATTGTATTTCATTGTATAAGTGGCATTCATTCATCCGTGGTAAACATTGAACTCTGTTAATAGATTGTATGGTTACAGTATTTGTATTATTGTCAACCATTGTTAAATGGTCAACATTAAACTTAGTTAAATTGTATGGTTCCAGTTGGTGTAGATGTAGAATTGTCATCCATTGTTCCGTAGTAAACATTGAACTCAGTTAAATTGTATGGTTCCAGTTGGTGTAGATGTAGAATTGTCATCCATTGTTCCGTAGTAAACATTGAACTCAGTTAAATTGTATGGTTCCAGTTGGTGTAGATGTAGAATTGTCATCCATTGTTCCGTGGTAAACATGACCGTTTATATCGACAAATACAAACAGTGGATCTGTGTTACCTATAACTTCCACTCCGATCACATTGATATCCACATTGATAATATTCAACAGATTTACGTCCACGCCATCAATCCTTACTTCGTCATCCTTTTGAACACAATACATGGTTCCATATAGCTACAAAAGACATCATGGAATACAGTAAAATCACAAAATTACGTGGATATTAGATTTTGAGAATTATGATAAAAACGCACTACGATGGACAATAAATTCATCGATTACTTAAAGTCACAATAAGGTTAAAAATGGTAGTATTTTCTATCTAAAAAAGAATATCGAAATATTGAGATATTAAATTATACTAAAAATGGTGCAGAAGGGACCCATATGTGACCTCAGGTCGCTGTTCCTTCTTTGAGAAATAATCAACTGAAAACGCTATTTAGTATTTTGTCCTCCGTACAAAATACTCAATATTGTTTACGTTTAAATTTTCCGAACGATTTCGAAGATTTCGTCAATAATCGTAAGTATACGCACAAAACCCGGTACACCGGTATCTGCCGGTATCCTGCTGTATATCACGACTGGCACCTAATTGAATGGCTATGTACAATCCAATTAAAGTATTAGTGTAGAAATGTGAATGAATATATATCACTTAATATAATCATGGAATTATATAGACAAGCACATTAACTCCATGATATATAACATATCGCTGGCTTAGAATGAAAAGATCGTATCTACAAAATCATATTTTGAGAAAATAAGAAAATCTGTCTGACAAATTACTCTTTACTTATGGTTAACAAGCTTGCATGAAAATATGCTCATAAGAAGTGCCTTGTGATATAGATTTCAGATATGGCACTAACGATCTTCTCATTCTAAGCCAGCGATATAAAGTTATAAGGACAAACAAAAACATCTACATTGTAGTTTTTTATATATTTTATTACAGATTATGTTGTATCAGACAATAAACAAAATGTAGCTAGCTACAGTTAAATACATATGCATAGGAAAATTTGAGGGCATGTGGATATAACATATATTATAATTTTCCATTCATATGATCATGTTTGTGCGTTTTACGAGGGGCGTTTCAAAAGTTCCAGGAAAAGTGCTCTATAATGTGTATCGTATCTTCAAATTACTTTAAACTTTGCATCTTAATAGAACAATTCAGTATACATACTGTACCATGAATCAAACGATTTAGGGTGTGTCATACAAAATGGCACTGCTGCCATAGTAACGTCAGTAATGGCTACTCGGGCCAAATTTGACGTCACGTCGTAGAAATCGTCAAACTTACCAACACATTGACTCCAACCAAACAGCTACCAATTCACTACAACCTAAAATTACTGCATGGAACATTTGCGAAGGGCGGTATAACATCATTTGGATCAATTTATGCCATAGTTTAAATAGTCCCGCAGTTGTGTTCAGGTTTATTTGTCGCCGTATTAAAATCGCCCGTCAAATGTCGGTAAATCATTGGAATTTGACCAGTGTTTGTATTTTGGCAGGTAAATTAAGACTTAAAACAGTAGATTTAATAACCACTGCCTGTTAAGAGCGTTGTATGTCACTGGGAGGATGTAAGAATAATATGAGCGCTTCCAGACTGTCAGTTGTACTGCTGCAGATGATCAAAGGAAGGTAAGGCCAGTTGTGAATCAGACGCTAGACGTTGCGTTGAACGTTTCTGCTTGATTTTGTGACACTTTCGAATGCTTTGCATAGGGACACAGGAAGAGCATACCTTGAAGCAAGGCACTTTTTGAGAATATAAAGCATCGTTGTTGTTGTAACCGGTGAAGTTTGTGTGTCATTTGACTGACTGAGTGAGATTTAGTCAGAATATGTTAATAAGGTACGACCAGAGATAACGTTGCGCCGGGTAGCAATTGTTTGCGTTACTGTGTTAACCGTGCCATTTTGTATGACACATACTCATGCGTTCGATTCATCGTGCACTATGTATTATGAATTGTTCTATTTAAATGCAAAGTTTGAAGTAATTTGGCCAAAAGATAAATATTATAGAGCACTTTTCGTGGAATTATTGAAACGCCTTACGTATATTGATATTAAAAGAAAAGGTCACCTCTTTGATCTTCATAATGATTGACACGTTTTTATGAAACATTCGTTTACATTGAACATGCAGATTTATATACGTACAAGTAAACAATTATTTTTTTATTGTAGATTCTAGTGTACATGAAAATATAAATATAATAATTATCGAAGAAATTAATACATCTGCACACGGCCATTTGCACTATCTATATTGCATACGCATAGTTAATCCCCCGCCTCTGGCATGTTTCCATTGATTAATGTCAATATACAAGGCAATATACAAGGCAATACACAACGTGATTAGATGTCAATACCGGGCTACTGTTGTTGTTGTTGTTGTTCATGTACTTACAGTAGTTACAGTCTAGGAGGAGTTCAACTGGTTTTCCTCCATGTAGGGTATACACAGCAGCAGTCGGAGTCCTAGTAGTAGGTAGTCCTTGTAGATGTTTGAGGATTTTCCTCTGATATCTTTCGAGTTTCAGTATTTCTGGTGATGAGATCTTCTGTACTTCTATGCCATATAGGAATCGTGGTACTACGCAGGTATTCCATATAGTTATTGTTACTAGGGGTGACATACCCTTTCTGGCGTGGGGACCAGGTCCTACTATATACGATACCGGAAGGTATTGGAAAATACCGGGTTATAGTGTGCACCCTACGTTATCATAGGTGTGCTATCCATCCATTGGTTATCAGAAACTGGCGAAAAAATCTCGGTAGTCTCCGGAAAGTGACGGAGATGCTGTTAAACGCCGTATTTGTAAACAAACCGGGCTCGTTTTGCCAATCTTCAAGGGAAGATTATTTCACATATATGACAGTAAGAGCGTGTTTTAATAGCATGATGTGTTAATTATATATCATTCTTCAAATCAGTAACAAAGATTTGTGTTTTCTATCTATAGAAAATATGTCGTTCCGGAACCTTATTGTGGCTTTAAAGGGACTAAACTCCATTTCGATGATAAAACACGTTTTGCAGGCGTTTTAATAACAAAATAATATTTTACAAATACATTCTTACAACTTGCATCGAAGGATGATAAATTCAAAGATTACTAAACACGGCAGCGTAAAACATAAATCATGAATTAGAATTATAAACAAACAAGAAGCAGTCACTGATTACCATAACCCCCGCCGAAGGAAAACTTGAGGTAAACGACACATATTATCACAAAATCTTCATAAAGATGACCACTACAGTTGAATTGTTGTTGATGATGCAAGATTATATAGTGTACATACATGAAGAATATCTTGTATTGGACATAATTTTATCCACTATTCTAAATTCAGTAATGGTTGCACACATCTATTTTCTTTACAGATTACTAGCAAATTTGATGAATGCTACAACTAAGATTTTGTTAGAACAATGAAAGCTGCTTAAAAAGCGGACATCTAAAGTGCTGATAAGATCAGGAAGGACATACCACAGGGTATGCGACTTCATTTTGGCTAACACCGCAAGAAGAAATAAATTAACTCCAAGCTTAATACGATTTTAAGAATTTTATTCTTTGATAATTTTTAACAAGACATTTTGGACGTAATAAAGCTGGGAATATGTACATGTACTATCAATGCAACTTGATATTTATAATGCAGCGTTAGACGTAAAATACATCACAAACCACATGGTATGTCCACACTAAAGATTGAAATCCCACCAATGTATGTACAGTATTTCAGCATCTGTGATAACAGAATGTGGTCCGTATTTTAAAATATTGAGTCTTTACGCTGTATGAAAATGAAAACTGTAAAAAAATAACAAAGGGCATTAACTCTGTCAAAATGGTCGAATAAAAAAATCCTGACAATATGCGCTGGTGGACATCATAGCAGTTATTCTGTGAAAGTTTTGTCAAATTCCCTTTAGAAATGTAGGAGTTGCACACGGACGGACGGACGGACGGAATGACGCCTACCATTACCATATCCCTTTCGCCTTCGGTGGGGGATAATTAAGTGACTGATTTATCCGCCTACATTCTGATGGTCTTTCTAATGCTTTTGTATGTAAACAAAAGTATACCCATTTATGATGCAATGTGAGTGAAATTAGACAAAATTGCTTATACGAAGGTCGCCAAATAAATAATGTATTTTTGGTCAAACATTAGAAAATACGTGGATTCTGGAAAACATTTTGGTAAAAAAAGGCAGGAACCTTTAACAATTCCGTTTTTGTTAATCAAAATTTCATTTTAATCCCTGGATTGACGTTTCTCTTGCCTTCTACTTTATTTATTAATAGACACTGTGATATTTTGAGAATAAGTGACCACTAAAATAACCTTAAGCTGTTAATTAGATAAAATTACTATATTTTATTGCTATTTTTTACTTAAATAAACCCAAAAATTCACCTTTTTACAAAGAATAGCTTAAGTATATGTAGTTCCATTGGTTTGAATTTGGAATATATTACACAAGGAAGTTGTCCGTGGACCATCAATATTTATTCCAGGGAAGGGTTAGCAAACAAAATGGAATTGATATCAATTTTTGTTTCATGATGCAACGGGCTTTTGTTTTTTGGACGACTTACTTATAGACAATAAATAGTTTCATGTTGTTATAAAGTCTTAGTGAGTGCTTATAAGGATTCAATCAACACATCGCATGCTGCAATTTAACGAATACTGGCAATTACTATCCTTAGCCACTACTGCACATACGACACAAAGTTTGCAAGTAAGGCTAATGTACTCGAGTCTACACTCTTCAATCCAAGCTATAATCTTTGACGCAAGGTTTTGCAATTATCAAGACAAAAAGAACAAAAATGCACCTTTTAGCCCAAAATAGGAAAAGAATTCTCCTTTCTCAAAATATTGATTTTGTTCTTACGACTTTCTCATTCTAAGCCATCAAAACGCAAAATGCATATCTTCTTGGTTCAGATAATTACTATGCTGCTTGCAAATAATCAGATATTATCACACTTACTATAAAACAAACACGGTCGTATCCAAGACAACCGAACCTGAGCAGTTGTCCTCCAAAGAAAGCCGTCGAGACAAAACATTGGGTATCCAAACCGTTAAAATCACTTCCTCCTAGTACATTGGTGTAGGTGTTCTCGCTTAGGGGTAAAAGTGCGCCAGGCTCGCCTTTCCATTTGTATACGATATCGTTATCTTTAAATAGAAATAATAATAAAAATTATTTTTAAACTTCATAGAAATCATTACAAAACAAGTTTACTACAATAACTCACTATGTAAGCAAAATGTGATTTACTAATGATTTAAATATATGTACGTGGTGATTTTTTTTAATAATTGAGTTTGAGCGTTATTGTATGATTTCTGTAAATGTGGAACCACAGGCCTAACAAATTATATTACAGTCTACAACTTTTACTTCTAAAAATGTTTCACCCATTGAGTATAGTACAAATTTGACAGGTTTGAAAGGGCCCTTTCATGTCCCTACTTGAAAATCCTACTAAACGTATGAACAGTCCAGAAAATGGTTGTGGTCGGGTCTCATTATGTCTCTTGTACATAAAACCATTACAATATCTACCTTAATCGTGTTTTAAGTATAATAGGTACTTTCGACGATAAGCCGATCGAATGGGATTCCATTGTCATTCGTTGATTTGATATTAGTCAATGCCAATTGCAACTTATCGATGTTTGCTAAAACCGTAATCTACAAAGATAAATTTCGGATTTGATCTAATGTTACCGTTGTAACCGTTTATTTGAATTTAGTGCAGATCCCCAGTGATTGATACAGGCTTTTGTCAATAGCGTATCTGGTTAAGGGTATATAACAAAGAGCGACAATAGAATCCAACTCGAAAGTTTCAAATCTGTCAAAGCTGTACTTCACCCAAAGGGTGAAACATTGGGGGAGTAAAATATGTAGATTGGGATATGATTTCTAAGGCCAGTGGTTAAAACAGTGCAATGAAAAACATGCGCATGGTATTTGTAATAGTAATATGTGTACGCCGTGACCAACCTTGTCATGGAATCAGGATGATATGCTAATGTTCTACCCGAAATGGGTACCCGGACGGCCATCAGAGACAGAATCACTGTACACGAGAACAAATAACCTCATCTCAAAGTATACTATACGTCATAGTTAGATTTTAGTCCCCAATTTATTTGAATTTACAAGCGTCGAAATCACAAACTCATAAAGATAATTGTTGTATGATACAGTGTTACAGTACACTTCATCAAATCAGGCCCTGTCTGGATAGGGTCAACAGTCAGCTTTCCTGATTCAATAGCATGGATATGTTTGTCTAATCAACTTTACCTGCATATAATTCTATCTCGTTGCTATGTACATGTAACAGGCCTCGGACATTATTCACACTTGTCGGCATTGACGGGAAACCTTGAAAAACACTTGTAAACTCCAGTGGTCCGTCACATGGTGCAACTGTAAGCTGGTGGATATCTTCGTATACATATACACCGGCAGTGGTCAGTACAAGAACATCATCGTTATATCCCATGGGATCCAAACACATTCTGGAGACACCATAAGCAATATCAATCACCTGTAAAATATAGAATATGTTACACTGTACATACATCTACATTTCTAACCTGTATTAAACGTTCATAGTACCTAACCACCAACATAAAATACATTCACAGAACATATCATCCATATACCAAATAAAGAATATTTCAAGTAAGCCTTAACACAGCCGCTCACAGATAAGCAATGTCTATGTCACAACAAACACAGCCGCTCACAGATAAGCAATGTCTATGTCACTAACACAGCCACTCACAGATAAGCAATGTCTATGTCACAACAAACACAGCCGCTCACAGATAAGCAATGTCTATGTCACAACAAACACAGCCGCTCACAGATAAGCAATGTCTATGTCACAAACACAGCCGCTCACAGATTAACAATGTCTATGTCACAAACACAGCCGCTCACAGAAAAGCAATGTCTATGTCACAAACACAGCCGCTCACAGATTAACAATGTCTATGTCACAAACACAGCCACTTTCCGATAAGCAATGTATTCGTGACAAACACAGTCGCTCACAGATTAGCAATGTCTATGTCACTAACACAGCCACTCAGAGATAAGCAATGTCTCTGTCACATTACTTTGCAATTACAAGCCATATACAATAGGTACAGCTGAGAGGAATCTTTTCAGTTTGACTTACTCCACCAACTTCTGAAAAAGGACGTTACTTCACTAACGGAAGTTTACTTGTCTTAGCCAATCAGAATGTAGAATTTGCTTACTTTGGAATAATAATACAAATGCAAATCATAACAACAGTAAGTAAATAAGTTAACACTTTCGGTTTCTCGATCTTTCTTGGGGGCATTATCATCAATGTCATAAGCGGTGCTATCATCAACACGTTCCAATCCATATTCACTGCGTGCGTTATCGTGTTTTAACTTTGTCGCAGCTTAAGAGACAATCTAAAACTGTGACCACTATTTATTCATCCTCATACACCAGTGTTTAGTCAAGTCCCACTGACAATAATAAAAAATTCAGGTGACGAATTACTCTGGTGATAATGACTTTATTTATGAAATATAGTGAAGAAGAAAGATGCATTTATAGGGGAGCGGTGGTCTAGAGGTAGGACGCGCGCTTCGGTCGGGTGTCCCGGGATCAACCCCCGTTTTGACCTCTGGTTAATTTCTCTGAGCACGAATAACCAAGATACCCCACTCTACCATTGTGCAAAGTGGTACCTGTCAAGGCAGATCGATATTGGTTGCCACATCCACCGGAAAGAAATAGTCTCCACAGGAAGACTTCATCGCAGGTTTCATTAAGTAGCCAAATGACCAGGGGAAGTCAAAAATTTCAGTTGGTGATTGAACAGATGAACTGCTGAAAACAGCTCTCGATCATTTATAACTTAACCTTCTTAGTACGTTGACACATGCGACTAATTCGATCAGTTAACTGACTAGATGCAATACTTTTAACTAACACTGGATAAAGTAAGCTATTGGACACTTACAGTCGGTGTTGGTGAAGTGCTTGCTTGTGTCGTGAAGGGATTGAGGGTTATTAAAGGATCTGTTGTAGTCACTATCTGAGGAAGGGTCGATGTAGTTAATCTGGCGAACATAAACGTGCTGGTCGTCAGTTCAGACTCATTTACAATAACTGTGTCCAACAATTGACACTCGCTAGACATGTCCGCAAACAGGAATGATTTGCAGTCGGTCGTCTTTGAACATAATAAGGCGCAATGCATCTGGAATGAAAATAGAAAATGATATACAACTATGAAATGATAAAATGATGATGAAAATTCTAACAATATACGTAGCACTCCGTCGAATCAGCCGAAATAACACAGACCGCAATCACAAGGAGGCACAATGCTCAACTCATCGAGAAATTGAAACTAAACCGCCGATAGTCCAAGTTTCAGCTATCAAAAGCTGAAAATCTAAGTTGAAGCTATCCAATATCTGAAAGTCGTAGATTAAGTTACAAAAAAACACACAAAATTCTGAATCACAGTGAACAGTACAACCATACAGCCGCACAAACCCTGCAGCCGCACAAAATTATATTATTTTATCGTCGTTGAACTACACATAAATGGCCATTGGAGACAATGAACTTTGTTATAAATCGTAGCCCCAATAGCAAACATAAGACTTATTCTGGTTAGTTTGAAACTGAAATACGTATCTAAGTATAAATTAGCTTTAAGATACAAACATGTATTTATATAAACTACTTACTATTCTTCGTGTAGCGAATGTCGTGATAACATTTTTGAACACTGGTTCTTGATTTTCAAACTTCTCAAAGAGGTTATTCCTTACTGTGCACGACACGTGTGACAACAAATGTAGAACTATAATATGTAGCATACTGCAGAAAAGAACATAATGAAAAACTTCCATCTGTCACCCAACTAATTTAGAGACGTTTTGTAAATAAAATTAAATTTGAATTTGCTACACAGACCACTTTTATGGACGTTGCCGCCCCCGAAGATCAGTTATGAAAAAAAAAGTTTTTAAAAATTACGTAGGCCTAATAGGCTTTATAAAAACGGATTAAGTACGCACCCGTTAACAGTAAATAGATTATTGTTTTAGTTGAGGTAGGTTTATCCAAACTAATGCGTCAATTCATATGTTTTTATCACTTACAGGACATTATCTGCCACAGTGTGTTCTACCTGAATTCCATAAAAGGGAAGTAAGGCACTTAGGTTGGCATGTCGATACGAATAAAAACAAATCAGTCTTTTGTTTTAAAAAATGAAATCTGAGTGCTGAGATATTTTATATTTAGAGAGGACACTAAAAGCTGTTGAATGGCGCCAACATTAACTGCATTCATAACGCTCTGGACAAGATCACGGATCGGTAATCATTATTTTGGACCGTATTGAAAAATTTTTATTGACAAATGTGTTATACGTAATAATTAAAGTCGTCATCATTATTGAATGCATTGGTACTTTGGAACATATAACAGTGTCTCACTCTGTGAGCAAACATCGGTATTGTTCGATATTGTGACAAGTACTCTTAAATACTAAAGTAGTTACTTCTTTGTCATTTGTTTCCATTTTTCAAACTGTATTACTATTGTGATCATTGAAAAGAAATCAAATTTTCGATGGTTTAAGGATTTTGATTCCCTCATACAAGATTAAGTACACAATGTAACTTCAATATTCCACATAAAGCGGTGGTCACAACTGGACGTGCGTGCAAGTACGTGGTGAATGGTCAGTAGGTTCAGACCCATTTACCAAGACGGTGTCCAGCATTTCACAACATTGAGAAATGTCCACGAATATGCTTAAGTACTTACTCAGCAACGCATCGTTTGTTTAGTTTAGGTAACCGGGTCACCGTTTGGTTACTTTTGGTCACCGTTTTTTGACATAATTATATTTATGAACCTATGTCATGCTGCTCTTTTACAGCAGGGGCTTGGGAAGCTATGTCAATTCGCAGTTACGATTCATTCGGTCACTCGTGGTCACCGTTTTTGGCATACCTTTGTAGATTATTCAGCTCTTAAAATTACATCGGGACTTGTGCTTTCCTTTTTTCGTTAGGTTATGTATGGGAATTTTCCCCTGCAATTATGTTATATTTTGTTAATGTTTTCTACACTCGGCTGCTTTAGTTGAGTGATGCATTCCCTGTCCGATCTACTCATATCCTTTACTGTATATATACTTGATTCTCATCGACTCGATCCTTCTCATCGACTCGAGCCCTAATTGTTTTGGTCAAATATGCACACCTGTGGAGATGGTTCTTATCCAAAACATGTTAAAATATATCGGAAGTCTTATTTCTGTCACAACAAATGTGAATGAAAACAACTTGTAATTGTTCTGTGATCATAAATAGCAACCAACCATGAAAATCCATTTTGGTGAGCATCAACGCCTAAGCTTTTTACCATGGGGTTCTGTTGTTGACGATTTATTTGTCTACAGGCTCGTTCACATTGATTAAAGTCGGTGAATATCATCTAAGATGATTTAACTTTAAGTCACAACTGTGTTTTGTGAAGAGTTTTCAGTCTTTGGGTTAAATAGAAGTTGACCAATCAGAGGCCTCGAGTCGATGAGAAAGTTTCAGAATGATGTAGGCTCTTCACTGGTACTTGCTTTATAGCAAATATTTTACAATATAAACTTTTTACTGGCAAAACGATTTTGTTTTCATAAAGTTAAGTAATTTCTCAGTCAGTAAATATAAAATGGTTGAAATGGTAAACTGTAGGAAGTGTGCATGGCAAGGCTACTAGTCATAAGGGGCTCGACTCCACGAGAAAGCAGCACATAAAGATATAAATAATTCGGGCAGAGAATACGTACATCACTCAACTTAACCAGCCTAGCACAGCAAGCCGTAACAACAACACACAGCTACACTGAGTAACGCACAAACACGACTATAAGAAATTATTAATCGCCAAAGTCCCCACTGCAAACATAAACGCTGATTTGAAGTTTTTTCCGTGTTCAGCGAATGTGGTGAAAATTATTCTTGATTGACAAATTTCTCAAAGCGGGTATATAATACTGTGCACAGCACGTTTGATGACTAATTTAGACACTTATGTCAATGCCTTGTTGTATTGTAAAACTATTATTTTTATTTTTCATTTCAATTCGACGTCGCCGTTTTAAAGTGTCTGCTTCCGCATTTATCACTTTATTAATGGGGACTATGTCGACGAACTTCAGCAGTGAAAGGAAACAATACGGTGATCATAGCGTCACTAGTCTGCTCTTAGATCAACAATTAAAATAAATTCAAAACAATATTGTATATAAAAGTATGACTGTAGATATAATAGACAGAGGCGTACGTTGCTATTGACTTATAGAAATGCTCTATCGAGGATTAAATCGTCCAGACATAAAACGAAAGCGAGGTACTTAATCGGTCCCAATAAAACCGAGCGTTTAATTTGTCTTTTACACGTCAAAGCAGGACCGTAATACGAAACTAGAGCTATCACAGGAGTGATGAATCATACTCCCGCAGCACCGCCTTGACACAGGAATATTATTTAAAATAATAGTCTATACAACACATTTGATGGAAATCTGCTGCTATACAGATTGGAAAACACCATGATTGAAATTTCATGACTTTGTACAAAGCAATTTTAAAATCCAGTAAGAAATGACAAAGTTACAGAGCGGACACGATTTGCATGACTATATAACCTTTAACCTCTAAGTGTGACCTTGACCTTTGAGATAGGGACCTGGGTCTTGCGCATGACACACCGTCTTCATGTGGTGAACATTTGTACCAAGCAATTTTAAAATCCAGTAAGAAATGACAAAGTTACAGAGCGGACACGATTTGCATGACTATATAACCTTTGACCTCTAAGTGTGACCTTGATCTTTGAGATAGGGACCTGGGTCTTGCGCATGACACACCGTCTTGGTGTGGTTAACATTTGTACCAAGCAATTTTAAAATTCAGTAAGAAATGACAAAGTTACAGAGCGGACACGATGCTAACGTAACGACAGACCGACAGACCAACAGACCAACAGACCGACAGACCAACAGACCGACAGACCAACATGGTGACTCCAGTATACCCCCGTCAAACTTTGTTTGCGGGGG
Organism: Spisula subtruncata; assembly: GCA_963678985.1. Classification (NCBI taxonomy): domain Eukaryota; kingdom Metazoa; phylum Mollusca; class Bivalvia; order Venerida; family Mactridae; genus Spisula; species Spisula subtruncata. The sequence goes on from OY787660.1 coordinate 44,564,594, forward strand.
TATAATAAAGTATATGTAGTTCTTCACAGCTGTTAATTGGTGTCTATAAACCTACACAGTAGGGTGTTTCATTTTTTGATAATTTCTCTTATCAAAAACTGTATTTGCCCAACTGTGACTCTGTTCAAACAATTTAGCTGGACTTTGATATACATGCTTTGTTTGAACAGGGAGGTGGGGAACATGGGCAAAAAAATGTTTTATCAAAGAAATGTTTCGAAAAATGGAACACTCCATTTCACAGTGTTCTTAACATTGCTTGTGGTTATTTTAATACATACAACATACTCCTGTGTTATAGATCTAATTGACATACTTTATGTTGAGATGCGTTGGGTCGGTAATTATAATCATGTTCTCATTCTCATAATCAAGCTCCATACACTATGCTCTTGAAAAAAACCTCTTTTTGTAGAATTTTGCATCAAAACCAACATCAACTTATAGTACATGATATAATTAAGAAAATGGATACCCACAATTATAATTATGCTTCCATTCAGTATTTAAGAAGTTACAGTAGTTTTTGTAAATAAGAAAATGCTCCAATTGGAGTACGGAGTATGTGTTTGAGCAGGGAATACGTACTCCTATGTTTATGATCACTTGGCTTGACTTACGTAACTTATATTTTACCAACATTATAATATACCTACATTTAATGTTCCCAACTACGAAGTCCCTCCTAGTATGCTGGTCCCTGTTGAACTGGTAAGTTAGTACATTTAGAAGCCGAGTATAGCCCTTAAATGTCAATAAGATTTCTTCTGAAACATGGTATTTGAATCCAGGCCGCCATATTAAACGATCTTTACGTCCTAAGTAGAACTTTTAAAAGTCGGTTTAACGGTAAAATAAACAGCTTTTGCAAAATAAACATTATCGGGTAACCAGTCTTGAATTTGAGCTATTCAGTGTTTTAATAACACTTCCCGATACTTACATAACGGCTTCAATACTGTTTATCCTTACTGTTCCAAAGACATGACGAATTAACACTAAATAAAGCCATTTCATCTGACACACGCGCATTGTCCTAGATCTAAATTCTTACGATTGAAGATAAAATGTAACATCAAAATATATTATTTAAGTTTGAGACTCTTAACTTTTCCATCAATATATTGATATGGTCCACAGAAAGATATGTGTGTACCAGTTGAATTAGTTTTATTTAGCGTTTATTCGTCAGAACTGTTAAAATATCATATTCCAATTCACTCAACCGCTTAGAGTCTCCGGTTGTTCTTTTTGTATTTCGTTGTCAAACTAGGTCATCCTGCATTTTTACAGCGGGAACTTGGACTTTTTTTAAATATATTTGATAAGGTTAGATTTGGACATTGCTCCGTGTAATCATTTTATGTTGTGGTGTTACTGTTTTCTGTACTCGTCTGGTTAAGCTGATTGCTGCCTCCCCTGTCTGATATCCTTATATTTGTGTGCTGAATATCTACTTTGTGTAATTGGCCAATGACATGTTGTTGCGAGGAGAGATCGAAGCAGAAAGGCTTGTGTAAAGCAAGAAATCCAAGTAATAAGGCAAGTGTACATAAAATATTTGGCACTGAAAAAAATCATTGTCAACACATCTACTGACCTAAATGTATCAGTGACTGTGGATGGTTTAATTTTCAAAATTATTTGGAGTCACTCTCTATAATCATAAATGTATGAATAAAATGATAAGCATATCCGGTATTTATTACAACTTTTAAAATCCCTTATAGACCTTATTGGGATGCAAGCCCTTCAAGATTGTTAGTCAAAACCAATATTGTCGACCTTTTAAGTTCGTTAAAAAATGTATTTTTTTGTATTTTCTCAGTGATTTTAAGTGTGTTAATGCTTGCATTTTCAGGAATGCTATCAATAGTTAGTCTGGTTCAATGTCAAAATATGTTTATTATGTGCTATTTTGAAATTGAAGGAAATATTACTTCAACATGAGTCTACATTACAAATACATTATATAAGAAAGAATTCGGTCAATGACATTTTAATGCGTTTTTATACAAAAAGATGTAATAGACTGCAAAAGGCACATGAATGATGAACTGAGTGTCTGGCTGTTTTAGAATATGTATACAGTCATTACAGAAAAAATAGATATACCGGTTTATGCATTTATTAAAGTGCATAGAGCTATATTGGAAGATAGTTTTTTAAAAAGTTTCAAAAGCTGAAAAACAATTATGCTTTCATATCCATTAGATCAGATTTTGCTTCAGTTTTAACAGAAACTCTCTCTGTGATTTATTGGACATGCAAACTGTCCATTTTCATACGAAAGTGTTCTAGAAGGTGGCGACAATTGCAGCCAAACCCATTACAATCCACCCAATTATGTAAGTATATCCGTACGTACGGTTGGTAGCTGTTTTGGTAGACTAGCAATGTACAATGTAAATGCCGATCATTACATTACAAAACAAACTTTCTGAACTTAAAGTGTATAGAGCTATATCGGACGATATTTTTTAAAACAATTTCAAAAACTGAAAAACAATTATGCTTTCATATCCGTTAGATCATTTGTCGCTTCAGCTTTGACAGAAACTCTCTCTGTGATTTATTGGACTAGGAATTGTCCGTTTTCATACGAAAATGTTCTAGAACACCCTTAGTCGACGGTTGAAACTATAAAAATCGTCTATTTTTCGACGATTGAATCAAAGTACATGGAACCCATCCAACGTTTTTATTTGCAATTAAGGTAGTCTAGTATCATACTAAAAACGATGCAAGTAATTATTTCAACATTAAATGACTTTTAGAATATAGCTCTATACACTTCAATGCAAACGCTTCTAATAAGCACATAGTATGAAACCACAAATGAAATGAAGTATTAGGATCGATACGAAGCATATAAGATTGGAATCATTTGAATTCATTATCAGACTGGTTGAACTACTTTGGGAAATTCTGTAAAAACCTGATTTTTCTAGACAGACCTTAACTTCGCTAACATTTCCTTCCTGGTTTGTTATTAGAATAAATTCTCCATCATACACTTTACTATTTGATATTTTATTAAATACGAATATGGAATCTAAGCCTTTCGGTAATTTAAACTCAGAAGATGAAAGAGTTACTAGTTCGCAGAAGAAAACAGGGGTTATGTATACTACAGGAAGTTCACTATATGAAGAAACTCGTATCCTTCTGATAATGCTTGTTGAGTGAAAGACGTCGGAATACAATGATTTATACTTCGAAAGCGTTGCTTGTAATTTCACGGTGTTATTACTTGATACGAGGAACCAATCTTTGTCCAGATAACTCTGCAATCGTTTGAAAAATATCTCAGGTTTAATCGGTGAATCAAAGTTTATGGTTTGCATCACCATTAGACGCGTCGCTTGGAAATCTTCATCTTTAGTATCATAGGTTAGGGAATTTATGGCCCAGGTGTTCGGCCACGGTGACCGCAGGTTGTTGACTGAGCGTAAAAGGGGCAAAACATCGGTAGGTTCGCTTGAGTTAAGGTTCAAGTAAACATTTAAACTCTTGACAATCCACTCGTGTCCTGAATAAATGCATTTCTGATCTTTACTCAGCATCTGACCAGATGGGCAAATAATCGGACGGCAAGCTGGATCTCCCTGAAATATATAGAGGGATGTTAATGTTCAAAATCGTAGAGATGTCGCTGCCTTAGAATGATATTTTGAGAAAACAAGACAAAACTGCCCGAAAATTACTCTTTACTTATGGTAAAACAAGCTGTTTCAACTTCAGTTATTTGGTCAGCACGACAGTTTTGGATGTTCATAAATTATGCTCGTCAGAAGCGCCTTGTGATGCTGAGTTTATATTCTAAGCCAGCAATAGGGTTACTGTCAATTTATCCCATGGAAATTTAAAAGGTTCCCGATTAAGGTCTACAACTTATTTATGAACAAAACATGAACTGAAGTACAACGCTTATCTTGATGTTCTGTACTATGAATGTTCATGTAATTATGTTCATACTTACTGTATTATTTAGTTGTTGATGTAAACTGCCGACGCAAGCAATGTTGGTATTTTCACGTCTGGTGAATTGAGTTAAAGCAAACATGTCATCTATGACCATTGTTAATGACTGGCCAGGCAATTTACTTGCCAACTCATCGAGAGAGCATTTAAATTCATTTAATGGTGGTGATGCCAGGTCACAAATCACACAAAATATATTACGGTACACGCTGTATGGTGACAATAGGCCACTTTCACAGGCTGCAACAATGTCGTCCCGAGTTGCCGTCGTGAAAGCAGGTATACCAAACGCATGGCCTGGTATACAAGTCGACACAAAGTCATAGGCATTGAGACAAACTTCAGAAAATAACAGAGTCGTGTCGCCTGGATATACAAATATAACTAAACAATTGTCCGATATTCTACCTCTATCAATGCCTGAATCAAAACCCACCCCTCGGTTAGCACAGGACAGATATGCCCTCCAATGTTCGCCATCGGTAACACCATAAGACTCTGCACAAACTATGTTTTTGTAAATTTTTCCAGTCGTTTTCGAATATACTGGGTACAAACTACCCCAAGGTGCTACTTTTGTATCGCCACAAGTAACAGTCATGTTCATGCCATTTCTGTTATCTGCATCTTGCCTTGAAGCAGTTATCATAGTATATGACCGGGCACTTGTTTGAACATTCGTTGTGACTGGATAAATACATTCACTATACTGATTTGTTGTTAGCAACGTACTGTCATCTGAAGCAGTCTTGAGATTAGGAAAGCAGCACTTTTCTCTACTCCCACAATCATTAGAGCAAGAACATACTGAAATAAATAAAAGTTCATGTTTTAAAAAAGATACCATGCGATGGGACAAGAAATACAACTGCGAGGGTCATTTAATTAATGTATTCGTAGACAATCGTTTTCATTTCATCCTAGTTGCGTTTGAATAATAATGTCTTATACCATTATAAACATTAACTTACTGTCAGCTGTTAATACACCTTTAACTTCAAAAAATGCAAATTAGTTGCATATCATCAGCCATTGTATTACTATAGTAGCTAGCTACCTCCCCGACCGACGTAACGTACCAATTTCATTAGTTCAACTAGTTTTACATTCCCCATTCGTTGATTTACATTAATGTCTACCTGAATGTCTGCCAAATTATTGCACGATGTTATCATTACACCTCGTGAGTTACTATACATTCCTTATATATTATTTTGACGTTGGAGTTTGAAGTAAAAATCATTTAATCTAGGCGTATCACGTTTTCATCACCTTGGCCAGGCTATTAGTGAAAATATTAAATTGTGCATGGGTCATGGAAAAACACAAGAGCTCCTACGTATGAGAGTAAAGGGAGCATATTTAGTACTGTTGCGTTTAAGCGGCCTAACCAAATTTAGAGCAGCATGGTATTGAATACTATATAGAGATTACCAGATAGGCAATGAAGGGATGGTTGACGCGTTCCAGTCGAAATACGTGCGAGGAATTTACATAATTATACATGTACATCAAACATGGTTAGCTTTAATCCTTAACTTAGAGAATATAAAATATTGTCTTAGATATTTTTAATTATATACAGCTTTATTGTTATGTTTTATTCAATGAACTAGTTTTTAAATTCCGAGCTTTAAGTTCGAAAACTGCGAAACGCCAATGACGTTGCTGACGTCAGCAAATAATCTCACTATGTGGTGGTCGTGGTAAGGTGGTATTTGTGGACAAAGTGTGCTCTGCTGGAAAAAAAGATGGTAGTGATCATATAGTTCTAACATTTGAAATTGACTGCAAACTGAACCTTGAAAGTGTTAAGAAAAATCTGAAGAACTTTTCCAAAGGAGATTCTGCTGCTTGTAGAGATGGTGCATTATCAATTCCAGTGATGTTCACGAATCCCGGAGTTACATAGTTACACAGAATGAATATTGCATGGAAAATGTTGCATAGCTAGTTTGCGATAGAAAAAAATCGTGTTTTTTAAATATTTCCCTGTAATTACTACACCTACAAGTATGAAATTTTGCACGAATAAATGGGAATATATCTACCTAATACACACTGAAATTTCAGCAACATCAGAAATGAATTAAAAAAGTTTTGTTCATAAGTTCTAGGTAACATATTTGTAGTTTTGTACGAAAAATCAAGTTAGAAGGCATGATACATGCAACAGCCAATTTTACGGTCACGTGATACTCATAACGGTATATTTACGTATTTGCAACCTACTTAATTTAACACATACGAGGCCCGTCTGTGAATATGTCGAAGAACAAGTTATTGCTGTACATTGTCTACAAGCGACAAACTAAATAAACCGAATCACAAGGGCCTCCTAAGTCTTGTCTTTGTAACAGCAATCTCAATCCCGCCGATCAAGGATCGTAACGGTTAAATAATTGATAGTAAATTATCAATGGAATACCAGATTACCTCCCTGCGTTAAACTGTAAATACTCATGTAATTTCAATATTTAATAAAGAATAAAATTAATGTATTTTAATTGGTGACTAAATATTATGAAATTCAAAATGTGAGTAGGTATGAAGTTATTGTAGTTCTGTGTAATTTTTTAACAAAATCTGATGAATAGATTTTCAGATATCTTTAAAAAACACGATTTTTTTCTATCGTAACCTAGCTATACCTATGGCTAAATAAGACTAACATTTCTAAGTCAAAATGGTTGGCTTATTATTGTGTCGGACCAGTTAAGAAAAAATACCATGCGTTGAAATGTTTTACTTGCATGCAGGGTTACAGAGACTATCTAAGCTAAGAAATAGAGCTTCAAAGGCAATTAGAGTTTCTAAGAAAAAAAACATGAAAAACTTATATCGGAGAATACAAGTGCAAATTCTTAAAGTGTTTTGGGGATACATTCGTGAATAAAAAAGTCGAGATCAGGTATGAGTGACCTTAAGGACAGCAATGGTAATGTAATTACTGATGATGCAAGTAATGTTCAATTGCTGAATTACTTTTTAGCGTCAGTACGTACTTGCGTGCCACCGTTTGAAGTAGAAAACACCATCCATCAGCGTTCCATTTCGTAGCGTATATAATAAACGATTGGGACGATCTTAGCGAGCAAAATGTTCAAACATTTAAATCTCTCTTGGATAAGGACCCTGCGTGGCGGTCACGGCGATTCGATTCTACTACGACATATTGATAAACAAAGCTGGCGACAATTTTAAGAAGTACAAAAATGTAGTTGAAGGTTTATAAGAAGATCCCCAACATTCAAGAAGGTTTTCAAGAAGAATGTATGTATGTGCCCGTGTCCTCCGATTTCTGAATGATGAATGCAGTCTACGAATTTATTGAATGATTTTCGTACATGCGTAATCGTTTTTCGTTTTCGCGCATCAAATATGACATGTGTGCATTAGACTATAGTTTTGTTGAAAGGTATTGCCTTTGCATGGTGAAATAGGTTTCCTTGTTAAACCTTTTTGTTATTACTAGTATTATAAATGGTATAATTCTTTCTTTTAAACAAGCAAGTCCTCATTGTTCTCGATCAGAGTATTTTCCCAATATATAATAATAGTAAATTATATACTTCAACATACATCACGAACCCAACTAAAACTAAGATACGTATCTATATGCCTCAAGTTATTTAAGGTCGAATCAATACAGTAACTGTTGATTAGTCAATATCGGATCATAAGGCATAGGGGACCACTCAAGATTTTAGACTTACTTGATGGAATAATGTATTTGTTTTGGCATAAGCATTTGCTGCCGTAAGAAGAAAACCAACATACGACTTCTGTAGTTCGCTGATTTGTGGAGAAAATTCGTAATTTGTCAATCTAAGTAATTCTCTATACAAATATCAAAATCGATGGTTATATATTTTGTCAAGAATATATTTTCTATTATCCAATTTGCCAATTCAAAGTGTATCCAATTTGCCAATTCAAAGTGACTTACTCAGACAATATTTTATATTGTTTTACAAGTGCCTGAGAGCGTGTTATTTTTATCCTAAAATGGTCCGCGCTATTCCAAAATGATCCGCTACTGACCTATGGAGTGACATAACCTACTCCTATTTTAAAATTATTTACTAGATATATCACTTTCAAACAAAATGTTGTGATTTTGGAAGCAGAAGGATTTGGCCTTCTTATTGTCAAAACAAAATTGTTTTGAAAAAAAGTGTTTTGAAGCACAATACGAAATAAAGTAATTAGTGACCCGCTACTGTTAAATTAACTGTATGTATGTTTTTGTTCTCTTGTATGTTTGCGCTTTTTCCGAACTTTATTGTATTTACAGTGTCTTATTTACATTATTTCAAAATATAATGTTTTCCTGCAGTATGTTTGACAACTAGTTCATATAATATATTATCTGAACGAACGGCTTGTCACTTGCTTACCTCCACAACAAGAGAACGTTTTATCATCTGGATCGATGACGTCATTCATACATACGCCACTTCCGGGACAGAGCTCATGTAGATAGATTGCTATTCTTTCTTGCAATGTTGAGTTTGGATACCTGGATGTTGATAAGCTGCTGACGATACATAGATACAGGAGTGGTATTATATTCGAGTAAAGCATTGTAACATATCCTGAAAATATATTCATAAACACATAATTTATCTAGCTTATATTCATTTCGAGGATTGGGGATTTTTCGCTTTTCGCCATTTTGGAGGCCATCTTTAACACCAAATAAAAAAAGTTCCCCAATCATGACGGTTTTGAAACCTTCAATATTATGACAACCCAAAACAACAATAAAAAACTTAATACTATATATATAGCAAGGTTTAGGTGACTCTCGTTTGGACTATTATGTTTGTATTTGTTTATACTGTGTTGCTAATTTCCGTATTCACAAAAGGTGTTATGTTAAATGCTTTTAGTGGTGCTCCAGTATATAATTATAATTTTATTTAGCATATCCAATGACACGCTAATATCATAGGCATTTGATTGTAACTGTGCGTAAATTATTCATATTTCCTAGTCACTGATAGTTCCGTTAAGTTCGCTTTTGGATACATCTCTATCGGTGACTATGCAATTAATATGCGCACAGTTGAACATAGATTTACACAAATAAAGGATTGAATAGAAAGCTTAGCTTGTATATAAAACCTTTTGCTTATCAATGGCTTGCTGAGAGTATTTGGTACCTTTAGGAAGTTATAAACAGTGGGAAACATGTACCTATAGTCCAGTTTAGTTTGATATTGAACAGTTGGTACAATCATTTATACTTGTTTTTACATGGTAATAGTGGATTGTTTCACTGCGGATTGTTCCACTGCGTCACTGTATTCTTACCCTAACTAGACTGTATGTGATATTTGGGGACAAAAACAGATAGAGAAGAGAGTTTGGCAGATTAAATGGATTGCCATGAAAATAAAGTGAGATCACGTTATGGACGCGTGGTTGGTTCTAAAAAGAGTTGAACGGATAAGATACAGTGCCTCTGTAGCTCAGTGTTTAGTGCGCTTGTCGTCTAGAATGTAGCGACCCGGGTTCAAAACCCGATGGAGATACTAATATGTATGGTTGCCATATTTCGGCAGAATGCATTTTAAAAAACAGTAAGAAGTGTAAGCCGGAATAATAATGATAAATTCTCACAATAAAACATGCAATGCATGTACCGAAACCAGGATGAAACAACAATGTAAAAATAGTTTTATATAAAAAGGTCAACGATAAGATAAAACTGCACAAACCTTGTTCTGTCAGCGACGATGGAAAACCATCAGAAGACGATGAACATTTGTTCGCCACTACCAGTTAATAAATGTATCTGTTGTCAATGCTGTTCTTTTCGCCTTGTTGACGTTCATATTTAATTAATTTGAAGAGCCAATGGAATGGAAGTACGTATGACATTTAATAAACAAAACACAAAGCCAATCACTCACGATTTCTTTGTTCACATCAGACGCTACCATTTCAGAATTATATCTTAATACTGTAATATCTCTTTAAGCAAAACCCAATAAGCTATGTATTTAAGTGTACTTTTCTTAGTAAATCAGATAATATCATTCAATTTGCGTCTTATTAATAGTTAACGTGTTCTTAACAATTTTAATCATTGATACGTGTTTTCAGACTTAAGCACGATCTTCGTGACAAAGAATAGAATCCAGTGTTTCGTTCATTGTGGACGAGTATATAGACTTGTTTGAAATAACCTTGTTGAAGATATAATATGGATAGTTCTGACTATTGCCGCCTGTCTTTGTGGTTTTAGACTACATGCGTACATCAGTATTTGGTAAGCCAGCAAATATATTCACTCAAATAGTTCGTATGGATATGATAAACTAGAAAACCCAGCATGACTTGATTAGCTGTTGGGTCATTTGTAGTAGGTCATGATTTTATTGAGACCAACAAGTCACAATAAACCCTCCGACTCGGTGCTAATATGAGAGGCGTTAAACATACAGTATAATGTCGTATAATGTCAATGTAATTTGTATTGTTCTATGACGACATTAAAGACTATTCCGCGGTTTCTGACTAAAATGTCAACAATGAAGTAATTTATTGATATTTGAAGATGGTTTACTCAGCCTTACTTTCATTTTAAGCAAAATGTGTGTCATGTAAAGGTAAAGTTCGTTTATTAAAGTGTCACCCCTATTGAAAGGGCCAGTCAATTCTGACTTATGAGACACTTACGTATATTTCATGCTTACAGTACCTTCTCGAATCCCTTCTCGTAATGCCGGGCGCCTGGCAGAGATGGGCCTACGGTAACCATTAATTTAACTACTAGCAGCTGGCGGCTGACCAACCGGTCTCATCAGTTCAAACCCGGCTTCCGCCGAGATTCGAACCTTCGACCTCCCGCTTCCTATGTGGACGCCCTAATCACTCGGCCACGGTCGCGGTATGCGCATTACTGGTTAAAAAAAGTAAGTGTCAGTATTGCAACACGCGATGTATCCACCTGCGTACTCTTTTATCAAAGCATTTACGCTAGCGTAATCCTAAGTATTCCTGAAATATTGCGTACATCGATAATATTTACGTCAATGCGTTTTACAAAGATATTTTAGTTCACTTTCTGTCGTAAGTTTTGGCTAATTTCTACGCCAAGGCTAGGCAACACTAAAGTTTTTAGTAACGTAAAGGAACCTTAACTCGTCACTTTTTACTATAAATTGGGTTCCAGTGGGATTCTATATAATCATGTGGGTATTTTCGATGTCCCAATATATGCATCAACCCTTTAGATGCCTTTTGAAACATTCCACAAGTTTCTAACACCTATAAATTGGTCAGTATAGGCCTCGGAATAAGGTTGGGGTAAGCACGCCGACTTACGGACTCTTGGAACCTTAACTCGTCACTACTAGGGACATAAACTCGTCATATGAAAAATCACACTGTTTATACCACAGGTGCTAGATAAATTGATCTTATATTTAATTTTATAGACTTATCAACAACAATAGAGAATATTAGTTATAATCCCTATCAATTACCTATATTATATACATGTAGTAATAGCATATAAATGTACCGTGATGTATAAAACATAAGCTAATGGATAGACTTTAAACACAACTTTTATTTAACATGTTTTTACAGCTTAGAACTTTATTTCAACAATAACAACAGTTACCATTAACATCAAACTAACATATTTCTATTTACCCAAAGTTTCATAAAGCTGTAACATTAATAGCTTGACGGTTCCAGTAATCTTATTCAAGGATATGATCATGCTAAATGTTTAAAAAAATCAAAGCGAATAAATTGAACTTTCTAATAATCACTCCATTATGTAACTTTATATCAGTTAGTTCAGAATCCCTAATTTCATCTTATTTTTATTTATATCGAGTTTAAGCATACCATCTTTATTTGTTAATAGCAGTTGGACAATTTTACACAATCGTGTTTAACCATGGGTCATTTCGGTATCACAGTCTTCATAACCAAAAACAACGTCATGAAGTCGTGTTATTATTGCATTGCATTTCTAAAGAGTTTACTTGATAAAACCTTCTTGTTCTTCTTAGTCAGCTCATCCTTTGTCTCATCAAAAGGAGACTTCCTTCCAACTTGTTTCCGTTTTTTCTGCTTATTAATTTCGTCATTTTCCTATTTGATATTTTTTTCTGTTTGGTATTAATTTTTCCAACAGCTTGTGGAGGTATTGTTCATGCTTTAGCAGTTTCTTTTAAACATTGCTTTAGTATCCGGTCTTCCCTACTAGAGTTTCATTTCCCAATGTTGCATTTAAATTGATGATTCACTTTTTGCCTCCATACTAACAGTTAACGACATTTGAATACACCGAATGGCGAATACCTTGGGGTTCTCGATAATATCATCTAGCAAGACTTCACAGCTTTATAATAAATCTGCGACTTCCAAGGTTTACTTTCTACTAGCCCTTATGGCTAGATATTTCCTTTCTTCGTCTGAGATAGGTCTACATATATTTATAAAATACTTACTTATTAGAAGTCAACAAATAGTAAACGGTAGCCTTAAACCAATACCTTTATCCAGTATGTTTTATGTTATTATACAAATGAAAACACGTTGCAATTTGCAACTTTTTTACCGATTGTGGGGCTCATATTACTTTATATACGAACACTAATATTGTAAAAATGAACATGTTTCGTACCATAACACACACTAGCCATATATCATACCTCATCTCAGCATAATACAATCGACACAATATGGTAATATATATGTATTTAAGTATTGTTAGAAATTCTTAGTGCTAGTAGATTGCAAAAGGTGCTTATATTTCAAAATAAGTTCGTTTCTTAAATCAAATACTTACTTGACGTCTCGAGAATTGCTTATACATAGTTTAAATGCTTTGTTAACATGGTTAGACGCAAACAAATATGGTTTAATTAGTAAAATTGCAAAAGTGGTAGATAGGTGATGTTAGAAATGTTTGTAACAAACGATGGGGTCCGTAAGTCGTCAATGGGGTCCTATACTCGTCAATTGTATTTAATCTTTGTTAAAGTGAATTTTAGCAATATTTCATATCAAAGGGAGATAATTTCAGCAAAAACAATTATTCTAGAACACAACTACCTGTGGAAAATATAAAATAAGCGTGTTTTCATTGCATAGTGACCTTTCGCCCGACACCCCTAAATTAGCAACTTGTCGTCGCTGTGTTCGTCAAATGGTGTGTTTTATGTTAGGGTTTTTATCACGTTATATTGAAGAATAATATGCGTGTAATACATGTTTATATGCACATACAACATAATGAAAGATTTACCTTTCAAAAAATGTCAACCTTATGACTTTTTGATGACGTCATAAGAGGTGATATTAACAAAACGAAAAGTGACGAGTTACTGTTCCTGCCGAGTTAAGGTTCTCGTACGTTATTTGCGTAAAGGTGCGTACACAAAGTAAGTTTTGATGTATACATCTTGACCTGTAAGTCAATATGTACTGTGTTGTTGCGTCTACCATACATATTCTCGAAATGTACACATTCATTGCTACCAAGTGGTATAGCTTGGCCACATTGACACGAGCCTGACCTATTGATTAATTTAGCTTAATTTAACAGTCGATATATTGTCAACGTTTACAACGCCGAGTGTATGTTTTCATAATCGGGGAGTAACGTTATCACGAAGACGCTCGAGATGTAATACAAACACAAATCTGAAATACCGATATTGCACAATTTGCTTGCGGAAATTGATATATTCAAAGCAAGAATCTTGTAATATATTCTTGCAAAAAGGTCAGCCTCAGGTCAAAATAGCCAAGCTATATGAGGGAAATGTATGGGCATCATGTTTACGTGGCAAAATGTTCATCGATTTATACACCAAAAACGTACTGTGTGTACGCACCTTAAGGTAGACATCTCTGCGTAAATTTATTTTTGGCTTTTTAATGCAAAAGCCCCTTCAATAAGCATCAAGAAAGTGTTGGTAGATTATTAATTGGCATTTTTCAGGATGAAATTAGTAATATTTCTCGTAAGAAGGGTTATAAAATTTCTGTTTTCGTAATGGTGAAATGGCACCAGAGATTGAAAGTTGCGTAACATTGTCGAAATAGATAAATACAATATTCAGTTCCATCGGTTTCATGATGTCTACATGTATGATGAATACGTTAGCAAAAAGTGGAATGGTAACGAGGATGTGAGTGTCCATCGGATGTATGGATAAGCTTATGTTATGTCAATTACAACATAATGATGTCATACGGATTGGATTTTGCTGCACAAGATAAAATAATTACACAAAACAAAAAAACCTAACAAAAGAGTACAGATGTCTTGCATTTTACAGCAGTAGATTACTTGTGTGTTTTGTCCGTTTGTTACCAATTTTAGCATTATGTATGTGTTATTGACAACCTTGCTTTATTTATGTATTGTCCACTTTATAGTAAAAATAGAAAACTCCAAAAACAATTTTTGGCTTAGTGTCTTCCTTTTTGTAACTGTATTATTATTGTACGTGTTCTGCTGCAATTTCGCTGTCCAGCATAAGGCTTCCTTGTATCTTTCAATAGTACATGTATATTGTGTCACTTAGATGCGTGTTGTCCATTGTTCTAGTCTTGTCGCTTGGTTCTTGTTCCGCGTAGTTTGACTGACTGAGGCGTTTGTGTATTTTGTATACCTGTTGTCTTCAAGTTTTACTCTGTTATAGCAGTGTCTAAGGTCCCCTCCCTTTTGCAGCAATGTGCTGTGTCGGTGTTTTTTCGTTTCCACTTATCCTTGGAAGTTTATTTCCTCTGCCATTTGTTTTTTAAATCCACCGCCCACAACACCCCCTATTTTCATCATTTGTATCTGGCGGAGATGCTGGATGAGATACTTTTTAATTAGGTCGCTGTGCTGTTTGGTCACTATAATAAATGTTTTTGGCATATATATTTTCGCCCTCTTTTTGCTTATTATTGTAAACCAGGTCAAGTCGCCCCCTCCTTTTTATAGCATTGTGCAGTGTCTGTTTATTTTGTTTCCACTTGTCCTTAGGAGTTAATTTCCTCTGCCATTTGTTTTTAAGTCAACCGCCCACAACACCCCCATCTTTTCATCATTTGTATCTTGCCGAGATGCTGGATGAGATACGTTTTCATCAGGTCACGTACGTATATTGGTTTCCACTTGTCCCTGGAAGTTAATTTCCTCTGCCATTTGTTTTTAAGTCCATCGCCCACTACCCCCCCCCCCCCCCCGACTTTTCATCATTTGTGTCTTGCGGAGATGCTGGATGAAATACTTTTTCATTAGGTCACTGTGCTGTTTGGTCACTAAAAGATACGTTTTTAGCATACATGTATATATTTTCGCTCTCGTTTTGCCCATTATTGTAAATTAGGTCAAGTCCAAAAATGCCTCTTTAACATGTATTAACGCTATGTCACTATCTTTTGTGTTTTAACTAGGTCAGGGGTGGTTGTGCCTCATTTATTCGCCGTTTTGGCATGGGTTTGTGTGGTTGGTTTGCCGTGCGGTGGGGCCTTTGGGAACTTTCATTCGGCAATGACCGCTATTATATAATTTCCTTGTGAATATGGGTCACCCTGCATTTTATCGGCGGGGACTTGGACATTGGTTGTTTCTTCGGCTTATGTGTGGGCATTGCTCATTGCAGTTGCTAGGAATATGTAATATTATTTCCCGCCCCGTTCCTACCTTGTCCATATTTTAACTAGGTCAAGTCGTAGTTGTGCCGCTTTAGGTTGCATAACGTTAGGTCACTGTCCTTAGGTTTTAACCTAAGTCACGCCCGGGGTTGTTGTGCCTCATTTGGTCGCCGTTTTGGCATGTGTTTCTGTGGGCACTGCTCGGGGTAGTTGTGTGGGTTGTGCTCGGCTGGTTGGGTTGAGTGCTACCTTCTCTGTCGGATTTTCTCATACCTTTTTTATTAAAGTACTCTATTTATTGAACATAACAGAACATTACTTATTTGCTCTCGTTTCTTTCGCAACACAGAATACACTTAGCGGCACTTCTAACGCTGCCACTTATATATTTCAGTTTTCTTTAAAAGTCCCAATTAATTGTAATGAAATTTGGCACACTTGAACATCAATATTGGACAAAGGTTCTGGCGAATTTTCTGCTCGATTCGACAATAGACTTTTGCACGACACGTCTTCACCTGACTGAATACTTATATCGTAATTCGCAATTTATCACGCAATAACGGTCGTCTGATTGTTATGTATGCGTGTAGATGTCCCTTTTCCTACAATGGTTGTGTTTATCATCATTTTATTCGCTAATGGTATTTAATTGTTATTAACAATATTTCCCAAAATGCTAGTAAACGGAAAATGTTAGTTTTCCTGCAAAATACAGTGCTTTCCATACACATAGCGCGTCTGTTGAGAAAATGCGATACCTGCGAGTAACGCGGGTTGCGCTCAACTTGAACTTTCAATTTATTGTAACCAATTATTATATCAAACAGAATAAATCCAACTCTACTGCATACTATTAACATTCATTATTCAGAAGAAATGTGAATTTTACAATTCGAGTAGCCTTATTTGAGGTTAAACGTTTATTTTAAATGCATCGGTTTTATATTCAGATTATGTGCTGATTTTGTGGCGGTCTATGCTTACCTACGGCTATTCCGTTACCTAAGAAATTGTAACGTAGATGAATTTTATTGATATTTTTATTGTGTACACTTATTACATAACACTTAAAGTTGTAAAGAAATAAAATATTGAAAATACTCAATTGACCCCTAATAAATACGCTCTTTAATTTTGTGACTTTGTAATTCCAGGTGACGTAAATTACGCTTTTACTTCGAATTTTCATACGCATCAATTTCTAAATTAACAAGTGCAGCAATAGGCACATGTTTTGAACTAAAACTGGTGAAAATTTAATAAAGTTATCTCAAACGGTTTTTGAGATATCGAGAATAATCAAGTGGCAGCGTTAGAAGTGCCGCTAAGTGTAAGTACATAATACAGATAAGAAAAAATCGTGACATATATGCATTTATACAACAGATGACAAAGTATATGAAGAGAGTTATTTTAAATATCAATACCATTTACATGGATATATATTAAGCTAAATTGAGTGGTATTTTACTGACGGAGGTCCAGGGTAGTTTCAACAGTCGAATAGAAATTATAATTATTAAACCACCATTAATTGAAGTTCACTGATGTGTAAACATCCGATCTGATGGCACACCTTTTTACATAAAGCCCTTTTGGGTCTTTAGTTATCTTTAATAAAAGTGTACCTTCATATCTGGTGTTTACACATCAATTTCAAAAGAATTCCAAAAAATGGTCGTTTAATCCTATTTTCTAATCACAAGTAACTGTATGACTGATAAAAACTAAAACGAAAATAAAATATATTTTACTTGTAAAATTTATATTTTTCTATAAAGATATATTTGTTCTGAAGTAGCCATAATTTCGAGTTATCAAAAACAGGAATTAACTATCGATATCTGCATAAACTAATTGCATTCATACACAGCATTTAATTGTTGAAACTACTTTCATGTCCAATACTATACAAATTGATCCAATACACTGAGCAAAAGTTCCAACTAGACGTTTTATAAACCTCAATAAGACTTCCATTTTCAAAGGTATTGTTCTGAAATCTTTAAGACTATAATGTGTATTGACAGTGTACACATTTTAAGAAAAAAATATTAGTCAATGTCCTAGAATTACGTAATCGAGGAAGCACGTGCAAAACGTGTTTTCCACGTGCTGAACACCAGCCATTGTCCTAAAATGATTTTTTTGCATTCACTTCCAAAGCCTATAGACATCCCGAACTGAAAAACATAAATTTATTAAACCAAGTTAAACACGCTTCGAATGCAGAACGATAAAAGAACACGTGTTATAGGAATGTTGGAAACTGAGCATCATGGAGTCAGGTAAAATGCGTCAATTCCTTTATTTTTATGATTTGATTGGTTATTATTGCTTAAAACATTAGCTTTGCCTTGGAAAAAAGGATTCCTGTTGGTATTGATTATTAATGCGGGTCACATTGAGTGTGTTGACGTCATGTAAACATACCATCTGAACAGGTACGTTCGCACCGGAAGTGAAGTGGATGAGCCCCGATGACCTCGGCCCCGTGAAAAATACGCTTATAGAGGGTTGAAGTTTTGTGTAATGGCACTTACGTATTCGTTTTCAACCAAAACGTCATTGACGTCAGGAGGCTGAATATACGCAATATCTCGGACGTCATTCCCAAAATGATGATGTGTGGTTGTTTATCCCTCGTACATGATGGGGCTACTAGTCACACAACTGCCGCAATTAAGAATTTCCTAGCACGTAATCATGTTAAAGGGGTTAGTTGGGTTACAAATCCCCATATAAACCACTTCTGGCTAGAGTTTGATTGACGCATCAGACGACTTCCGGTCGCCCCTAAAAATCTTCAAGAATTGCAGCAATTCATCTTTAGGACACGGTCTGTCATTGAACAGGGGTACATTCGATTTTACATCCGAACCTGGCTTAGACGTTGCTCAGAAATCACTCGATGAAATGGCGGATATACGCGCTTTTGGAACAGTGTGACTTTTAACTTAGAGGGTCAAGTTGTAAAAGAATGTGTTTTGTGATGAGCCAACATGTTCTGTTATTGAATGATTAATCTTGTTGTGGGAAAATGAATTGTTTTTCACATCATGTAATTTATTTTTGCATGTTTCCATTACGAACAAAAATATACCATAATAGTTATGGGGTCTAGTTAGAACTTTGGCTCAGTATAGTTGAAATGTTATACTATGAAATGTAGATACTGTTTCAAAACCAATCACTGTGGTGCATCCAACACAAACCAAGATGACCGTCCTAGCAGCTGGCGTCATTCAGTCGGGATACATTAGGCTATTTCAGATAGGCTTCGGCATGTATACCGCGTGTGTACCGCAACCATTCGTATACCGATCCCCGAATACTTCCCGAACAAGCACCACGACAATGCTCCGCCAATTTTTATTGATAAATGATCCCGAAGGGTTCCCGAATCAAGCAGATTGTAATCGGCATCCTTTCCTCATAACATCGGGGTCTAGCGGACGACAGGTCTTACGAAGCCATGCAGACGGCGTCCCGATGATGCGGAGTGAATGCCGATGGTTTCCCCCGAAGCCTTCCCGAAGCACTATCGAACAATACCTTCGGCGTCCAAATTTTAATACTTAAGAAGGTTTTTCGGTCCGAAGGCTTCCCGAAGCGTTGTGGAATGATGCGGAAGGGTTTCAGAACACCCCGAAGGCATGCCGAACCATCCCGATCCTTCCAGACCAGATGAAATTCAGCTTTGGGAGCCCTTCGGTGTCCTAGTGGACAGCAGGTCTTACGGATAGTTTGTTTTTGTTTATTCAGAATGTAGATTTTGTACTTACGACCGTCTCATTATAAGCCATCTATTTCTTCAGATGTCTTGAGAAGACCATATCACATGAATCACATGAGCTTCAGTTCCAATGTATGCGACGGTAAATGAGTGACGCCAACAGCATTTTCGCGCGAAAATGTGACGTCCTCAGCTATAGTTTGTTATTTCGGACATTGTTTTGACTAGTTAACCACTCCAGGGTAATATAATATAAGAATCTTTCACTCGTTGTCTTTGAGATCACCATTTCTTAAACACACCAAAGACTCGAAAAACAACATGTGTTTTCTAGACTCGCTTGAAAAAAGTTGATCTCAAAAGACAATCCATTACGGATCGTATATGTCTAAGATCCTAGCGATCAGTACTGTTGTCTGTGGTTTGGTTGTAAATGCATGTGTAATTTTTTGAATACACTATGAACATTTTCTTGAAACTTTGAAGTACAGTTCCGTGTTTTATCTTTTATAAAATGCATTCGTTGTTTGATTATCCACATGGATAAGAAATATACTTACCTATCTTGTTCTCCATAACAAATAGCGTGATTTGACTGATATTTGAAATGAATGATCGCTCAGGGTCTGTTTACCAAATTTCACTGAATAGTTTTGAATCGGCATATAGTCTATTAATTGCTGTCAGTGGCAGTTGTTCCTTTTTATTTCATAGCTATATATTTTGGAATATCTTTACAAGAATCCGAGTCACACAGTCACATTGTAAAGAGAGTAGTGATTGTATAAGCAGTAAAGGCTGGTGTTTTCGCTGGATATGTATCAATATATGTGAGAATGGCAGTGTACACCTATCATAGCGTTTGCGACTAAACAATTGTTTTGTAGATAAACACTGTATATCGATGGCTTAGATGAGAAGGTCGTAACTACTACTTACGACCTTATAAGACTCATACATATTTGAAATCTGCTTTACAAGGCGCTTCTTATGAGCCTATTTTCATGAAAATCTGAAATTGTCATGTTGACCAAAATGAAGTTAGGTAAAGAGTAAATTGCACTTGTTTTCTCAATATATTGATTTTGTAGTTACGACCTTCTCATTCTAAGCCAGCGATATATAGGTAAACATCTCGTTGCTCGCCGGGTACTGCATCTCACGAAACATAGCATAAACAACTCGAAGTTATATGGCTTAGTTGATCAAAACAGGGCAATGATATTTTGAGTATACATTAAACCGAAGTTTTGTCATGGGGTGGGTATAAATGATAACTATATATGTGCTAGTAATGGCTTTATTATAAGAGTCAACACAGTTTAGCAAGCCCGGTCTTCCCTGGGTGCCTCTATGACAAAAATAAAGCATTACATTTTTTTTTCAGTTACTACAGCAATAACAATATCAAATATAACAATAGTACCATTAAATACAAGATACGAGAAAATTATATAACAAAAAATGACAAAAGCCACGACAGACACAGCTTGTAGATTTTATGGTACATCAATTGTTCAATATAAATGGTCCTTAATATCAGCTAGTGAATTTCTACAAAAAATGAGACAAGGTTTTGGTTTGACCTGAAAATGTCTTGGTCGATTCTTAAAACATGCCCGGTGATTATAAAGGTGTTCACATTCGGATACTCAAGTTACATATTATACGCTCAAAGTAAAAAAAACATGTGTATTTAGATTTTTTTTAATTTTGCATCAAAACCAACACCAAAGTGTAGCAAATGATCTTAATAAGAATATGTTTCGATTAAGTAATAAAGAAGTTACACCAGTTTTTGTAACTCAGGAAATACTCAAACTGGAGTATGGGTTTGAGCAAAGAGTATTTTCACCAATGTTTATAATCACCGGGCTAGGTTAAAAACACTCAGCTATATTCCTAAACTGTCATCTAACATATGATCAGACTTTTTGTCACGATATCATCAAAATAAAATTAGTTTTATATTTAATGTCTTAGTTTTTATGTTGCTCTATTTTTTAACAAAAGGATTGTTATTTCTATATAATTATCTTCAAAGCGTACTTAACACTACATCTATTCGTACGAACGTAAATAAAACGTTTACATGTTTTGTTATCAGGAAAGCATGTGCATAAGTTACACATTGTAACTGAATCTACTATTCCTTACCACATAAACAGGATAGCATTTACGCCGACTCATATGTTATTGTTTAGTTCTTGCCTTATATTGTATTACGCTATTGGATATGTATTTATGTATAAAATAGGCGTTTTATCAATTAAAATAAACTTAAACGTTAACTTAACAGGTTATAAACAACAGTGTTAAAATGTGCATTCTGTCCGAACAGGTGTATTGATATGCTTTATGATAATCAAACTAAATAAAATCAACTTCCAACATTCCCGCCGACATTGACTGTCGATTACTCCGAGCTACAAAGTCTGAACTTGTAACTCTGTCTTCTAATAGTGGACAGTTCTAGCATATATACGTACATACGATTATATAAGTGTCATTATTAACATGTGGTCCTGTCACATATATTATAACAGATCTTGCACAAATGCTTGTTCAAATAAGACACCCGCCAAATGCTTAACAGTAAATCAGTGCACACACAACACAAAATGTAATACACAAAAATGTCACAACATAACTACATAAATTATAACGATTTAAAACACAAAAAGCACAAGACTACTTTCAATTAACGCTTATGACCCGGCGGAAGCCTTGTCCATAGCAACTAGTCAAATCAATCAGAGGCCATACATAAATGTTGAAAAGTGGTACGTGGCTTATGAAAATATACCGTAGAATATGGAAAGCAAACGCATATTTTAGAAGCATATTTATGACAGTAAACAAGTATGCCAAGTATGCAATCAATGCATTGGTGGATTTGAAAAAAAAATTAAACAATGCAAATATCATTTTTCGGAGAGACGAACGGACAAGATAGACAGGACAATGACTACATGTATATGAATCCTGCATCAATATATACCCAGACATAAAAATAGACTTTAGAGTGTAAGCGAGTATTATACGTTACATCTCTTTGAAGCATAAACATACAGCTTCATACTGCCCCGTTGATGGATGATATTTGACGATGATTGATAGAAAATTCAATTGTCAATACACTTTGAAGGCTTAATTCAACAATTCTCAGTTAGTGACTAGCGATTCATTTTGGGGCGCATCTCGAGTGCCTGACTCACAAAATATGCTGGGGACTCATTAGATTTTTAAAAAAATCTTTATTTCTATATAGTGGGACTCAAAACCAAAATGAAACACTGAGTGACCTTCGTTAAATCCCTCCATTGCTTCCGCGAAATTAGTATTTTTAAATATATTTGTAAACAATATACCCCCATAATTTACGCTAGATTTGTATAGCCTGTCGGTGATAACTCTAGCCTTTGCTTACAATAAAAAATGAAATCAAATGCATTTTCGGTGATCATCTTTGTACACTCTTGTAAGAAATTACTTTTTATACATTTAATTCGTTCAATCTATACTAAAAACAAGCGACCTGTCGACCTGACTGTGTTGTTTTTAGACATTTTATGTTTATATACAAAGCTAGAGTTATCGTCGGCAATCTATATTCAATCATATGTAAACAATAAAACTCCCTCATAGTTTACGCTAAGTTAGTATTTAAGCATTTGTAAACAAGCTAACTATACAATATATAATGTATGTCACACACCAGCACAATATTAGTCCTTACCCCGCCTCTGACAAATTAGTAGCTAAATCAAGGAATGTGATTGGTCCATTGCCATCACGTGGTGACACAATATTATCCCATACCGGGTCAGTAAAAATCAATATCGGGTGCCCACGTGATCAATACCATGTCAGTAAATTCAATACCGGGTGCCGACGTGATCAATACCATGTCAGTAAATTCAATACCGGGTGCCCACGTGATCAATGCCTAGTTCGACTAGCTATCGGCCGCCATTGTTTTCGTCGCATTGAATTCTTTTTTAGCAGTTTTGGTTAATAAACGGCGTTTTTAAAGTCACGGACTATGATGACAACGAATTTTAATGAATCAAATAAAGTTTGATGATAAGGGCTGTTTCGTAATAACATCTCAAGCATCGAACGTTAGCAAACTTACATGACCGTGTCACTAGCTTTTCCGTGTCACTAGCCCATTAATTACAAGCGTTTGCGATATATATTTCCATGCGCCTATTGGACATTGATGATGTTTTAAGAATCGTCGAAAATAAAGGTGAAATTTTCATTTAAATAGCCGATTTATCCACGAAAGTACTCGATCTCCGAGGAAATTGGGCTTTAATAGACATTACAATGATATCAACACTCAGATCATACCAGCTTCTTGAGCGTAAGTAGGCTACAATTTGTTCCACAACCAGTTGCTCATGGGATCACTATGTCAACAATCCTATGTCTCAATGTAGCTTGTCAAAGCAATGTTTTAATATAAGATTATTTTATTACTGTGTTTTTAAAAGACTTTTGTATCAGCCAAGTTTCATCCACATCACCCCACCCTGGGGAATGGTCGGGATTTTGAGTCGAACCCCCCGGCCTTCCACGACCTGCGGGTAAGCTGAAAATTTCCAGTATTTCCCCCGACAACTAAATATTGTCCCTTAGCTATTGGTTCGCAGAAAAATTCTCCTGATCTGCGGGGAAGCTGGTCGGTACAAAGACCAATTCCTTGAATTTAGTGGTAATTTTCTTAAGGGGTCTTTTATGGTGGCTATAATCCGTTTTGAATGGTCATCGACGGGGTAAATTCGTTGCATGGTCATCTAGTGACCTGGTACGGGATGATACATGGTCAGTTAATATCGTACCATGACTCGGCTTCGCCTCGCCAGGTACGATATTTACTGACCATGTATCATCCCGTACCAGGTCACTAGATGACCATGTAACTAATAATACCGGGTCAGTAAAAATCAATATCGGGTGCCCACGTGATCAATACCATGTCAGTAAATTCAATACCGGGTGCCGACGTGATCAATACCATGTCAGTAAATTCAATACCGGGTGCCCACGTGATCAATGCCTAGTTCGACTAGCTATCGGCCGCCATTGTTTTCGTCGCATTGAATTCTTTTTTAGCAGTTTTGGTTAATAAACGGCGTTTTTAAAGTCACGGACTATGATGACAACGAATTTTAATGAATCAAATAAAGTTTGATGATAAGGGCTGTTTCGTAATAACATCTCAAGCATCGAACGTTAGCAAACTTACATGACCGTGTCACTAGCTTTTCCGTGTCACTAGCCCATTAATTACAAGCGTTTGCGATATATATTTCCATGCGCCTATTGGACATTGATGATGTTTTAAGAATCGTCGAAAATAAAGGTGAAATTTTCATTTAAATAGCCGATTTATCCACGAAAGTACTCGATCTCCGAGGAAATTGGGCTTTAATAGACATTACAATGATATCAACACTCAGATCATACCAGCTTCTTGAGCGTAAGTAGGCTACAATTTGTTCCACAACCAGTTGCTCATGGGATCACTATGTCAACAATCCTATGTCTCAATGTAGCTTGTCAAAGCAATGTTTTAATATAAGATTATTTTATTACTGTGTTTTTAAAAGACTTTTGTATCAGCCAAGTTTCATCCACATCACCCCACCCTGGGGAATGGTCGGGATTTTGAGTCGAACCCCCCGGCCTTCCACGACCTGCGGGTAAGCTGAAAATTTCCAGTATTTCCCCCGACAACTAAATATTGTCCCTTAGCTATTGGTTCGCAGAAAAATTCTCCTGATCTGCGGGGAAGCTGGTCGGTACAAAGACCAATTCCTTGAATTTAGTGGTAATTTTCTTAAGGGGTCTTTTATGGTGGCTATAATCCGTTTTGAATGGTCATCGACGGGGTAAATTCGTTGCATGGTCATCTAGTGACCTGGTACGGGATGATACATGGTCAGTTAATATCGTACCATGACTCGGCTTCGCCTCGCCAGGTACGATATTTACTGACCATGTATCATCCCGTACCAGGTCACTAGATGACCATGTAACTAATAATAGACATAGATATATCCAGTGTACAAAAAAGAAAGTATACAGTTTCGGGGTATTTGTATCAACTCTCAATGTTCTGCTTTCGCAAAGAAATTTTGCACGTGAATAGACAAAAGTTGTAAGTTTTTTCTGGTACCAGTTCGACAATTTTAACTCCACAAATTTCTTAAAAATGACAATTTCCAAAAAAAATCTTATTTTGACTGTGACGTCATTTTGACGTAATTTATGACGTTTTCACAATGTCTGTCTCTCTTATGTTTCCCGTTTTGCACACATTCTTTAAACATGTTGATTACATTTACACAGATTTCTACAAACTGGTCTTCTTAAATTGCATTCTGATGTTGATCACAAGAAAAGTTGTGTATATTAGCATTTGATTGTACATAAGCGATCTCGAATAGCCCAAAAGAAAAAAAACACATGAATTAAGACCCGGGCTGTGGATTGGCCATTCCACTCTGCAGTGGAATTTGCTAGAAATTATTTTAACACCAAATGTTTCTTGTAATTCACCCATCACTGTGCATTGTCATGTGTGACTCTGGCTCCACTTGCATGAACCATGCAACATTCAAAACAAAGGATTAGCTGCGGAGTTCAGAAAGAACTTGCTTAACAAAGGCAAGTAACACAATGGGTTTACTTCTTTCCATTTGGTTGTCGAAATCGCAAGTGAATAGCCTATTTAAAGCCAACAAACATGCCTATGCTCGTGAGACATATCATATGTATAATATCAGTTTAGTCATTTGTGAAATGCAATACAAATTTTCCAAGAATGCGTCCAAGACGGGAAACACCAGAAATACAGAAATTATGAAAACATCGTAACTAACGTCATAATGACGTCACGGGCAGAATACGGTAATTTTAGAAAATTTACATTTTTAAAAAAAATATCAAAGTTACAAGGTTTAAGCTGGTGCCAAATAAAAATTTCATCTTTTTACTAACCATGTGCTAAATTTCTTTGCGATATCAAAACGTTAAGATATTATTAAAATGCATTGAAACTGTATACTTTCTTTTTGGACACCCTGTATATACAAATAGTACCAATATGACCATGTATCGCTCACCTGAGTATATTGGTAAGCAGAATCACATTCAGTTTTTATTGTAACTATGCATGTATTTCAATTATTTAGCTAATTTAGAATGGAGCTATCAGTTAACAGTGTAACAAATATGAAATTAATACCTGCCTTTTAAATAGAATAATTTCATTGTAGATAATTACGGGAAAACAAGCACCAACCACTGACCGCCATTTTTTACCATGACAGAGGTAAGATGTTTACCCAAGAACTATGTCTGTAAAACCATGAATTGTTGGCGCACGTTTGGACGCACGCACAGACGACGGACGAAGACCTATCACAAAAGCCCGCCTTGTCACTATATATCACGGGGCCTTATTAAACCAACGTTGTAAGTCTAAAACTCAGACTAAGACTTTATATTGCCAAATGTACTAATCGCTCTCATATTGCTTTAAATGTACAAATGTACCTATCTTGATGGGTTTACATATTGAATGAGTGACAACAAATAATCAGATACAATATCACATGGTTAAATCTAATTGTAAAGAAAGGGCAGAGATTATACATTTTGTAAATTTTAAGACTTAGTTTGCATTTCAGTCTTACAATGTTGGTGAATAAGACACCAAGGTGAACTAAACACTAAATAATTATATTTGTACGAAAGTAAATACAACAATTATATATTTTTATATATAATAATAAAAACACATACAATACAAATAATTATATTTGTACGAAAGTAAATACAACAGTTACATATTTTGATATATAATAATAAAAGTACACACAAAAACATAATAAACAACACTGAAAAAAAACGAAGCCAAAACAAAAAAATGGCTTCCCGAAATGTGAGCATCCCTGTTCAAAAGGATATTGTGTATACTGTAAACTAGAATAGGAGACTGGCTGCTTAAAAGTCGATCAGGCAAATACGACGACGTATTTATACACAATTCATTTTGTATATCAATAAGACACAGTTACAAGTAATAAAAAAAGTAAAATGAAAATAATAAATTACATCATATTAACAACACCCAGGGAGCGGCACAATCACTGATATACCAGCAGTCAAGAAAGCAACACATTAAAGGTCACAACGAAAAAATGTAGAAGACCAGAGTCTGATAATAACAGCCGTATGGAAAAAGCCGCAGACGACATTTAAAGCACATTATTAACAGCACTGAAACAACCAAACACATAACAAATAAAATTTCCCACCATTTAATATCCCATACCCAAAGGCCACAGATAATGAAAGAGAGGAATGAAAATAGGAGTATCACAAAAAGTACTCAATCACCTGCCAAAAGTCAGAGCAACAAGAGAGTAAGACATTAAAATGCGCGACCAGACAAAGTAGCAGAACATTCTGAACATACAATATAATATAATTGAATAATCTTTATTGCCCAATATGGGCCATTTCTGGTGTACAATTACATTTAAATAAAGACACACGCAAATGAAACAAGGCATAACATTACAAAGGCATGATTTATGATTGGGAAACAAAAATAAAAGAGAAAACTAACATGTACTCTTGAACAAGTGAAAATAATGAAATGCAACATATTTCATGGGAAAAGGTTTTAGATAATGAATATACAGTGCCCACCAAAAATATGGATACAGAGAGTCTTCCCACATTTACTTGCCTGTATAACACTACTTGCAGAACAGAGAAGCAACAATGTTTTTGAAGACCAGGAATATGTTTTTTTATTTAGTGTAAAGACAATACATTGATTGGTACCCTAGATGGAAAATATTAAGTTTCTTTGCCAGCTTTGAACGACAACATGATCATATAATATGGCAAATTAAGTCCCTTGAACCCCATAGTTTATTTTTAAATCAGAAAATGTTCTATCTGTCACATTTTTTACTCCTTCATTAACTGGGTTTTTTTTCAGAAATTGCAAACATTGTTACCGTCTGACCAAAATATACGGAATAATTAAACCAATTATAATTCTGCATCTGTCAAAACGTGTATCCATATTTTTGGCGGGCACTGTATATAGTCCGGTTGTCGCACAATGGGATACAAAGCATACAGGAGTCCGAGTACTATGAATGGGCCCACCATTACGCATACATGTAAATGGAATGGTAAGTGGACAGGGAAAGTAGCACTCAATTCGAACATCCGAGTACAAAACAAGAAACGACAGAGCATTACATAATGACATGGCACAATGCACAACATAACTAAGTAATAGTATCAGCTATAAAAAGTTGACCTTTTCTAACTTAAAGGATCATATCCTCTACTGGAAACATACATAACATGTACGTAACTATGACCAACAAGAGCCGTCACAGACGGATGATGATCCTGTGGGGAATTAAAAGTCACCCAAAAATATAAAGGGGAATAAGTCCAAAAATATGCAATGAAGATTCATGGTTCTTGTACACTGTACTTCCTCTGAATAAGATGTATTCACGTATGAAATTTCAAATTGATATTTCTGATACTGTTCAAGTTATGGTTAGGACAAAAGTGTGACGGGCGGACGGACAGACGAACGGACAGACGAACGGACAGACGAACGGACAGACGGAGGGACGGACGGACGGATAAAGCTGCGACTATATGCTCTCTCTTCGGGGAGCAGAAAAATCTATCAAACTGTGTAAAGCACATTATACTAACATTTAGGCTGAGAAAATCTCTTTTCTGAGATGCACTGATGTATACTTGTACACTGGGTATTGCGAGTAAATGAAGTATTATATAATCAAAATGTTGTTCAATTCTCCGTACTCAAACAAGCTGATTGACAATATTCCATTGAGTAAATATTAATACGTTGTACAATTAGTATTTAGAAATACGAATAAAGAGCTCGAGTTTTTAAGTATTTCACCCGATATTAAGTTCTTGCAAAATTGATTAATTGAGAAATGCAAACACCATATAAGGTTATTCGTAGAATATATCGATCCAAATGCTGGTAATTTAAAAACAAATATTTCGTCAGAAATCTTACCATTCGTCCTGTGTCATGTTCAAATTGTAAGATGATACTTGTGTATCAGATTAGTTCGCTTAATTTAGTGTTCGTTCCTCAGGACAAACTTCATTGGTCCTTATTTTTTAGCAATTTTCAATATGTCAATAGGGTATCGGAAATTATTATAAACTAGAAATTAGTGCCCTCGGGCAAATCATATCGAGCCTTGGTGCACTTTGAAAAATTGCACTAACTTACATGTGCCACGTTACATCTAATGCCAGAATGCATACAGAACACATGATCCTACACACTCCAATTTGACCTTGACCTTAGAAAAAAGGAACCAGGGGTTGCGCATGACACTCCGATTAATAGAGGTTTACACTCATGCCAATTTCAGCAAGGTTGTTTCAATTTATGTCAAAATTATGGTCCAGTCAAGCTTCTATTAGAAATTTGACTGATCTTTGAGATAGGAACCTGGGGTCTGACATGACACTCCGTCACATGGGGGTAAACATTCATGCCAAGTATAAGAAACATTGGTCAATGCATGATCAAGTTAAGGTCTTGACAAGCTTCAATTTGTCTTTGACCTTCAACTGTGACCTTGATAGGTACCCGGTGTCTGTCAGGACCATTCGTCTCATGAAATAGGACATTCATGCCAAACATAAGAAAGATTGGCCAATGCATGAGTGAGATACAGCCCGGACAAGGTCTATAATGGTATTTTTTTATGTTTGACCTCTGAGTGTGGCCTTGACCTTTGAGCAAAGGCCTGTATTATGGGCACATCATACTGCCTCATGGACAACTGTGCCAAGTTATTAAATAAATGTCAATGCATAAGGGAGATACAGCCCGGACAAGGATCCGGACGGACACACTAACTAACTCACTACCTAACTCGTTAACTAACGTACAGACAGGCAACCGCCATTGTGGCGACTATGTGGAGCTCACCACTGGGCTTGACAAAAGAAATGAGGAAATCGGACAGGGAAAGCTGCACTCATCTTAATAATTCGAGCACAAAAACAATTACATCACAACACATCTGCAAAGAACAATGCCCACACACAACCAAAAGAAATGATTAAAACCCCAAAACGTTTTAGTAGCCAGTTTCAGCATGAAATTGTTTTCGTTCCTGCATAAAAAGATGGATGGGGCTCATTTTGTTTCCATGAAACATCGACACTATGTCCGTCGATGGTAATTTAAAATATCAAATCTCAAATAAATATTATCTAGAAGAAACATCAGTTATTCACAGAATTCGGTCACTACAGGTCCACATAGTGTATCTATCGAATATATCTAAATCAGAAATGGCACCAGAATAGATTGACAAACTCATCGATGCCTCATATCTGATTGACTCCATCGCCTTGCGAACATGAGAGTTACATCAGCTGTCCTTTACAATTTGTGTATTTAGCAAGGGAATGATTAACGCCATATTTATTTTGTCTTTGATATGACGCGGTCTAGGACGGAACCGGCTGGTTCTGCCGCACTCGGAGTGGCCCCTTTATGTACCATATACATGAACTACTAGGTTGTCGAAGTGATCTTTCTGCGAGTACAAAGATGGTATTACCATTTGCGGCACAATTCGGATTCGTGCGTTTTCCATTCGGAACGTTTAAATGACACTGTACTGCTTTAAAATAGATTATGTAATCATTATGAAAGTAAAAAATGTGTGCATTTCTATTTAACAATAACTGAAGACCGGAGCCATTCTAATGAGAAAATCTCTGGTTAAGATAAACGTATTGTGTGATAGCAAATGAGACATTTAAATGAAATGACGAAATACTAGGATCGAAATGAAGCACACAAGAATGGAATCATTTGAAAGGACTCTCAGACTGGTTGAACTATTTTGTGAAGTTCTGATAAAACCTGATTTTTCTAGGCAGATCTTAATCTGTGTGACATTGCCTTTATTGTTATTAATAAGAATAAATGACCCATCATACACTGAACTATTTGATATGTTATTAAATACGGATGAGGAATCTACGCCATGGGGTAACTCAAACTCAGAGGATGAAAGAGTCACTAGTTCGCAGAAGAAAACAGGGGTTATGTATATGTGTGATTTAGCAGCTTGTTTAACTAGTATCCTTTCTAAACGACGCGGTGAGTGAAATACATCGGAATACATTGATTTAAAACTCGAAAGTTTAGATTGAAGTGTGGTAGTTTTGTTACTGGATACAAGGAACCATTGTTTGTTTAGATAATTTTGGAATCGTTTGAAAAATACTTTGGGTTTAATCGGCGAAGTTAATATTAGGGTCTGCGTCACCATTATACGCGTGGATCGGAAGTAATCTTTATCGGAAGTATCAAAGAGTATGCTACTTATGGACCAAGAGTATGGCCATGGGGACTTCAGGTTACTCTTGTCACGATACAGGGGCAAACTATTGAAAGGTTCGCTTGAGTAGAGGTGCAAGTAGACCGTCAGTCCGTTGATCATCACATCATGATCCGGGTAGATGCATTTCTGATGTTTGTTCATCTTCTTACTAAATGGACAAAATATTGGTCGGCAAGGTGGGTGTCCCTGAAATATAAAAGGAATGCATGTCTTATTAAAGTTGTAAATCCAATTTAATTTGTTTAATATTTTATGGGTTTTTTTGACACACCGTACAACCCGCTGCGCCTATTGTGTAAGGCAGGTACAATCGCGTTTTTTCCTACAAGGGTACGTAATTGTTATTTTTGTGTGTTTTTCGTTGCCTTTGAAAGCGATAACTTGCACGCCTCGTTAAAGCGATGAATAAATAATTAGTACATAGAATTTATGTTCCCAGAAATGCTTTATAAATCGAGAAAACAGTTTTCAGGGGTGCGGTGTTGCAAATATTTTGAAATTATCACCTTTTACGTTGAATACTCGACTGAATATTCGTGGTTTGGAACAGTTCGAAATAATCGGATATTAACCTTAATCCTTCCTCAATATATCTGTCGTTTCCGTTTCATAAAAAGTACATTTTCTGTGTGTGAAGATACAAAGTTTTTAATTCAACGAGGTATCTAACAATGCTTAAGAAGCTTTGCGAATACTAACGTCGATGGCAGTGCGCAACATTTTAATACTAATGTAGAGGCAGATCAATGCTAACGACGACGGCGGTTACTCAAAGTACTTTACAGGGTTAGTTGACCCCTTTGGATCGTTTGTATGCTATAAATGTTATCCAGATTCATACTTAGCTGTACTTCACATCCGCTTCATCAAGTACCACTCCTATTTAAAGGCAATTTTTGTCAAGTTGATCTATATACCTGGTAATCGCCGAGATGGGCTATTTCCGCTTACTATTGCGTGCTTGTTTGTGCATGTTAATAGCCTATAATGACAATGTGGGGTTAACATGTGTATACATAGTTGATTTTATTGAGCGCTTCAGGTATCGTCATACACAATGAGTTATCCTTTTTGCACCATTTTTTGAAAGTGCAACACTTATAGCATCACTATCTGTATCCATCTTGTCTTGAATAATTCTGAAATAAATGTACCTGATTATATGTATTATCAATACTGCACAACGCGTATACATGTACTTTTAAATAATGCAGCCATTGCATTTTGTTTCGTTCAACCTTTAAGAATAAGTTTCAACAATATTTTAATTGTGACGGAATGTACAAGCTAGCTGACCAAACAATTTTTCCTGAAATCAAAGTAGAATCCAGAAACCAACAACTGCTCCACCGGTGAAAGATTGTCTGCAACCAATTTAAAAGGGAACACAGATAGGCCATGTATGTTTGTTGGGTTGGTAAGACCTGCCTTCCACTATGCGGGAGGGGTGCCGATTACAACTTGCCGCCGTTTCGGGAACCCTTCAGACTCATTTATCATACAAACTGGGTGGAGATTTGTCATTGTGCTTGTCCGGAGAGTCTTCACAGATCGGAATACACGCGGTATGCATGCTGAAGACTATCCGAAATAGCCAATGTATCGCGAATGAATGCAGATACTTCTGGAGTTATTTAGTTAATAACCGATTATTTCGAACTGTTCCATTCCACGAATTAAGTCGAGTATTCAAAATAAAAGGCGATAATTTAAAACTTTTTGCAAACACCGCACACCTTATCAAAGCGCTGATAGTACACCCTTTATATTTTGTACACAACATATAAAGGTATAGCCCTACCAGATTAAACTGAGACTCCTTGCATAATTCGTAAAAGTCCGGAGATAACGGTTTATAGTAAATTTACATACACATCGAATACAAGCGAGCATGGCCGGACGAGCTTTACGGACTTTGATGAGTGTCAAATAAATCTGGTCAAGCTATAACAACTCCTAAGAAAGAACAGTAATTGAAGGGCTATTTATAGCATTGAAAAGCTGATGAATGTCCGTTACGAAAACCGCAAAATCAAAATTTGTTACCCTGCACTTGTGTCGTGGCGTATTTCTCAGTTACGGAAATGACCAAGTAGTTACGATTGGCTTCTTGAGCTATTAAACTGACATGATTATACGAGTTGCTTCCCTTTAATTTAGAAAGTGACACTGCATGTTAAACAAGCTGACCGCCGGATAAACTTCTAGTGATTTAAAACATCGTTTTGGTGAAAACGAACTTTATAATAATAATTTCTTGTAAAAATGGTACAGAGGATATTTGTTGATTTTGGTGTAAGATCGAATTTTATTTCACCGAGTGATCACAGAAATCATTATTTTCACGAGTGGCCACTCGTAAAAATAATGATTTCTGAGATCACGAATGAAATAAAATAAGATCGTTCACCAAAAATCAACAAATTTTCTGTTTATTATTTGCTCCATTTTTTCGTAAAACGGTACAGTAATTAGCTGAATTGGAAAAATTACGTTGAAATTAGAACGTTATTTTCGAACGGGAAAGTTAAATAGTCTCTTTCATCAATATTTAAATGTATTATGTGAACATTTCATCTAATTTCATTCATAAATACGTTGGGTTATCCAAAAGTTTCTGGACTTTTGCTCTAAAACTTTTATTCTAAGTCAGATCAGTACGAAAATTACCATACAGTGACATTAATCTATTACCAACAATTGCCTCAAAACATTTTTATAAAGTACCATTTGTATGAACAGTAACACGTTGCCATATTAACACAAAAAAATGCGTTAGCGGCGCACTGCTGAATTTTTTTCTTCAGTAAAATGCGTTACGTTATTGTCGATTGTTACCGTGATTCTTCATTTAAAAATACAAAAATGCGTCCTCCTGTTGTATAATGTCATACCGATATTTTGGTATAATTTAAAGGTCGTATCGTATATATTCGTCATTTTATGAGCAGGAGGGTTAATGTTGGTATATAAAATTCAACGTAAAATATGACGTTACAAGATATCATTTACAGTCGCAAAATAATTCAATTATATATACAGCTAAGAGAACCCGCAAGAAA
The DNA here is from genome assembly GCA_963678985.1 of Spisula subtruncata. Lineage (NCBI taxonomy): Eukaryota > Metazoa > Mollusca > Bivalvia > Venerida > Mactridae > Spisula > Spisula subtruncata. The sequence goes on from OY787660.1 coordinate 44,599,486, forward strand.
GACAAGAATTGTTTGGCAAATTAAGTATAAACCCTTCTGCATTGTATTCAATTGTTTTTAAATGGCATAAAAAGTTAACAGACAGTCAGGGTGGTGTGACAGACGATGCATGTTAATAGGTACAAAGCAGACGTTCAACGAATGAGCGTTACGTTGGTTAGAATCGACCATCCTAGGTATTAGAGAAAAAAAAATCCACTTGTAGAGATAGAAACGACACATTTCAGTACACATCGACAGAACGAGAGTGTTTGCATATTATAAGTATACAGCTGATTACGGGAAACAAAGAACAACTTATTTACAGCGTGAAATGATTAAGTCGAAAGGGCGACGTCGTACGTCATTTCTGAGCGAGCGCCGGGTATGCCTACTACGCATGCTTACACATGCTATATTTATGTTATTTTAAATTATATCCGTATGATATTTGGTATGCGTGTTCAATGTAAATCAATTTTACCAGGACCATAGATTCGTAGCTTTAAGTTAAATGGTTTTTGAAAGAGAGCAAAAGTCCACGAACTTTTGAATAACCCCACGTATGTTTGCTAGAATCTATCTATACCTCCATTTCAACATATACATCGGCAAAAAAGAGGTCGTGTTCATCTTGGTACATGTCATAATATTTGTCATGGACTTTTAGTAAAGAGTGTTCGGACATTTCGCAGGTGACTGTTGTTGTTGTTAACGGTTCAATTATGGGAAACATTGCGTCTAAGAACCACCAAGGTATAATGTAACCATACAAAAACAATATTTCAGAATTCAGGATCGTGGTCAATACAAACATTTTGCGAGTGAAGAGCGATGCATTTCATGAGAATTTTAATTAATATATGTTGCACATGGACGTCTTCTAGGAATACACCAGTTTAAATGTGTTGTTAAGTAAGCTGATTATCATGGTATTATGCCAATACGTACTGTATTCATTGAGTGTTGATGTGAACGATCAATGCAAGCAATGTTAGTATTTTCTGGTCTTTGCACTGGCTGCTCAGAGAAACTGGCATCTATAATCACTGTAAATGATGACAGACCACCGACTCCCCTTTCTGTACTATCGAACTCGCAATTGTGCACTAGCATTGGTGTTCCCATGTTACAAATCGTACAAAATATATTACGGTATTCTCCGTATGGTGACAATAGGCCACTACTTTCACAAGCTGCAACAATGTCATCCCGAGTGGCCGATGTGAAATCAGGCATAGCAAACTCATAGCCTCGTCCACAAGTCGAAACATAGTCATAGCTATCATAACAAACCTCAGAAATTATCGAAGTGAAGTCGCCTTTATACACAAATCCAACCAAACAATTGTCCATGAAAGTGCCATCATCTATGCCTAAATCAAAACCTACGCTGCCAGAACAAGACACGTAAGGCTCCCAAACCTCACCGTCATGAACGCTGTAAGCGTCCGCACAAATTCGATTTTTGTAGATTTTACCCGTCGTTTTCGAATACACTGGATACAAACTTCCCCAAGGTGCTACTTTGGTATCGCCACAAGTAACAGTCGCGTTGATGATCTCTATGTTATCTGAATATTGCCTTGTTGCAGTTATCATTTTAAATTCCACGAGAACTCGTCGATTGTCATTTTTAGTAATTGGAACAATACATTCACTGTAACGGTTGGTCGTCGACAACGTATTCTCATCTGAAACATTCTCCTTTTTGGGAAAACAACAATTTCCTCTAATATCACAATCATCCAAGCAAGAACACACTGAAATAAATAATAGCTTAAAAAGTTACATAATTCTCCTAACAAATTATTTGGCCATCCATTAGTTCATGATGGGTCAAAATGAAGGTTAACCCCAATAGGAAAGAATACAGTTCTTACAACATTAGTTTTTACCACAAAACATAACCATAACCACAAAACATTACCTTTACCGAAAAGCATTACCTTTTCCCCAAATAAACCATTTGATACTTCTATTATCTAACCCAAGGGATGAGGTTCGAACATCATATCCACAATTTGTTCTTTTTATAAACATACATATACGAGGGTTGTCCCAGTAAATTGTGTACTTTTCTCATTACAGAAACGGTATACAATGCATTTGTTTTAAACTTTCACTAAGGATTTATACCCACTCTCACAAATCAGAGCTAATTACAGAAATACTGACAACCACAAAAAATACCAGAAAACCAAAGCTCGAAGCATACCCGTTATGACAATAAATCGAGCAATTCGAACGTAAGTTGTGTAGTTGAATTGCTCACAAGTGGAGGAATTTGTTGGACTGTGTAAATCAGAAATCAGATAACATTGACACATAAATGCGACGAAACACTATTGACATTACATCTTCTATGTGAGATGGATACTTGAGTTAGTTGGGAAGATGAAAATATCTCGAGATAATCCATCATATAGTGAGGCCATGAAGAAGACAATGAGCACCATAGACAATAAGTTACAAGTATGCTATGAGATGGTTAGAACCTGTAAGCTCAAGAATAATCAAGACAAAAGTTGTAAAAAAAACTAGATGCGAGTTCGTGCGGTGCTCCAATTAATGATACCGCAGAAGTACTAGTAACGAAGGAAGAATTTTACGACAGTTTATAGTCTTTATAGGGATGTCAACGGTTATTTGGTTAACCGGTTAACCGTTCGGAAGATTAAACGGTTAACCGGTTAGCAATTTGACCGAATAGTTACATCCCTAGTTTATACACAAAAAAATGAAGGACAAACTAGCTGTCCTCTGATTTTTTTGTGCATACAACATACAACATCTAAGTTATTGGTGGCACATTGTTTCCTAATAAGGGCATTCACAAGCAACATGTACATCTCTAGACAATTGCAAAAAAGACAATATATACCGATGGAAAAAGGGGAACAAGGTACTGGAAACTAAATATTTCTATTAAATTTTTAAAAAAAGATCTTGCATGTATCATCAATTTATACAAAGAATCAATGATATTAAAAATACTTGTCCATGGCTGCAAATGGAAAAATCAGATAACATGGTGGTCATCAAAGATATCAAAATATGTATTTGTGACTTTACCTCCCTTGGTTGATATGTTAAAGTCGTTTCGATTTAATAAAAATGTATCAAACTCAACGTTTTGTTGTACAATTTTGCAAACTGATACTTGACGCGTACTATAGCCAAATTTCATTGATATTTCTTCATGGTTGACAAAGTTATGTACGAATATATAAGTGAGGACTTAGAAAAGTTGCTAAGTATATTTACTCTTTTTGTCAAAAGGAATTAATGGCATATATAATGAATATTTTGAATATCTGATTTCCTTTGGTATGTCTTCAATAACAATTGGACTTTGACCATGAGTCAATCCCTTTTGATTATTCGAAAAAGCTGCAATACAAGGATTTCTTCAAACAAATGCTTCATGAAATACAAGAGAAACATGCACCCCTATTGTACATTGAAGGACGGTAATGAACGACGAATGTAAAATGCTGTTATCATAATATAATTAGATAAAATCCATAACATTTATATCTCAAATTCAGAAATGACTTACAAGGTGAATTTTTCTCTATTTTATAACCGAGTTGTTAGCAAATCGTTTAAAAGAAAGCATACAACGAACATAATGTATAATTACGTTAATATATAAAAATCTGATCAAGAAAATCTCGAAAACTGGCGTCCAGTTGCCCTCTTGAACATCGATTTTAAAATTGCAGCAAGGGTTTTTGGCAAAAAGAACACAAAACATACTTCCTAAAATGATAAGCTACAACTAACAAGGTTTCATATAAAATATTTATATTGGATACAATATAATATAATATACATGACGTAATGCACGATTAAGAAAGTCTTGATATCAAAGAAGCATTTGACTTCAAAAGGCATTATATACTATATAATTGTTATTTGTGCTTCATGTCTTGGGTAGGTATTTATAAAGCATCTTAAGTGAAAACTTAGAATTTTCTTAAAATCTCAAATTTTCCTTAAATGTTTCAGCTAAACAGGAAAATTAATATCAACAATGATTTACATTGTTTGGAAGCATTATGTAAAGAGCAACAGTAATCGTATAGAAAACATGGGATATTCTTTGTTTCTTGTGAACTATGGGTAGCTAAATATTTTAACTTAAGTCAAAATGTTTAAGTTTTCACTTAAGATGCTTTATAAATACCGGCCCATAGTACCTTCTAGTTAAAAAACACCTTTTATTTGATAACGTTTTTAATAATGGATGGTTACTTCAATATATCAACAAACAAGGCTGTCCTATATCCGCAGTATTATTAAAAGAACCTTTCAGTGATAAATATTAATCTGAACAACTCTACGCATGATATAGTTATCTCTCCGTTAGATGATGACACAGCAATATGTCTAAACATGAAATTAGACATATGCATTGCAATAGCTTTCATGAAAGAATTTGGCAAGCATTCTCGATAACAACTAAATTAGAAAAAAGTAATGTGTCCATGAGACACGGATGCCCCTGTTAGGAGTATAATTATAATAAAAGTAACAAATGGCCGTAACTCTGATAAATTGATCCAGTAAAAATTCCATCCATTACGATCAACTATAAATGATTAAGCCACAACAGTAAAGGGGAGGAAGAGGGAGAGGGAAAACATGACATATTTCTAGCTAAAAACAACAATTTAGTAGATGATTTAATGGAAAATGCCCCTTATACTCGTATAGGGATTAAGAACGTGTTATTTCAATATTCATTGTCATTTTTGGAAGAAAAAATAGTAATACTTGTCGAAAGAAGGATCGTAAGAGTTCTGCATTCTGCATTGGTGAAATGGCACCAAAAGTTGAAAATCGTCCAGCATGGCCGAAAACCAACCCTATTATACAGTTCCATTTGTTTAATGATATACACTCGGCGGCACTTCTAACGCTGCCACTTGATTATTCTTGATATATCGAAAACCGTTTGAGATAACCTGTTTTATGTGCCTATTGCTGCAGTTGTTAATTCAGAAATTGGTGTGTATGAAAATTTGTGGGAAAAGCTTAATTTACGTCACCCGGAATTAAGAATTCACAAAATTAAACAGCGTATTTATTTAGGGTCAATTGAGTATTTTCAATATTTTTTTTCTTTACAACTTCAAGTGTTATGTAATAATGTACACAATAAAAATATTCATAAAAAGCATCTACCTTACAATTTCCATGGTAACGAAATAGCATTTGGTAAGCTTAGATCGCCTCAAAATCAGCTCATAATTTGAATATAAAACCGATGCGTTTAAAAACAAATGTTTAACCTGAAATAAGGCTACTTGAATGGAAAATTCACATTTCTTCTGAATAACGAATCTTAATAGTACGCACTAGAGTTGAACAACGAAACTAGAAGAAAAGTAACGGAATCATCAATCAACAGAAATGACAGGACACGAAAAGCACAAAAGAAAGAACACGGAAAAGAAGAGCATACGGGGACAGCTACAAATTGAATCAGAACACATAAAACAGCTACAAAACACCACATTCCACTTCATCAGCTTGCCGTTTAAGTCATTTAAATAAATGAGGATTATATATTAACCAGCGACTTGTCGCGAATAACAAACAAAAGGACGACCACGCATCACATGTACAACCCAAAATACAACGTTCGACAGAAACCATTTTCGTTTGTCTCCAGTCAGTACTAGTATAGTTGCATTACAAAATGGCCGAGGTGATCAGAATGCAGACACACTGTACATGCCGGAACATCTTTGCTTTTTAGCAAAACTTACAATGACATTATCATTTCCTTACCTCCACAACAGGAATGCTTGTTACCAGATGGTTTGATGACGTCATTCATACATACACCAGTTCCGGGGCAGAGCTCATGTAGATAGATTGCTATTCTTTCTTCCAATGTTGAGTTTGGATACCTGGATGCTGATAAGCTGCTGACGATCCATAGCCACATGAGCGGTATTATATTCGAGTAAAGCATTGTTACCATATCCTGAAAACATATTCATAAACACGTGTTATTTAATCCGTTGTCAAAAGTACGGTAGCATGGAGGTTAAGGTTTTAATAGAACAAAAAACCACAATTCAGATCTAATTTCGCTGGCTTAGAATGAGAGGGTCGTAACAACTACGTACGACCCTAGAGCTAGAAGATTTTTCCTTTGAAAAAAGAATTAGATTTAATATTTTCTCATTAAATGATGTATTGATGTATAACCTAGCTATAGCACACAAATTCCACATCAAATAATCCATATTTCATAAGGATGCTGTTATTTGTTTGACTTGGTTTGTTGAAATGTACTTCCTCTAACGTCTTTGTATCATGTAATATCGACGGTGCCGAACCAAAACCCTGTAACTCAATTTTGGCGCGAAAACGTTTTTTTTTTTGCCAATCGCGTTACTTAGATGGCGACAAGACAGAAATGAGCGGGACGTCTAGTAGACGTGGATGCTGCAAAAAAAGTTTTCGCGCCAAAATTGAGTTACGGGTTTTGGTTCGGCACCGTCGATATACTGAACACTAATATACAAAGGTAGAAATGTTCTTGTTATTTGAAAAGAACTCGACTCGTATAAGAGTCATTATTTATTTTTGCAACATTTGGTGTCCTAGCGCAATTCTATTCGCATCTTAATGAAATTGTAATTCCAAAGCATTTTGACGATGAGCACAGATAAAGTTTAACAACTCTGTGTAGTTTTTTTCTCCCTAATTCACAAAGACATAACATTTCCATCGTATCAAAGTAGAAAATATCGTTATTTTTGGTTGTCTCCCACCTTATACTTTTATGTTTGCACGTGTGTAATAAATTACTGGGCTATTTATATTTGTAGAAATTTGTTTTAAACTTAACAATCATCTTTGCTCAACCCATTCATATACATCACATACTATACGATCACTTTGTTTTAAAAAATAAAAGTGTATAAAGTGTGTACCCAGCATCGTCGTATTTCGCGTAACATTTACCCCAAATGAAAAAGTAATCACACATCCCTGTACATTTGTGAAATACACCCATCCTCGTTTTTAAGATAAAACATTCGGGAACACAATGGTATTGTGTTGTGTTATGACATAGTCTTCAAGAAGCCAGAAACAGAACTCAAAGGTTGGTAAGTAGATGCGTATATTTCATTTATGTATTTACTGTAACGGTAGTGTTTTATATGTTTAAACGAAATAGATAAACTACGGTGTATACTATGTAAATAGTGAGTTGTGCTTTACACGAAACCGTGTGTATTATGACCCACAGGTATGCGGTATGATTTTTATCCAAGTTTAACTGAGAATAATTCAGTCATGTAACAGTCACTCCTGTAACTCGATATTTTGTTACACGAAGGACCGAAATCATTACCGTAATGACATAATTATGTTTTAAGCGCCGCTAATTTAATTATACCATTAAATGAAATATGTTCACATGCGGACATATGCGCAGTTTTATGTCAACTACTTACTTTATAAAAGTAACAAATGTTATTTATATTTTATATCTTGGTACGCAAATAATAATAGTTTCATGTTACACGAATGACTTTTTTTTTTGCTACAGTAGGGACAAATGAAGGTAATGAATGAAATTGTTTCTGATTTTGTGATGGGTTGGTACAGTGTGTAATGACTTAGAAAAGAGTTCAAAATATGTGATTTTTTACTTACAAATCTATTGAAAACAAAGCAATTCAGTGTACGGTTTCCTGTTACTGGAATGACTATATATGTTACACGAAGGACAACACTACATACAACTATGACATTATTCCTTTTGGTTTAGTTTTGCAGGATATGTTTTATTCAATTATATTCAATCTGGGTTATAAAGCATAGTTAGTACAGACTTATCTTTTATCATATTATTTACAATGATGTGATTTAATCGACTGTCTGAATAATAGTTAGGACCATACTGTACTATAAGCATTTCGTGTCCCGGTATCTACTGATGCGGGATTATATATAGTTATGGTCTTGTCAATTTGTTTGTCCGTTCGATACAATGTAAAAACAAATCGTTCAAGTTGATTAAATTAGCTAGTTATGGACAATGCTTCCACTGGGTCATAAGCAGTCCTGTACTGTAAATGTTATACCTTACCATTCTATTGGTTAACACTACTCGTTATTGTTGCCGGCATATGTAGTGTGAACTAACCATAGTTGTATAATGATTATCTGTATTCACTTTTGTTATTTTCAGAGTATTCTGGGGACGTAAAGGTTGCTACGTTTGTTTCTTTGGTCAGCATAGAATTATTGCATTTCATACACCATAGCAGAAAGGCAGAATCCTGCTTTGCCCCATTATATCACTGAGGTATGTTGATATGTCTATTTCTTAACAATAAATGGTTTTAAAAAATAAAAGCATCGGTGAGTGTCAGTTCTGAATTTCAATAAATTGCTACTACTTGATTTTTTCGAAAAGTTAACTCTAAATTATGATGACACAACAACTAATGTAGTTTCACCATTATTCTCTGTTTAATTTTTTAAAAGTTTTCAATTGATGCAGTCGGAATTCTGTTTGGTGCAATACAAGAAGTAAATCAAAAGAGTAAATACTACTGTAAGGTTAATATTGTTTTGCTGTGTCGGATTCGATGTTGGTGTTGACATCGGTGTAACTTTAATTGTGTTTACCAAAGTTTAGGAACAAGTTGTTTAAGCTCATATATTCACAAAGTCAATTGACATATAAAATTGATACTTATATGTTTATCAACATGGACCCTACACAGGAGTATATATATGTTACCATATCGAGCATTAATTGAGGTACATATGAAACTTTCTTTGGGTATTAATTTCCCCAAAGATAGCTTTAGAGTATTCTAGCTGTTTTATGTGTGATACATGAACGGCATTTGTATATTGCAGAAGATGGGAATGTCAAATGCAGAACGACAACGGAAGTTTCTTATGCAAAGAAATGCAGATGCACTTAGAAGGCAGAAATATCTCCAGGAATGTAAGACTAAATATCGAAAATACAAGATGGTGGGAAAGACGAAAAATGTGACCGACAGGACTGAACGAGAGAAAAGGCATGCAAGAAAGGTATTGCGTTTACAGCAAAGAAAGTGTAGAAAACGTAAGAGAGATTCTAAAGACATGGAAGCTGAATTAGAAGATATAAAGGGTACAAACGAACCAAGTAATTCAAAATTTAATCGTACTGACAAAGCAAATAAAAGAAACATTGCAAAGTGTTACAGTGACCTAAAATGTAAAGAAATTGAACTGAATAATATCGAAAAGAAAATGAATTTGTATACGAAACGGTGGTTAAGAAAAAAGCGAATAGTTGTAACAGTTTAGTTTCATTTGTTATCAAGAAGTTGTCACATATTGTGTAAACAGATGTCAGTCATGAAACATGAACATTCTTTCATGTAACTGGTCATGAATTATTTTGCTGAAATTATCTGTTTAATAGGGATGATACACATGGTCATTATAGCAATTGATTGTAAGTACAATATGGTAAGTTTTGTTCCTTATTTTTTGTTTCTTGTTCAATTAAAAATTATAAAAAAATATAAATTGTCTTTGATTTGTCATTCCTATAACAAAGCATGTCCTTCCTGTAACAGGCATGTCCCTAATGTAATAGTGCAAGTTAAGTTGATTATCAGTAGAAATACCAATGATATTGACAAACAAATACGTTTTTTCATACAACTTGGTCTTTGTTGTTACAAAACTACAGCTTTTATAAGAGATGGGTTAAAATTCGAACCGCCAAAATAACTTAATTACGATCAAGTTACACATTTTTAAAAAAGGTGTCTCTTAATCGCTAAATGTGGTTTCATCGTGTCATGTTTATTTAATACCAAGGCACTTAGAGAAACTACACGTCCAGTTCTTTTCAAATAACATAATAAGATTTACCTTTGTTGCTTGGTTTTTAATAAATTTCATAATACAAATGTGTTACGGGAAGGACATTTCAACATAAGAAACCAAACGAAATATAGTATCCTGACAAAATGTGGAATGATTGATGTGGAATTTTGTAACATTAGCAAGGGATATACACCTATACATCGTTTAAACAAGAATATATTATACATCAACTACTTTTTTTAAGAAAAAATATTCAAGTTGAAATGTTGCAAAAATAAATATTGACTCATAACATAACAGTGCATTTGTATTTTATAAACATGAAACGGTTAAAAACATATGGCATTTTTGAAAAAGTTTTTTGAAAATATGCAATTTGATCGTAATTAAGTTATCGTGGTCTTTTTAATTCTAACCCGTTCGTTATAGAAACTTTAGTGTTGCGTCTGGTATAAAAGACAACTTTTGTTCATCAAAATCTCTGGTATAGCAACATATAATAAACTTAACACATGGTGTTACATTAGGGACATGCATGTTACAGGAAGGAAATACTATCTTATGGGCATTTTATTTTTATCTGTATTTTATTTTTTAGTAACTTTTCATTGAATATGAAGCAAAACAATAAAGTGTAAAGCATCCACAGTTGTGCTAACAAACAATGACTATAATAGCCACGTGTATCACCACTGGAAATAGACAATTCATGACATGTTACATGAAAAACTATCAGAGTCAAAATATTTTGCATCATTGACATAAACCAATGCACTTGAAGGGTTCTATTTGTTTTTTTTGTATTTATTTAGATGAAGTGATAATGTATCTTCAAAATACATTTTATATTTTCAAGCGAAAACCACATCAGTTTTTTTTATTGAACATACTTTTTTCGCAGCTATGTACACGTATGTGTAATGTTTTATATGAAAGACACGGTAAAACTGTAATTCGCAACAATGAATGCAGTTTTAAACAATTTGACTTTGAACAACACTATTGCCGTTTATTTAAGTTTTAATAATTTAATGACGCATTTAAAAGATTGAGCAATGTGTTTACAATCAATTACTACGAAATCCGATGTATAACTTAGCAAAGGTACCTCGTTTCATCATAAATGTTGTGATTTGTTAGAAAAATGAATATTTATGGTTTGACAACAGTGACATTTGCATCCACATTGTTTTGAAAACTTACCGCATTCAGTGGATCAGTACATATCCGCATATCAGTCAGTGTGAAGGTAAGTACCTGTATGTTAATCAGTGGGTTCCTAGCAAACTGGAAATATGTCAGTAGATGTACATTAAGTATGTCTGTTAATAGGTCGACTGAGTGTCAATCAGTGTTTTCTCAGTATGCCAGTTTTGGGGCTGCAGCAAGTACGTCTTTGTTAAAACAGTTTGTTGACATCAGTCGTTTTATTGGCTGCTTGTCTGCCAGTTGGGTTGATATTTTTCTGACAGAGACTTTTTGTAGAGGGTCATTGGCGGGCCAGTACTATGCCAGTCGATATTTTGGCAATTGGTCAGACAGTGCCAAACATACCATAAGTCATTACCACATAAGACAAGTACAGCTGTCTTGTCAGTTGGGTCAGTCAATATCTAAGTAAGTGTGTTGAAAATTTACTATATAGCAGTAGGTCAGCAGCAGATCACTTGTTATGCAGTCCGTAAAATTGTAAAAATTGCCGGTTTAGTATTCTCATTAACAGTAATAGCAGTCATGTGGACACTTATTACCGTTTATGTTGAAATACGTAGAACCGTAGTTAGGCAATTTCATCAAACAAGTTACGTAGCAATTGAATTATATATAATCTACAAAAAAGGTTAGGGTACATTGATAATTTTGAAAATCGTGAAGGTCTAAGTAAACAATTGTGCATTCTGCTATATAACATAATATTTCTACATAATGTAGAAGAAAGGTTAGGAATATTTTTAAAAAATCGAAATCGCAAAGGTCTAAATGCAAAATTGTGAATTCTGCTCCATAATTGTCGGAGCACATTGACAATCACTCTGACAATGTAGCCTCTGGTTTCACTGGTAGAACCTGTGGTATTCAGGGAATTGTCTAGGATGAAATGCCACTTTTGGCAACAGAAAAGTAAAACACAAAGCATAACAGTCTTACCTGTAACATAACATCAAACGAATTAATTGAACGTTCTTATGTGTATGTGATGCATTCTTAATTGCGTTTAGCTTTGACTTATGAGGAAGATTCTAACCAATTAACTAAAATATATCAATTTATACCGTACCACATATAATATGAGTCCATTTTAAACAAGTAATAGTATTTCCTGTAACAAATATGGTCTATCATGTAGCAGGCAAAAAAGTCATGACTAATAGCCTGATGTTGACATATGTTGATATCTTATTTTAAAACTGACACAGATATTTTGCAATATCTGACCGTAACAATACATTTGTCAATAGCAAACTATTAAATTGTGTAGTTCAATACAAAAAAGTCTATCCTGTAACAATTGCTGTCCTTCCTGTAACAAATAGTCCGTGACAGGAAGGAACGTTACATGAGGGAATTATTCCGATTCAATCTGTTGGTAATAAATAAATTGTGGACCTATGAGGTTGAAATGTATGTCTTGTACACAGCACAACAATATGTGTCCAACGTATACCAAACATTGTTTCTAATCATATTTAAAGAAGTGAAACTCCCGTTACAGTAAAGACATATACAAATATACGCCTCTACTAACCAACCTTCAATTTCTCTTTTATCCAATATATGTGTGTGTACAAATGTTACATGAAAGACGTAAACGCTGGGTACAATATTTCAATACAATTATTTTGAAGAAAACTATCGTTAAATTTCGCTTTGGATGTATTATCAGGCAGACGAAATGTGTATTTGATGTATGTATGATTTTGATGACATAGTTTGATCCATATCGTTTGTTACTAGCATATATACACAAGAGTTCTGGTCTGGTGACAGTCCAAAACAGCACAATTTACTACTTTAATAATGTAGACATGTTCTTTTTGATTGGAATAATGCATATAAAAATACTGACATTGATAAACAAGTTATGTGCAACCAACCAAAATTGCTTGTTATGACATTTTTGTTACGGTTTAACATATAATGCAAAAAGACAAGCACTGTTGCAAAAAAATGACTCTTATAAGACTGATATATTAGCAATCTGCATCATAGGGGGCTTCTTATGAGCCTATCTTCATGAAAATCGGAAATTGTCATGTTGACCAAACTGAAGTTGAAACAGCTTGTTTTACTTAAAATAAAGAGCATTTTTCAGACAGTTTATGCTTGTTTTCTCAAAATATCGATTATGTACTTACGCGGGGCGGGTTGTTGAGGGTTATGATTGTTTATTTTCCTCGTCAATAGATATACCTGTGTCTAGTGCTTCCCAGTTCACATCTTATAAGTTTTAGGCAAGTAATAATATTGGTTAGTTTACACAATGATTTTCATATTTCTAGAATTAAAAAATATGTATAATTTTTGTTCAAGGATGTTACATGTTATACAGAATAAACACCTCAGTTTTGTGAAAACATACAAAAAAAACCAAAAAGCAAAAAGGACAAAGTTGCTTCTCTATTGAATAATTCTGGTTCTGGTACGTGGTTTGTTATTAACTAATTATTATTGGTATTTATTTGGATATCACATAAAAATTCCGGTCCTGTCATTCCAATCATCGTTGAAATTACTGATAATGTGTTTCTTATTAGCTATTTCTCTTAATATAATTATTATTGTATTGGTACCTAATACCGGTATAGAGTTTAGCATAATGAATAGTTGGAAGAGACTCTTTTAATCTGCAACTAAAGTATACATGATTTATATCGTATTCCTAAAAGAAAATATTCCCTATTTAAATAATTGGTTACAATAAATTTATGTAAAAACAGATCTCTTAAAAATTCGGTATTGCGCAATGCCAAAATAGGTGTTCAATTGTTTCTGCAGAAGTGAAGACGTTTTACAAAAAAAATGGTATGTTTAATATTTATTTTGAATAGAAATGAATTTGTTCCAAGTATTCTATGTATTATTCTATATTGGAACCATTGCATATTAGAGTCATTTGTTATTTCAAATGGTAAAGCAAAAATCTTTTCAAAAGATGTTTCTTTTATTTTACTTACCAGGCTATAGCTATAGTTGGCGATAGAAAAAATCGTGTGTTTGTAACATTTCTGAAAATCTATTCATCAGATTTTGGTAAAACATTACACAGAACTACAATAACTTCCTACCTACTTCCATTCAATAATTTTTAGTCACCTATTAAAAGACATTTATTCTTTAATTAATATGTATTGAAATAACATGCACATGGACAGTTTACCGCAGGGAGGTAATGATGATTTATTATCAAATATTTAACCGTTATAGATCTACAACGACCTTCGAAATATGACCCCTGGACCAGTCCATATACCAAGGTTGAAACGATATTTACCGTTATTTTATGAAAAAATACGGATAGGTTTGAGAAAATTTCCCTTTACTTCTAGTTGACAACGTGGCTTAGTGGATAAACTGAGTTGCGTGAAGTTGGCACAACATACGACATTGGACATTGAACATTCGATTTTTGAACCCATTTATGGGGAATACCATCGCGACATTGAACATTGAACATTCGATTTTTGAACCCATTTATGAAGAATACCATCGCGGCATTGAACATTGAACATTCGATTTTTGAACCCATTTATGGGAAAAACCATCGCGACATTGAACATTGAACATTCGATTTTTGAACCCATTTATGGGAAATACCATCGCGACATTGAACATTGAACATTCGATTTTTGAACCCATTTATGGGAAATACCATCGCGACATTGAACATTGAACATTTAACATTCGATTTTTGAACCCATTTATGGGAAATTCCATCGCGATATTGAACATTCGATTTTTGAACCCATTTATGGGAAATACCATCGCGACATTGAACATTGAACATTCGATTTTTGAACCCATTTATGGGAAATACCATCGCGACATTGAACATTGAACATTCGATTTTTGAGCCCATTTATGGGAAATACCATCGCGACATTGAACATTGAACATTCGATTTTTGAACCCATTTATGGGAAATACCATCGCGACATTGACCATTGAACATTCGATTTTTGAACCCATTTATGGGAAATACCATCGCGACATTGAACATTGAACATTCGATTTTTGAACCCATTTATGGGAAATACCATCGCGACATTGAACATTGAACATTCGATTTTTGAACCCATTTATGGGAAATACCATCTCGACATTGAACATTGAACATTCGATTTTTGAACCCATTTATGGGAAATACCATCGCGATATTGAACATTCGATTTTTGAACCCATTTATGGGAAATACCATCGCGACATTGAACATTGAACATTCGATTTTTGAACCCATTTATGGGAAATACCATCGCGACATTGAACATTGAACATTCGATTTTTGAACCCATTTATGGGAAATACCATCGCGACATTGAACATTGAACATTCGATTTTTGAACCCATTTATGGGAAATACCATCGCGACATTGACCATTGAACATTCGATTTTTGAACCCATTTATGGGAAATACCATCGCGACATTAAACATTGAACATTCGATTTTTGAACCCATTTATGAAGAATACCATCGCGACATTGAACATTCGATTTTTGAACCCATTTATGAAGAATACCATCGCGACATTGAACATTGAACATTCGATTTTTGAACCCATTTATGAAGAATACCATCGCGACATTGAACATTCGATTTTTGAACCCATTTATGAAGAATACCATCGCGGCATTGAACATTGAACATTCGATTTTTGAACCCATTTATGAAGAATACCATCGCGACATTGAACATTGAACATTCGATTTTTGAACCCATTTATGGGGAATACCATCGGGACATTGAACATTGAACATTCGATTTTTGAACCCATTTATGGGGAATACCATCGCGACATTGAACATTGAACATTCGATTTTTGAACCCATTTATGGGGAATACCATCGCGACATTGAACATTGAACATTCGATTTTTGAACCCATTTATGGGAAATACCATCGCGACATTGAACATTGTACATTCGATTTTTGAACCCATTTATGGGAAATACGATCGCGACATTGAACATTGAACATTCGATTTTTGAACTCATTTATGAAGAATACCATCGCGACATTGAACATTGAACATTCGATTTTTGAACCCATTTATGAAGAATACCATCGCGACATTGAACATTGAACATTCGATTTTTGAATCCATTTATGGCAAATACCATCGCGACATTGAACATTGAACATTCGATTTCGAACCCATTTATGGGAGATACCATCGCGACATTGAACATTGAACATTCGATTTTTGAAACCATTTATGGGAAATACCATCGCGACATTGAACATTGAACATTCGATTTTTGAACCCATTTATGGGAAATACCATCGCGACATTGAACATTGAACATTCGATTTTTGAACCCATTTATGGGAAATACCATCTCGACATTGAACATTGAACATTCGATTTTTGAACCCATTTATGGGAAATACCATCGCGACATTGAACATTCGATTTTTGAACCCATTTATGGGAAATACCATCCCGACATTGAACATTGAACATTCGATTTTTGAACCCATTTATGGGAAATACCATCGCGACATTGAACATTGAACATTCGATTTTTGAACCCATTTATGGGAAATACCATCGCGACATTGAACATTGAACATTCGATTTTTGAACCAATTTATGGGAAATACCATCGCGACATTGAACATTGAACATTCGAATTTTGAACCCATTTATGGGAAATACCATCGCGACATTGAACATTGAACATTCGATTTTTGAACCCATTTATGGGAAATACCATCGCGACATTGAACATTGAATATTCGATTTTGAACCCATTTATGGGAGATACCATCTCGACATTGAACATTGAACATTCGATTTTTGAACCCATTTATTGGGAAATACCATCGCGACATTGAACATTCGATTTTTGAACCCATTTATGGGAAATACCATCGCGACATTGAACATTGAACATTCGATTTTTGAACCCATTTATGGGAAATACCATCGCGACATTGAACATTGAACATTCGATTTTTGAACCCATTTATGGAAAATACCATCGCGACATTGAACATTGAACATTCGATTTTTGAACCCATTTATGGGAAATACCATCGCGACATTGAACATTGAACATTCGATTTTGAACCCATTTATGGGAAATTCCATCGCGACATTGAACATTGAACATTCGATTTTTGAACCCATTTATGGGAAATACCATCGCGACATTGAACATTGAACATTCGATTTTTGATCCCATTTATGGGAAATACCATCGCGACATTGAACATTGAACATTCGATTTTTGAACCCATTTATGGGAAATACCATCGCGACATTGAACATTCGATTTTTGAACCCATTTATGAAGAATACCATCGCGACATTGAACATGCGATTTTTGAACCCATTTATGAAGAATACCATCGCGACATTGAACATGGAACATTCGATTTTTGAACCCATTTATGAAGAATACCATCGCGACATTGAACATTGAACATTCGATTTTTGAACCCATTTATGGGAAATACCATCGCGACATTGAACATTGAACATTAGATTTTTGAACCCATTTGTGGGAGATACCATCGCGACATTGAACATTGAACATTCGATTTTTGAACCCATTTATGGGAAATACCATCGCGACATTGAACATTGAACATTCGATTTTTGAACCCATTTATGAAGAATACCATCGCGACATTGAACATTGAACATTCGATTTTTGAACCCATTTATGGGAAATACCATTGCGACATTGAACATTGAACATTCGATTTTTGAACCCATTTATGGGGAATACCATCGCGACATTGGACATTTAACATTCAATGTTCGAATGCATTTATGGGGAATATCATAGCGACATTGAACATTGAACATTGAACATTCAATGTTCAAATCCATTTATGGTGAATAAAATCTTATTTTACTGCAAAATTGGATTGGCAAGTAGCAAGTGTCAGCTAGCTGCCAATTCGAATTTCACTGTCGAATCGAATTGGCAACTGGCAACTGGCAGCCATCTGCCAATTCAAATTTCTCGATAGAATAGAATTGGCAACTGGCAACTGTCAGTCTGCTACCAATTTATATTTCACTATAGCATCGAATTGGAATCTGGCAACTGGCAGCTAGTTGCCAATTTAAATTTCACTGTAGAATCAGTGAAATAGAAAACTCAACAACATCTCTTTTGCATAGTTTTGAGGCTTGTTGAAACTCTAAATCCGGACAAAAGCTTGTTTTCAATATTGTGTGATAGCTATCACATTGATGTGTATGCTGAATCGATCCTAGAAAATGTATTTGTTTATATCCGATTACATATATATTGCAAAGTTTCAATTATTACACGTATTCTAACTATATTCCCCATGCTATAGAGTACCCATGATTATTGTAAAACCCAATCCATAACGAGATTGCCAATTCTACAATTTCGCGAAAATGCCGATAAATTAATACAGTTTAGTCAAATTACTAAATTACCGTTACTGTGGGAATCTCAATTCTATGATTGGAAATATTAGCGGCAGTCACAACCCAACGCACGTGCAACTACACGCGTGACAAAACGTGTGTAGCATTTCGATGCGTTCTATAGATCTGCGTTCGGCCAACCTATTCATCCAGGTACGGATCTAGGCACTGGTCACGGGGGCCCGTCCCCCTAGTTGGCTGAGATTAAAAAAAACGAATAGAGAATAAAACAGTTATTGAAAAGGCACACTTTAATTCGTTCCTGTATAAAAAGAAAGAATATAACCGAACATAGATATGATGTTTACTCGTTTCGCTAGCCTGCAGAGAATGAAGTAATATCCATATCTCACCGTAATCAACGTTTGCGAACGATCCTTCTTACGACGAGCCCAGATTGTTCATTATTGCCAAATATTCATGTCACGTTTGTGGTTACTTGTGATGACGCCAACGTAAGCACTGACGGCCGTTATACTGCTTCACATGGCCCAAAAAAGGAAGAATGTGATGACTTTGGCGATAAAAACAACGTTTCTAAATACTAGACTGATATAATTCTGTACATAAAATATGTACATAAGTATCCTTGTTCTATCGTATAATATGGGTTAAGTAGCTGACAGTATGTCTTCAAAAACGTATACTTATAAACTGTAAATACAGATCTTGTAAAGGATTCCACCAGAAATAGCAATGAACTTATTGAATATTTTGACTAGGCGAATGAGCACTTAAAATAACCATAAAATGCTCCCGAAGGCCACAAATCAGGTAGGAGTCATGGGACCAGGCCTGATGATTATAAACATTTCTCAATCTCATACTCGAACTCCGTACTCCAAGTGCCAACTCATACTCCATGGAGTACCGTACTACAACCGTGATCATAAACCTTCCTGAGCTCGTACTCGATGGAGTACGGATTCTCAGTCGTAAAATGCCTATAAAATCTTTAATTCTTATGTATTAAAATGAAATTTTAAAGTCATAAAGATGATGAGTGGAGTTTGAAACGTCCGATTTTCTGTGGGCTTAAATGGCGGGATTTCCCTTCTACCAAGCCCTTGAAATTTCACCCCTGAGAAAACTTCTTCACATGAGATCCGATCCTAACAAGTTTGGGTGCGTTGGAAAGCTCTTCTCGTGCTCGTTCATTTTACACCAAACTACCAACCGACTAGCTTGCCTTTGAACAAAAATCCACAGCGCATCTAACGACCGAGCTTTGCAGGCGGCTTTATCGGAGCTCCGTGAAGTTGGCGGCGGGTTACAAGTTAGAAATTCGATATTGATTTCTAACTGATAGCCAATACCGAACTAGCACAAAGTTCGTTATTCGCCAACCTTTGGCCAATATCGAACTGGTGTCCAATCTGCTGCTAGCACCAAGTTTTTTATTCAACTTTAAAAGAGGTAGTATATCGAACTGGGTTCGAATTTTCTGCCAGCAGCGGCTGCCACAAGCACGTTCGACATTCAACTGGAAAATATGAGGAATACCAAACTAGGGTCGAATCTTCTGCCAGGAACGGGTTTGATATTTAACTTAACAAGAAGTCCAATACCGAACTGGGTTCGAATCTTCTGCCAGCAGTGGGTTCGATATTTAATTCACAAGCATAATATAGTGTAAATTAGCACTTAAAGATATATATTCATGAAAAACCAGTTTAATGTGATGTTCGTGGGTCTTTTTTCACAACCAAATATGAATTTAAACGGCAAAAGAAGGCATACCGGTGAAAAACCATTAGATATCATGATCGTGAAATTTAATTCACAAGCATAATATAGTGTAAATTAGCACAGGAAGATATATACTCGTGAAAAACCAGTTTAATGAGTAGTTTGTTGATACGTTTTAACAACCAAACATGAATTTACGTGGCATGAGAATGAATACCGGTGAAAAACCATTAGATATCATGTTCGTGAAATTTAATTCACAAGCATAATATAGTGTTAATTAGCACAGGAAGATATATACTCGTGAAAAACCAGTTTAATGTGTAGTTTGTTGATAAGTTTTAACAACCAAACATGAATTTACATGGCACGAGAATGAATACCGGTGAAAAACCATTAGATATCATGTTCCAGAAATTTAATTCACAAGCATAATATAGTGATAATCAGCACAGAAAGATATATACTCATGGAAAACCAGTTTTAGATGATGTTTGTGGGTCGATTTTCACAACCAAACATATATTTACATGGCACTAGAAGGCATACCGGTGAAAAACCATTAGATATCATGGTCGTGAAATTTAATTCGAAAACATAATACATGTATAGAGTTAATTAACACAGAAAGATATATACTCGTGAATAACCAATTTAATTTGATGTTAATGGGTCGGTTATCACAACCAAAATTGTATTTACATGGCAGAAGAAGGCATACCGTTGAAAAATCACTAGGTATCATGAATTTAATTTACAAACATAATATAGTGTAAATTAGCACAGAAAGATATATACTCGTGACAAACCAGTTTAATGTGATGTTTGTGGGTCGTTTTTTCAAAACAAGAAGGCACACCGGTGAAAACCCACTAGATTTCATGAGCGTGAAATTTAATTAACAAGCTTAATATAGTAAAAATTCACTCAGAAAGATATATACAGGTGAAAAACCAGTTTGATGTGATGTTTGTCGGTCGGTTTTCACAATTAAACATGAAAATACATGGCGATACAAGGCATACCGGTGCAATACCATGAGATATCTTGTTCGTGAAATTTAATTCGAAAACATACCATAGTTTAAATTAGCACAAAAGATATATACTCGTGAAAAACCAGTTTCATGTGATGTTTGTGGGTCGGTTTTCACAACCAAACATTTCTTTACATGGCACTAGAAGGCATACCAGTGAAAAACCATTAGATATCATGTTTGTGAAATTTAATTCGAAAACATAATACAGAGTAAATTAGCATAAAAAGATGTATACTCGTGAAAAACCAATTTAATGTGATGTTAATGGGTCGGTTTTAACAACCAAACATGAAGTTACATGGCAAAAGAAGGCATACCGGTGAAAAACCATTAGATATTATGTGCGTGCAATTTAATTTACACGCATTATATAGCGTAAATTAGCACAAAAAGATAAATACTCGTGAAAAACCACTTTAATGAGATGTTTGTGTGTCGGACCCAGTTCGGTATTGGTTATATTATCCAGTTGAATAAGGAACCTGCTGCTGGCAGAAGATTCGACCGTAGTTCGATATTCGTCATATTTTCAAGTTAAATGTCGAACCTGATGCTGACAGAAGATTCAAACTCAGTTCGGTATTCCTCATAAATGGATTCAAAAATCGAATGTTCAATGTTCAATGTCGCGATGGTATTCCTCATAAATGGGTTCAAAAATCGAATGTTCAATGTCGCGATGGTATTTCTCGTAAATGGGTTCAAAATTCGAATGTTCAATGTTCAATGTCGCGATGGTATTTCCCATAAATGGGTTCAAAAATCGAATATTCAATGTTCAATGTCGCGATGGTATTCCCCATAAATGGGTTCAAAAATCGAATGTTCAATGTTCAATGTCGCGATAGTATTTCCCATAAATGCATTCAAAAATCGAATGTTCAATGTCGCGATTGTATTTCCCATAAATGGGTTCGAAAGTCGAATGTTCAATGTCGCGATAGTATTTCCCATAAATGGGTTCGAAAGTCGAATGTTCAATGTCGCAATGGTATTTCCCATAAATGGGTTCAAAAATCGAATGTTCAATGTTCAATGTCGCGATGGTATTCTTCATAAATGGGTTCAAAAATCGAATGTTCAATGTTCAATGTTGCGATGGTATTTCCCATAAATGGGTTCAAAAATCGAATGTTCAATGTTCAATGTCGCGATGGTATTCCCCATAAATGGGTTCAAAAATCGAATGTTCAATGTCGCGATGGTATTTCCCATAAATGGGTTCAAAAATCGAATGTTCAATGTCAATGTCGCGATGGTATTCCCCATAAATGGGTTCAAAAATCGAATGTTCAATGTTCAATGTCGCGATGGTATTCCCCATGAATGGGTTCAAAAATCGAATGTTCAATGTTCAATGTCGCGATGGTATTTCCCATAAATGGGTTCAAAAATCGAATGTTCAATGTTCAATGTCGCGATGGTATTTCCCATAAATGGGTTCAAAAATCGAATGTTCAATGTTCAATGTCGCGATGATATTTCCCATAAATGGGTTCAAAAATCGAATGTTCAATGTTCAATGTCGCGATGGTATTCCCCATTAATGGGTTCAAAAATCGAATGTTCAATGTTCAATGTTGCGATGGTATTTCCCATAAATGGGTTCAAAAATCGAATGTTCAATGTCGCGATGGTATTTCCCATAAATGGGTTCAAAAATCGAATGTTCAATGTTCAATGTCGCGATGGTATTTCCCATAAATGGGTTCAAAAATCGAATGTACAATGTTCAATGTCGCGATGGTATTCCCCATAAATGGGTTCATAAATCAAATGTTCAATGTTCAATGTCGCGATGGTATTCCCCATAAATGGGTTCAAAAATCGAATGTTCAATGTTCAATGTCGCGATGGTATTCCCCATAAATGGGTTCAAAAATCGAATGTTCAATGTCGCGATGGTATTTCCCATAAATGGGTTCAAAAATCGAATGTTCAATGTTCAATGTCGCGATGGTATTCCCCATAAATGGGTTCATAAATCAAATGTTCAATGTTCAATGTCGCGATGGTATTCCCCATAAATGGGTTCAAAAATCGAATGTTCAATGTTCAATGTCGCGATGGTATTCCCCATAAATGGGTTCAAAAATCGAATGTTCAATGTTCAATGTTGCGATGGTATTTCCCATAAATGGGTTCAAAAATCGAATGTTCAATGTCGCGATGGTATTTCCCATAAATGGGTTCAAAAATCGAATGTTCAATGTTCAATGTCGCGATGGTATTTCCCATAAATGGGTTCAAAAATCGAATGTTCAATGTTCAATGTCGCGATGGTATTCCCCATAAATGGGTTCAAAAATCGAATATTCAATGTTCAATGTCGCGATGGTATTCCCCATAAATGGGTTCAAAAATCGAATGTTCAATGTTCAATGTCGCGATAGTATTTCCCATAAATGCATTCAAAAATCGAATGTTCAATGTCGCGATTGTATTTCCCATAAATGGGTTCGAAAGTCGAATGTTCAATGTCGCGATAGTATTTCCCATAAATGGGTTCGAAAGTCGAATGTTCAATGTCGCAATGGTATTTCCCATAAATGGGTTCAAAAATCGAATGTTCAATGTTCAATGTCGCGATGGTATTCCCCATAAATGGGTTCAAAAATCGAATGTTCAATGTTCAATGTTGCGATGGTATTTCCCATAAATGGGTTCAAAAATCGAATGTTCAATGTTCAATGTCGCGATGGTATTCCCCATAAATGGGTTCAAAAATCGAATGTTCAATGTCGCGATGGTATTTCCCATAAATGGGTTCAAAAATCGAATGTTCAATGTCAATGTCGCGATGGTATTCCCCATAAATGGGTTCAAAAATCGAATGTTCAATGTTCAATGTCGCGATGGTATTCCCCATGAATGGGTTCAAAAATCGAATGTTCAATGTTCAATGTCGCGATGGTATTTCCCATAAATGGGTTCAAAAATCGAATGTTCAATGTTCAATGTCGCGATGGTATTTCCCATAAATGGGTTCAAAAATCGAATGTTCAATGTTCAATGTCGCGATGATATTTCCCATAAATGGGTTCAAAAATCGAATGTTCAATGTTCAATGTCGCGATGGTATTCCCCATTAATGGGTTCAAAAATCGAATGTTCAATGTTCAATGTTGCGATGGTATTTCCCATAAATGGGTTCAAAAATCGAATGTTCAATGTCGCGATGGTATTTCCCATAAATGGGTTCAAAAATCGAATGTTCAATGTTCAATGTCGCGATGGTATTTCCCATAAATGGGTTCAAAAATCGAATGTTCAATGTTCAATGTCGCGATGGTATTCCCCATAAATGGGTTCATAAATCAAATGTTCAATGTTCAATGTCGCGATGGTATTCCCCATAAATGGGTTCAAAAATCGAATGTTCAATGTTCAATGTCGCGATGGTATTCCCCATAAATGGGTTCAAAAATCGAATGTTCAATGTCGCGATGGTATTTCCCATAAATGGGTTCAAAAATCGAATGTTCAATGTTCAATGTCGCGATGGTATTCCCCATAAATGGGTTCATAAATCAAATGTTCAATGTTCAATGTCGCGATGGTATTCCCCATAAATGGGTTCAAAAATCGAATGTTCAATGTTCAATGTCGCGATGGTATTCCCCATAAATGGGTTCAAAAATCGAATGTTCAAAGTTCAATGTCGCGATGGTATTTCCCATAAATGGGTTCAAAAATCGAATGTTCAATGTTCAATGTCGCGATGGTATTCTCCATAAATGGGTTCAAAAATCGAATGTTCAATGTCGCGATGGTATTCCCCATAAATGGGTTCAAAAATCGAATGTTCAATGTTCAATGTCGCGATGATATTTCCCATAAATGGGTTCAAAAATCGAATGTTCAATGTTCAATGTCGTGATGGTATTCTTCATAAATGGGTTCAAAAATCGAATGTTCAATGTTCAATGTCGCGATGGTATTTCCCATAAATGGGTTCAAAAATCGAATGTTCAAAGTTCAATGTCGCGATGGTATTCCCCATAAATGGGTTCAAAAATCGAATGTTCAATGTTCAATGTCGCGATGGTATTCCCCATAAACGGGTTCAAAAATCGAATGTTCAATGTTCAATGTCGCGATGGTATTTCCCATAAATGGGTTCAAAAATCGAATGTTCAATGTTCAATGTCGCGATGGTATTTCCCATAAATGGGTTCAAAATCGAATGTTCAATGTTCAATGTCGCGATGATATTTCCCATAAATGGGTTCAAAAATCGAATGTTCAATGTTCAATGTCGTATGTTGTGCCAACTTCACGCAACTGATAAACTGTTCTCTTGTCAGGAACATACTTTTATATAGACTGTGGGTTCGAGTCCTCTGCTATACTCATTTTCAATAATTAAATTTCTATTTCAATTTTTTTATCGTTTTACGTTAATATTTTAATTCTTAATATTTGATTGATTTTACGTTTTGTAACTTATAAAAAAACCGCTTTGTTTCCTTTACATTAATTTAGTTTGGATATTGTATTTATTGCGTCATTGGCTTTGCTGCAATCGTCATTTTAAGAATTTTCAGTAGAATCGTCAGAATTAGCTAATGGTGTATGTTGTCAGTTGTCTGTATGGTGCAGCGGTCATAGTACATCGCTATCAATCGTCTATTTTGTTCTTTCCTGTGTGAGTTAAAACCCACTAACGAACCGTTTTTTTTATTTAATAAACTTATGCTTACATTAATGCTATATGCATACATTGTATTACCTGATTATAATCACATATCATTATATTTTTTCTATTCATAGTTTGCGTTATTCTTTTTTCAAACATTCATTGTATCAATTATACAATGTGTCAGAATCAGTGTAAGTATCAATTGAAATGCAAGTTACGACGCTGAGACAACCTTATATGCAGTCTATATGTTAGCTCTTGTCAGTCTGACAACCCCCTCTCACACGCTGACAATGTGCATTTTACGCACTGGAAGTTTTATAATTAAGCATCTCTTTGTAAATAGACATGCACGAAAAATGTTTGCCGCGCAAAATTTAAAAAAAAAACCATAGTGGAATGGGATTCGAACTCTTTCGTTCAATTTTGAAGTGTACGTATTCACAGTAGCTTAGCCGACTGCACTATGCACTCCACTTGCTTTGTTTATTCGTAATGCACCCTTTATTATTAAATACACCCCTATAACCTGGATTACTCGAATGTTAAAAGTACATTTACGCCCGAGTGCTTGTTGTAGATCTATACACTCCCTGGTCGTCGGGATCGACATTACTGTTATGAAGTCGATACTTAATTAGGAGGCCCGTATGATTCAGGTTATTAGGTGTGTCGCTTGTAAACAGTGTACAACAATAACATGTACTTCGTCAGATCCACAGACGGGCCTCGCGTGTGTTATATTAAATGACCGTAAGTATTTTTATATCAAGTCTTCTTTCTTGATACAATTCATACAAAACAACAAATATGTTACATAAAACTAATGCACAAAAGTTTTTTAACTGAATTGTGATGTTGCTGAAATTTCAGCGTGTATTAGGTAGATATATTTCATTTATTCGTGCAAAATAGCATACATGTAGGTTTAGTAAATTACAGAGAAATGTTTAAAAAAACACGATTTTTTTCTATCGCAAACTAGCTGTAATAAGGTAATGAGTGCCACATTTTATAAGTTTATCAATGATAAAAAGTGTACTGACTAAGTTAATTAATTTACTATTAGTTCGGAGAATTTTTCTGATCCAATATACACTTAGCGGCACTTCTAACGCTGCCACTTGATTATTCTCGATATCTCAAAATCGTTCGAGATAACTTTATCAAATTTTCACCAGTTTTAGTTCAAGGCATGTGCCTATTGCTGCACTTGTTAATTCAGAAATTGATGTGTGTGAAAATTCGAAATAAAAGCGTAATTTACGTCACCCGGAATTACAAAGTCACAAAATTAAAGAGCGTATTTATTAGGGGTCAATTGAGTATTTTCAATATTTTATTTCTTTACAGCTTCAAGTGTTATGTAATAAGTGTACACAATAAAAATATCAAAAAAATTAATCTACGTTACAATTTCTTAGGTAACGGAATAGCCGTAGGTAAGCATAGACCGCCACAAAATCAGCACATAATCTGAATATAAAACCGATGCGTTTAAAATAAACGTTTAACCTCAAATAAGGCTACTTGAATTGTAAAATTCACATTTCTTCTGAATAATAAATGTTAATAGTATGCAGTAGAGTTGAATTTATTCTGTTTGATATAATAATTGGTAACCATCAATTTAAATTTCAAGTTGAGCGCAACCCGCGTTACTCACAGGAATCGTATTTTCTCAACAGACGCGCTATGGGTGTGGAAAGCATTGTATTTTGCAGGAAAACCAACATTTTCCGTTTACTAGCATTTTGGGAAATATTGTTAATAACTATTAAATACCATGAGCGAATATAATGATGATAAACACAACCATTGTAGGAAAAGGGACATTTACACGCATACATAACAATCAGACCACCGTTATTGTGTGATAAATTGCGACTTACAATATAAGTATTCAGTCAGGTGAAGACGTGTCGTGCAATAGTCTATTGTCGAATCGAGCAGAAAATTCGCCAGAACCTGTGGCCAATATTGATGTTCAAGCGTGCCAAATTTCATTACAATTCATTGAAGACTTTTAAAGAAAACTGAAATATATAAGTGGCAGCGTTAGAAGTGCCGCTAAGTATATTATCATGGAAAATATAAATGCTAATAAATTTACCGTTCCCAACCCACCACGCGAATAATGTTGTGTCAATACATCTTTCTTTAACCTAGGTTATCCTGCCCAACAAATTCAGAAAAAGTGTCATTTAGAGTCTTTATAGTTTCAGTTGGAGGATTAGGAAGTGACGTAAATAGGTTATTTAAAACAGATTAAACTTATAATGTTTAAATTATTAATATTCTCGTTATTGTAGTTAAGTTTCTTCGCTTCAAGTTGTTTTATTTTTATTTTTTTCAAGATCTACATGAAATTTAATTCCTAACATCTCAAAGTACTTTGGTTCCATGACAGTTTCAATTTTGTTTTTATGGTATTGGAACTATTTTTATTTTAATAGCGATGTTGGGGTAAGTAGAGACCATGTTTAGGGCCAGCGTATTTTCAAGAGGGCTCCATTTCTTGAATACTGCAAGAAGTTCGGCTCTTGAATGTTTCCGGGCGCATGTATCTTCAGCAAGGAACCACAACCTGGTATTTTCAGGATGTGGTCTCATGCAATAACCGCTTTTTTATAATTTCTTTGCTGGGTCATCCTGCATTCGGCGGGGACTTGAATTTTTTATTGTTTCTTTGACTTATGTGTGGGCATTGCTCAGGGTAGTTGTGTTGTGATGTTTCTATTTTTTGTGCTCGGCTGATTAGGTTGAGTGCTACCTTCCCTGTCTGATTTTATCATACCTTTACGAAGTGCTCAATGTGAGCTTTTGTCATACCGAGTTGTCCGTTGTCCGTTGTCCGTCGTCGTCGTCCGTCGACGTCAACAATTACTTCAAACGACACCTCCTCCTAAACCGATTGGTCAGTTTCAACCAAACTTCACAGTTATGATCATATATCAATAAACAGCTACATAACTCTACAGCTACACATTTAATATTAAAAAAAACAAGGTGGAAAGCGTACAAAAAGTACGAACGAAGCAAATATGGTACAAATAGCGAAAATGAAAAGAGTTGGTCCCGCCAAAATGACGACCAGTGATCAGTTATGACATATAATAATACCTAGACGGGTCAATAAAATTCATTACTTAGTTGATTATTTATGTATTCATTTATTTGGGTAGCTGGTGGTCTAGATGTAGGGTGCGCTCTTCGGTGTCGAGAGGTCCCTGGATCAACCCCGTCTGCATAACTGGTTAATTACTCTGATCATGCATAACCCACATGATCCACTCCACCAAGGTGTAAATTAATAACTGTGAGGCAGTGTCTATTCTTGGTGCCGCAGATCGATGCCCAATGATCAGGGAAAGTTAAAATGTCAATGGGTGCTTGAGTGGCTTAACAGCTTAAAAGAGCCCTAGGAAAGTTAGGGGTGGTATTTGAAAAAAAAGACAAGCAGAAATTAAATTTTACATGTATGTGTTTTGATGAAAAACGCAAATGAGTTTGCCCCTCGGTGAGCCAAAGCGTCTGATATATGAATACTGCACCAGCTTCTCATTTCAATTAATTAACATTCAGTTGCGCAGAAAAACTGGTCAATATAAATTATTTGTCAGCAATTATAATGATATTAGTCTCACCATGCTCACAGAAAAAATACAAAAAAGACACGATGGCAATATTTTGTAGATTTTAAAACTAGTATTACTTTTTAAAATGTCCACAACAAAAAGATTTAAAAAAACACAAACCTTTTTTGCGAACGACTATGGTGAAATATCCGGAGCTGACTAACAGCTGATCGGAATACCAGTTAATATTTCCTGCGGTCTTCTTATCTTTACAAATAGTTAATACTACTTTAATTTGGATAGCCAATGAAATGCCTACATCTATGCTACGTAAGCCAGTCAATGGAGAGCCAATTTAGAGTATCAGAGTTTATTCTAAACATACTTTATCGGTCAAATTAAATAAGAAATGAATTAACCCACTCAGTTGTTTTTCTCTAAAAAAACATTTTATATCAAATCGTGTTCCATCTAATTATTTTAGTAAGTATAGGTTATAGATCATGTATTAGTGCAAGGGAGTGCTAGCGACCGCAGTACTAATTTATTTATAATTCTAATATGTGATCTATAACCGGCTTATAGTTTACCCGCCCACTTTTAGTGACCCTTTGTATGCAAACAATAGCATGCCCATTTATGGGATAATGAGAGTGAAATTGCACAAAATTCCTTTTATGATTGCTGATAGAATAACAGTATTGTAACACCATTGCAAAAATAAATGAATAAGTTGTTCCATATTAACTTAATTTATTTAAGTTTATACTTTGAGCACGACAAATCTCCTGCATTTCGTTGAAATCTCCTGTATTTCCATCATCAATCTCCTGCATATGCTTCAGAAAAATATGTCATACATGTATGACTGGTACCTATCGTCCGTTTTGTATGTTCTTGTCACTTGACTCTTGCCCCTGATAGATTCGAATGACTGATCATGGGGTATATAGAGAATAATAGGTTAGTGCCGTAGATGAGTAAGTTTATCTGGCAAGGCGGAGGAATTTATCAGGTGAGCCGTAGGCGAATCCGATAATTTCCGCAGCCGAGCCGGATAAACTTTTACTCACTCCACGGCACTAACCTATTATTCTATTTATCCGGTCAAAACATCTGCTTTAAAAAGGGAATACAGTCGTGCTATTTATTTGCCTTTTCATTATTTGTGCGTAACGTCACGTTCGTTCACTGACGTCAAGACAAAACAACAACGTCGGACATCTTGATAACGTCATTTATCCAGTCACTTCCGGCAAAATCGACCCGATAACAGGGTGCCGATTAACTATTTCAATAGACCGTAATGGAAACTTCTATGTTGAGAATTTATAACGGTATCAGCCAATGTTTGTAATTTAATATCAATTATTAAAGTCGAACACAAGCTTGTAGAATATGTTTCTTATGTTAATCACAATCGACTTTAAATAAAGTTTATCTTATCTTACCTGAAATCATTTGCCCGTTTAACCCCCCCCCATCTCGTGCTTTACTAAATTCCCAGCAACTTCTAAGAACACGTAAATACGTAATTAAATTAAGTTCTCAGATTCAAGTAATATTCTGATTCTCCAAACGCATTAGTTTCATACTGGCATTTGAATAGAATAATATCCTCTTTATGAACCACAAATATGAAATCGTAATTCTCAATGTCCACCAACAAAGGGAACTCAATAATAAAGAAGAAAAATTAATTTGTAATAAACAACGTGAAATTACTTCCATCGACATAATACGTAAATTGTATTCTTTAATCTTTATTTGGTGATAGTACAATATACGAAGAGTAATTATTTATTTCATTAGTTCAGAACCTCTGGTATCTATCAGGATAACGCTATTGTCAAAGGTAATTACAGGTTTGAACTCGGGAATATACACCTATTCAATCGATAATGTAAATTAAACCAGACGACCAGTATATTCTTTTATCACTCACCTGAATACCCTTGCACTAAGAAATTAAGGTCAAACCCCTCCCAAGTAAGATAGATACTGCAAGATCATCATTCAGATTATCAGATGCCATAGACAAACATCTACGACCAGAACAAGCTAGATTCAGTATAGGAAAAGGATCGATACACCGACCAGATACTTAGTATGTGTTCTTCTTAACACCATAGAACAATGTGCAAAATGGCAAATACCAAATACACTATTATATGTCACACACTTTTTACAATAATTTACTTTCGTTAATTCAATATCGTTTCCGAATTTAAAACTGGTGTACGACAGGGCTGTGTGATGTATTTTCTCTCATTCAATTTGGTTATAGAGTGGTGAGAGGGATACACCAAGAGGTATACTATGTCAACTTTGAACAATCGTCATTAGGATACCAAGATTTTGTCGACGACCTAACCCTCCTCGCTCACACCCATCAACAAACGCAAAAGAAGACAAACAGTTAATCAGACGACTAACAGTTTATCAGAATCTGCCAGACAAAAGCAGAGAGTATGACTCTAAACATTTAAAACCTACGTCTTATACTAAAAGTCCTCCCAAATACAAATTTATTCACATATCTGCAAGGGTGTCTTCAGGGCCAAAGTGAAAGTTTGGAAAATCGGACTTGTGTGCGAAACAAAGGGCCTTTTATGACATTATTTCCATATTTAACTTAGTTTTAAATAAAGAAATTCCTTCAGAACAGATTGAATATCCTGTAAATTTGCCATTTCTTTGCATCAAATAACTTTTATTTTGATCCGGAGTCATTGCTCTTTTAGTTATGCTAATTATACAGGAAAATTAACAACCCTGTATCTAAGTGCTGTCAAAAGAAACGATGGCAGAGCTGATGACATTCATTCAAGACTATGTAAAAGATATAAACATCTTCGTGCCACTAAACAACATTTGGAAATCATCACAATTCAGCAAAATACACCAAACTCAAGTTATACACGAGTTGCGTTCTTTCAACCCTTTTATACGGATCAGAGTGCTGGAGAATGACGGAAAACGATCTTCATCAACAGTCAATATTTCGTACAATAAGTTTAAGAAGAATTCCAGGATTCGATTGGCCAAACGCTACTTCAGATGGAAACTTACTACACCACATATCTCCAGTAGATATGACCTCCGAGTGATGTTATATTTCCAATTTGTAAATTGACTAAATTTAAATGACAGGACAGATAATCTTTCCAAAGTGCACTGCTGACCTTCTGTTAGAGCGTTTTTGACTGTGGATCATTGAGGCAATGACTAACATACTCTCTCACGGATATGAAAATTTACTAGTAAATGATTAAAAAATAACATAGAAAAAAAGTCTTTATCGTCTTTATCGTGAAGATAAGATATTACATAAATAACAAAGAAAAACTAGATAATTACAATTTTATTGTCAACATAAAACAACAGTATGTAGTTATGTGGTATAACAACACATTAAACTATCCACTATAAAAACTATCTAGTATCTTCAGTTTAGTACAGCTTGGCTATTTTGACCTGAGCCTGACCTTTATGCAAGAATATATTACAAGTTCCTTGCGTTGAATATATCCATTTCGGCAAGCAAATCATGCAATATTGGTATAACAGATTTGTGTTTGTAATACAAGTCGAGCGTCTTGGTGATGCTCCCTGATTATGAAAACATACAATCGGTGTTATAAATGTAGATAATATATCGACTGTTAAATTATGCTAATCAGTAGGTCAGGCCCATGTCAATGTGGGCAAGCTATAAAACATCTCCAGATAGACACCTTGTCTGGTGAGTAGCAACCTCGCTACATTATCTTCCTTAACCTCTCGGGAGCAACAACCTAGTAATACTAGCAGTAATATACAGGTTTTACTGAAAACCCAATCTAACTATTTCATGAATCTAACATTAATCTAATCTAGTTTCAGGAATCTAACTAAGCATTGAATATAAGCTGTATTGATAGTTTATATGTAATTTTAATGAATTGACTTGTTTGTTATGATGATTAAATGGTGTTGCAACGAATGTAAATGTTAAAAAGTATCAGCAGACTTTCAAAAGGGAAACAACTCTTTAGACATACGAAAAGATTCATGAGGTATTTTTTTTTTAAAATATCATCTACGAATTCCTGGAAAAAATGATTGATTACTTATAATTCATCATTATGCTTATCACCATCACACCTTATAATATTCCATTTTAAGTATTAGATTCATGAAACCAGATTAGATTTGTGTTAGATTCATGAAAAATGTTGGATTTTGTTTTTCAGTAACAGCAGTAAATAACCAATTGACATCATGTTTCACAAACAGTCTGTGCAAACACTTACAGCGTTGGTCGGATACATAAAATATAACAATTTGGAATGCATTATGCATGTTCACTTTTACGTTCCTGCAATATGCGTTACATTGCCTCCATACAAAGACAAAAACTGGATAAATTAAATAAATAAAATAAATAGATAGAGTTGCGAAGTTCCACACGATACTCTCGTTCGGATAACATGGAATTGTAAGAGGTGTATTAATGTGTGACAATATCTACCAGTTCTACAGGTAGGCCTAATATGCCCACTAATATTTTCACCAAGTTTGATAATGATCCAAATAAAACTTTGGGCTAATTTAAAATGTCAAGGGTCATAATCTCAAAGAGCCTGAAGCAATCTGCATGGTAATCAATCTAAAAAAGATATAATGCCCATATAAAAATTGCCTATAAATTTGATGATGCAATCAAATTTTTTTCAATGAGAGAGAGCACATGCTGAATAAGAATATATTTTGTAATTAAATGGCCATAAATTGGAACTGTCCGAAGTAATCATGCTGATTATTGAACGACATGTTAATTTAGACATTACAACACCATGCTGAATGGGGTTTACATCAGACATCATATCATAAAGATACAACTGACAATGTTTGGTTAGGATCAGACAATAACTATTTGAATTAGAGAGCGGCACTATGTTAAATGTATTTGCATTACGTGACCCCCATGACTTAGTTTTTATCAGACATTACCAATTTTCAAACTTGACCTAGATATAATCTAGATAAAACTTCTGACTAAGTTTGGTGAAGTTCAGACAAGAACTATTTGGATAAAAGAGCGGATGCTGTATCGGATGCAACCATCCCCGCGGGTGTTCCCGTAATATATTGTGTCTTTCAATGTGCGTATAAAAAACTGGAAAGTATGAAATTGATCAGTAAAAAAACTCACAGTGAGTAAGACTGAATGCATGTTTTAATGTAATAGTCAGAGGGGCACATCTCATATACATCATACCAGGGGTATGGAATTCCTGTATCTGAATTGCCCGACTTGGGCTTTATGGCCTGCGGGCAAGTGGATTTTTCCTTCCAGCTTGCAAGTGCTAAGTTATGATGAAATAATAATATGAATCGCCCTATTTTACCTGAACACAAAAGTGAATCCCTAAATGAATGATTTTCAGGTGCGCAGTAGGCTATGCTAAGGCTTGACAAGATAAATTGCTGAAACAGAAATTTGTGTTTTCCAGGGTAAGTAAATTCAGTTTTCGGGCAAGTGGATTTTTCAGTCCAATTTGCCCATGAGCAAGTGAAAAATTTGAGGATTTTCACACCCCTGATCATACAATGTAAATTTTGTAAAGCAAAAACTGTTATCACACTTATAAGCATAGATTGGGCTGACATCAAATATGATAGCACGAAGCAGAAACAATGGCCTGCGAGCCTGCTTGCATGGTAAGGAACCATTTTGGTGAGGAGTTAGTATCTAGTTCATATGATGCTTCATTTTCCGTGACAATTTTGTTCGAGCCATTTTAACACATCACCAATACATTGTCCAGTACAAGCACTAACGTCTACTTGTTCGACTTGTCTACCACAATGTTCTATAATGTCACTCATACGAAACAATGACTCAATCTCACTCTTTGTTAACTTGTCAGGAATATCCCTGAAACATAAATACATGTAAGAATACAAGTATACAATAAAACATCTCACCTACAACATACAGTTATTCCTAGGTCATTGGTCACTTTAATTAAGCAATAACTTGTCTTAGCCCTACACAATATCACATATACAATATACAGTCATATAGTGCTGCGTGCACCCAAGATAACGTGCTGCTTTAAACATTGACCGGATTGGTCTACTGTTGCAAAATTGGTTACTTAAATAAACACATGGGGTCAATTGTCTACTAAAATAACACTGATAAATCGCGCATGCTAGATTTTTTACCTATGTGGCCTATTCCACATTTTCCTGCTTTTCACAATATCTTGGGTGCACTATACGAGGGTCATTCAATAAATTCGTGGACTGGACTCATCATTTTAATACACGTTGACAAAGATAATAACTCATTGTATCACACTTTACTACAGCCTTTCGGACACAAGTGCAGAAAATATTGCATGAATCGACGCATTTTTAAAGAAAATATGGATAAAACAAAACTACCACCTTACCGCAACCACCACACAAGGGAACTTTATTCTGACGTCAGCGATGTTATTGACGTTTTGTTATTTTCAAATGCTAAACCCGATATTGGATTATGTCATTTATATGAAATTGAACACAAATATTTTAATTATATATTATTAAATAGATCTACTACAACATTTTATGTATCAAAAGTTAAGTATTAAGCTGGACTTAATGGTTGTATGCTAAATTGAAACGCCTTGCAAATTTTGACTGGCGTTTCCTCAAACGTCCATACGTTTGCCGATTTCGTTCGATCCCTTTATCATTTTTAATACCATGCTGCTCTTCAGAAATGTGATTTTGTCACTAAAACACATGGACACTGAATACTGCATGTTCTCCGTTTGTTCTCATTAGCAGCTTATGTGTGTGTGTTGAGTATTTTCAAGACAAGTGCACAATTTGGTAGTTGCATGAATTTCCCTGCGTGAATTCATCGGCATTTTGACGTTAAAGAAAACGTGACAGGCATAGATCAAATACTTCTCAATTCAAACTCAAACGTCTAAACAACTTAATATTTTCACCAAATATTATGATAATATCTTGCAATAATCTAGCAAACGTATGGGAATGTAAATGAATTAATTCGGAATTGATAACTAGTTGAACTAATGAAAAGGGTATGTTACGTCGGTCGGGGGTGATAGCGCGTTACTATGGTAATATAACGGCTGCTGACATGTTACTGTGCTGCATAATTAATGATAAATTTGTATCTACGGTAGGTAATAAATGAATATTTATAATGATATATGAAATTATTATTTAAACACCAATATAATAAAATGAGAACGATTGTCTACGAATATATTGAATGACCCTCGTACCTATGTCATTTGGCACTTAAATTAAGCAATATGGGTTAGTATCAGACAAGATGATCAATACTATATATTTGTATTAATACAAAATGATCAATATTCAATAATCATATAATATGTTTTGACATTTATAGTTTTAAAACACTTAAAATGCACATGTAGGCTTAACAGCAACTTTTCATAATACAAGTGTTTGATAGGCTAAGGAATTGATATGGACCCCTACAGTCTAGGATGCCAATTAAATTAGAATTATTTGTATGCAAGGCAGCTACTTGGTTTAAGCAGTGAAAGTTGATCTATTACTTGACTAGCTGCTTTATACAGGTTAAACTGTACACTGGGGTCCTACAAGTCAGGAATAATACATTAATCTGATGTTTGAAACCTAGTTAAGGTGTAGGGATGTGTGCTAATGGCATCCGGATAAGACTTGCAACTTGTCTTCAGGATTGGGCATCATGCAGACAACAGACATCTATAAAGTTATGAAGGTGACTTTTTTTTTTCACTGTTCTTGATTCAACCTCACTTATATAATCACCCTCAACCAGATGACCAAGAAGGCAGTCATCTGCGAATGTAAGTGCATCTAAGGAAGTGGTGTTTACAATGAATACACAAATTGTTAAACAAGCACCTGATTAACAAGACCTATTTGCATACCCGCCACGTACATGTACTACTATTAAAGTGGAGTTACTCCAATTTTCGTGGGTAATTTCTGGTTTTCCAAGTACACCTAACTTTAAACAAAGGTACATTTGATTCAATTTATGATCTTCTGTCCCATATTTATAACCACAAGAATTAATACATTCCTTGTTTATGCATCTAAATCCCTTTTAAATCACATTTAAGTGCATCTAGTTACATGTTTTCGTCTATATGTGGTCAATTCCCCTCGTCCAAGTACTATGATTATGAAGATTAAGTCAGACAAGTCAGGTTACGTCATTGAAGATCTCTACAAGCCAACCACATATAACATTGAAATAAAGAACAAATAGAATATACTTACGTTTTGTTATATACAATCAATACTGGTACAACAGGTAATTTGTTTGATGTAAGCAGTGTAAGTAGTTGTATACATGAGGCTGCTACCTGTAATCTGTTTGATATGTCTATCACATACTGCAATATACACAATAACAATGTTACATACATGTATGATATTAGTCTTACATTTATATCTCTTATTCCATATAATATGCTCTGTATTTTAAGAATATTTATCTTGATTTAATTTAAAACTCAGAAGTGCTGAATCATATTGTGTAAGGCTTCATTGACTAGCAATGCATAAAGACAACACCTAGAAAGTCTGACAGTCATCAACTGTGATACACACGTTATTATAACTTGACCAATGAACACATTAAATTTTTGTAACATGTAATCTTTGCTGTAAAAACAGTGGAAATATTGCACATATTTGCATAATCCAATGGATTTGCTAGATAATGCTTGACTGACAAATTATTGAACTAGATTCTGAAGTTTACAACTTCATTTACTCATAATCATCCTGGTAAAGATTTGACCATGCAATATAATAAATTATCTTAGACACTGAATAGTCCAATTTACCAATCTAATAAAATTACAACATGCAGGCAGGGTTTTGTTTCTGTTGAACAATTTTGGGAGTATTGGACAGGACAGTATTTTCCACCCAGTAAATTCCGCCTGAGGGGCCCCCGGTATTTACCGCCCGACATTGATCTGGTAGATAAGAGAACAATTATAAATATTCAGTTGTCAGTTTAATACAATCATTGCCAATGTGTGCAATTTCATCTATCGATACATCACTGGCTTAGAATGAGAAGGTCATATGTTTAATACAATGTATGCAATTTTATCCATCTATAAGAGGTTAATACAGGACATAGCCGGGCCGGAAGGCGATAATCGGCCCGGAAAATTAATAATCACCGCGAGGGCTTTAGCCCGAGGGTGATTATTCATGCCGGGCCGATTATCAACTTCCGGCCAGGCTCTGAAGTGTATTAAAGTCTTTAATACAATTGTTCAATTCAAAAACTCAATGGGAGTAACAACAACTCACGTTTAGTAAATTTCATGGAGATCTACAGTCATTTTTGATGAAAATCTTGTATATTCCAGGGGCGTAGCTGGGTATATTTAGAGTGTACGCCCGTTATCAGTTATAGTTTTATGAGAGTATCTAGCAACATGTACCACGTGATTAAAGAAAATAATAAAGGTTTTTTTGCGATTGAAGCGAGCTAGAAAAAATACAGTGACTAATAGCCTAAGCAACAGGTCACATATATTTGTTATTTTCTTGATGATATTCACTTATTACAGTACTGATCGAGCGAAGCGAGTTAGAAAAAAAACTGTTTTCCTGAGCAGCAGGCCAATTACGTTCTCTTCTTGATGGTATTCACTTGTTACAGTACGAAGCGAGCGCAGCGACCTAGAAAAAAAACACTGTTTATCTGAGCATTTGGTCATACATACATGTTCCCTGCTTGATGACATTCACTTATTACAGTACTGAGCGAGCGAAGCGAGCTAAAAAATACTGTTTACTTGAGCAGCAGGCCATATGGCATACGTGTTCCCTCCTTGATGGTATTCACTTACTACAGTACTGAGCGAGCGAAGCGAGCTAGAAAAAAAATACTGTTAACCTGAACAGCAGGCCATACATACAGGTTCCCTCCTTGATGACATTCACTTGTTACAGTACTGAACGAGCGAAGCGAGCTAGAAAAATACTGTTTACCTTGCAGCATGCCACATATACACGTTTCACCCTTGATGACATTCAATATTACATTACTGAGC
This sequence comes from Spisula subtruncata, assembly GCA_963678985.1. Taxonomy (NCBI): domain Eukaryota; kingdom Metazoa; phylum Mollusca; class Bivalvia; order Venerida; family Mactridae; genus Spisula; species Spisula subtruncata. The sequence continues at coordinate 44,639,041 of OY787660.1, forward strand.
GAGCGAAGCGAGCTAGAAAAATACTGTTTACTTGAGCAGCAGGCCATACATACACGTTCCCTCCTTGATGGCATTCACTTATAATAGTTATGAGCGAGCGAAGCGAGCTAGAAAAATCACTGATTCCCTAAGTAGCAGGCCATACATACACGTTCCCTCCTTGATTACATTCACTTGTATACTTAGCAACTTTTCTAAGTCCACACTTATACGTTTTAAGATAACTTACTCAAACAGTTGTATGTAGCCCAATGAAATTGGGCTAGAACTTTCTTGGGTTATAGGTTTGCAGAATTGTAAAACAAAAAAATGAGTTTGATTGAAATTCATTGAGTGGACACACGCTTAACATAAGACCGCAAGAAAGTAAAAGTCGCAAATACATATTTTGATATCTTGGATGACCACCATTTAATCTTATGTTTCTATTGACAGTCAAAGACGCGAGTGGGAAGCATTGTTGAATGAAGATACTCATTAAATTTGACCATCTGAACAAAAAGTTGTCATGTGTCTTCGACGTAGATCAAAATTACATCATGACGTCACAATAAAAATGCTAAATGCTCTTGCAATCAATATAACACAAGCAAACAATACGTTTACCTTGAATTAAACACTCAAATAGGCATGTATACGTTAGATATCAGACGTGGATGTTATGGTAATAAGTCATGATTATCGACACTAAATGCTACTCTGTACCGTACTGACTTCACTTCATATTTTTTTGACATCATTCAATGCATAACTGTGATATTTAAATAATTTTATAAACTGTTTTTCATACGAGGGGAGTTATTGGTCATACAATGAAGGCATTAGGAATACACTCAAGGTATATGTAAACGCGTGGCGTCAAAAAAGGTCGAAACGCACGTCCATCTTGTGACGAACAAACCACGTAATGTACAACCAGATTGATACGGGAATTATTATGACTTTGTTGTACAAACTTCACGTGCGGAATTTTGTCACTTCATCGTATATAATAAAAAAGATACGGATAAATAAAAATGAGGACTTAGAAAAGTTGTTAAGTATAATAGTACTGAGCGAGCGAATCGAGCTGAAAAATCACTGATTCCCTAAGCATCTGGGCATACATACACGTTCCCTCCTTGATGACATTCACTTATAATAGCGCTGAGCGAGCGAAGCGAGCTAGAAAAATCACTGATTCCCTAAGCAGCAGGCCATATATACACGTTCCCTACTTTATGGCGTTCACTTAATTAATACAGTACTAAGTGAGTGATGCGAGCTAGAAAAAAAACAACGTTAATACGTGAGCAACAAGCCGTATAATTATGCAGTTTGTATAGAAAAGTATTGAGCGAACGTAGCGAGCAGCTTGAAAAAATTATTTTGGAAGCATGCCAAAGAAACATGATCTCTATCAGATGGTTCATTTTAAAGCTAATGAGCGATCGAAGCGAGCTAGATAAAAACTAAAATATGAGGTGAAACCAAAAAGGAGAGCCTCCAACATTTAATTTTATGCCTAACCCTAGTGAGGCATCGATTTTTATTGCATTTTTGAGTCAGTTTTTTTTTCATTTTTCTGATGGAGCGTACGCCCGGGCGTACGGGCGTATGCCTGGCTACGCGCCTGTATTCATAGAATTGTCAAATCAATTTCAACGTAACATCATTTTAGCTACAACGTGACGTCATTATGACTCAAACATGACGTCATGTTCACCTGGAAAACGTAATGGCGTCCGTTCAACGGGCCGATTACGATTATGAGAATGCGGACCGGGCCGATAGGCGATAATCAATCACGTGATGGTCATAATCAGCCTGAAATTGGCTCATTTTTGTTACTATATTTAGTAACAAGTGTATTAAACATAATTAAATGGACCTAGGATAAAAACATGTAATTATGATTGTAAATCAACCGTCACTACTATCAAGGCAAGCCGCAACTAAAGCAATCTATACGAACTTCAAAGAAGAAACATGCTACAAGTAATCATCACCTACCATCAAGGCAACTATATCTTTAAAATAGTTCTTCCATATTGGACCCATACATCCTCCTAATTCTCGCATGGTTACTTCCTGTCTGCTGGTTACCAACACATTAACAAGGTTAGTACCTGCCTGAAAGTATGCAATACACATATATCACATGAATTTCCTTGTATCCGGATTAGTATAAGCAGTACGTATAACTTTATACCTAACGAGCGTAGCGTAACGTTTAAGAGACCTCATTTAATCTCCTAAATGACGTCATTTTGTGCTGTAAATGACGTTGCGTAAAGCGTCTTTAATATAGCGATGTCATTTTTCAGCAGAAAGATGTGTTTTTTCCAAGTTATTAGAGTCCTGTGATATGAAGAATCTAATAATCGTTGTCAATTGATATATACTTATATTAAACTCGCTAAGGAAACATTATAATGCTCGCCTTCAAAAAATCTGTATGCGAATCATGGATACCCAAGTTATTAGTTTCTTCACATCAGGTAATTTGTAGCAAAAATAATGTCACTTAAACATAACTGTTAAACAAAATGTGGTATTAAATCATTTATCATACAGCGTTTCTTTTTTTTTTAAAGTTGTTTTAAGACCAACTGGTCAACAGCATTTCAGTAATACAATGTATGCACAACAGGCGAACCAGTAGTAAACAGAAACTAACTATGCTATATGTCATTGATAATCAAGCATTTATAAGAGATGTAATAGCTTGATTTTTAATGACTTGTGTGTAACACTTACCTGGTCTAAGGAATTGAATCTGAAACATCATCATTAAGTTTTACATATAATAACAAAGGTTAAAAAAAGAAGAGTACTTAGTACCAACATGTATGTACATGTTGGTACTAAGTACTCTCCTTTTGTAATACTACGACTCACTACATGGGACAGTCAAAAATAACTGAGAGTTGTTAAATTAAGCCGTCAAAATGTATTTGCAATCATCATCAAATATTATCCCACACAGATATTCTCCGATATACTGATGAATACCGTGATCAGATATAGACTTATAAATATAGTTGCCTTACTTGCCTATAGTTTTGACTGACCCTTGTATTTACATATTTAAATACTGGATACTTACAGTTGGTACTGTTGAAGGCATGTCATCAAAATAATAATTTGACCCTTTTCTTGATGTCCCCACTAATATTCTGTTAAGGAAGACATAGGACTATTAAGTCAAGCTGACCCACAATCAAGCTACATTAAAACTACCGGTAACATTCTAACCGAAATTCATGAATTTCCAATACAAAATGCAACCCCTATTGCAGTGTTTCTTTTTACTTTTGGGGAAAAGGGGTCTACTGTATTACATAGTACTTTTAAAAGGCTTTTATGACTTGACACATTTTTTTAATGTAGGAAATTAATAATAGAAATTATTTATACAGTAGTCTGCATCATTAAATGCCAGGTGTTCCCCCAAGGTACAGTGGCAAGTACAAAGACTTCTACTATTCCTGGTCTATATTAATGACCTGCCAGATTGTTTACTCTACAGGCTCATCCAGGAACCAGATGATGTACTTATCTTACAGGAAGACTTGGGCAAACTGGAGCAATGGAGAGGACCTGACTTATTGAGTTCAACACTAACAAGTGCAAAGTCCTAAGAGTCACTAACAAGCGTAATATCATCAACACAGACAACACCATCCATGGGCAGAAACTTACACATATCAAAAACCTTTCATGGAACGCACACATAGACATGACAACAAAGAAAGACAACAACACCACCACCTTTCTCCGCCACAACATGTCCTCTTGTCCCAGATATACTAAAGAAGTCTGCTACAAGACATTCATCATGCCACAGGTCGAATGAGCCTCCACTGTCTTGGAACACCACAGTCTAACCAACATCAAGAAGAGCTGCCAGATTTGTCTCTGGGGATTACTGTCATCAAAGCAGCGTAACTGCCATTATCAACACCATTGAAATACAGGAAAGAGGCGAAGACAGTCATGACTTATGTTCTACAAGATTGTGAACAATCTAGTTGTACTTGTACTATCTGTATTTACTGGTATCCAATCCGAGCAAACCCTTCCTTCACCCACTGGGTGTGTCTAATAAGAGGTCACTCATCGAGATACACTGTACAGGATAACTTTCTCAGGATATCAGTGCTTTCCTTCCACCATCCCCCTACGGTACAATCTACGAGAGAAAGTTGTTAGCGGCTTAGCGCAACCACTGGCTGGGGCTTCGAAGTAATTAGGTCAGCAAGCCGTTTTTAAAATTGCACTTTGGTCCCTCTTTCATATATATAATTCACAATGGTGCGATGATACCACAACTGCGGTCCTGTCGGAATTGGAAGACTTATAATACCTTTAGCAAAGACCTAAATTAATTAAGGTATTTGCATAGGACATTGTCAATGAGTTGTCCGCAAATAATATAATTTTGTTTAATAAACTTTGAATGAAATATAATACATGGGATGATATAAAAATCAATTTTGTCTAACCAAAATTTATAATACATTGTTATAGAGTCTAGTCTTGATCACTGTGCTCATTGGTTTTCCAATAGAAAGGAGGTTAAAGAGGGGTATCCAAAAATAAAATTAGCCGAAATAGATGCAACTATCAAAATACCAATTATCGAGCAGCGGCAAATCATTTTTATAAAAGGATACTGGCATGTTCAAGCCTATTTATAAGCAACGTTTTTCCAACACCAGTCGATCCAAGAACCAAACACATGTTTCCAGAATCTAAAATTGTTTCAGTGGTGTTTTGTTTGTTTTTGATTGACCGAGGTGTTCCGAAATAAAAAAAGGGAGGCAACTGGTATGCTTACATCAAATAAAAATAAAATACTTAATCAATAAATAAACCACTCCAATGTAATATCAATAATGAAATTAATATCGGTTAATAAATCAGTCATCAAAAAAAAAAAATGACCATTTAAGTATAAATTATTGCATGAAATATTGGTATTTGACATTGATATAGGCGATCGTGTATTGGACAGCAAAAAAGTAAAAATAAGAAAATGGCAAGTGCATTGGAACAGTATGTAAACACTGTTCAAACTCTGTCTACTCAAGGTAATATACGCATACACTTATTTCTAATCATTGGTAAATTTAATTGATGTGTCACACCATTGTATCTCGAATTCCACACTCAGTCAACAATCAATCAAAGCACTGAAAGAACAGGGTTTGTTCCTGGTGTCATCAGACAATTATATTTCCAATCACAAAGTCTGTGGCACGCGGCCAGAGTATGAGAAGGCATTTTTGCAGTAATTGTAGAATAATTTTAATCCCTACAAGGCTACAAGTATGTGGTACAGTATCTAGTCTAAAGTTTAAACAAACATGGTATGGAAAATGACACACTTAACAGTTTACATGGTCATTTTGTTTTATAAATTAAACATCTATAATAAAAGTCTTTACCTATTGATAGGGCCATTCATTTGGAACACTTTGACACTAAATATTATTTGTTGACTGCTTCATCGCTTGTTTTATGTCCATTACAATAAATGACATACTCAGCATATTTCGTAGCGTCTGCAGTAGCCACTACACCTGTAAGTTCGTGCACCAAAAATTTCAAATGGGCACATATGCACAAAAGCAATTTAATTGGAACCATCTTTATGATCAACAACATCAATTATCTATCTTTGAACAAAATCCGAACACAAATTGAATGTCAAGCTGCTAAAAATGGCAAAATCAGCGTCAATGCTACATGCAGTCTGCAGTCGTGAAATAAACATTGTGACCTGTAAGTTCGTGCACATAAATTGATGACGTCATCAGGAGAGCACGTGAAATATTTTTGCAATAAAAAGTTGCATAAAATAAAGTTTGGTCTATTGTCAGAAGGTCAGCAGCTTTTCCGATCGTAAATATATCGCATCTATTGAAAAAAATAAGAAAAACAAAGGTCTCAGGTTTTCGCGACCGGAAGCGGTGAATATGTAAACATTAAAACCGGTGCTCGGACAAAACTCGCCACTAACGTAACAAACCATGTTTTTTAAATATTTGTTTGCATTATTCAGTTCGCTGAATGTCTTCTCAATGATTTAAAATGAATTTGGACTCGAAAAAGAGAGTTTTAGCAGAGTAATCAACGTTTTACTGAAGTGCACGAACTTGTAGGTGTGCACGAACTTATAGGAATAGAGGCTTTATGAAATGGCGCACCTACCGTCTAGGTCACCAAGGGCACAATAGCTAAAAGAAATCATGATGAAAATGTATTTATATTTTACGTCCACAAAGGTCAATTTACTTAACAGTTCAGTTGGCTAACTTCTTTTACATGTTCTTGGATTGTTAATCAATAACAAATAGTCTGACAGAATAACACTGGTTGTAAATAGCCATGACATAATTGACTAAACAAGTCAACTTGAATGTGTCCTTATAAGATGTAATTATCTTTTACAACAATGTAAGCATTGGTCGAGGCATCTGCATAGTCAGATCTGTAAACCATGAGATTTGGGAAAGTCAAAAATGTTAATGACAGTAATTATTTCCAATACTTGTCAAACCAATTATTTCCTATTTTGACTAATTTGGTTAGTTTTTGAACATAAGAAAATCGCATCCTTCTGGACACCATACCATGAGTTTGACAAGATTGTAGGAAATTTTTATCATGTGACCTTATGCTAACATAGATGCTAGTGGTCTCAAAACAAAATAAGATAAATATTCCATTTCTCCAAGTTGTGGAATATAATGTTGGAGGAAAAAAGTGACATAAGAAAATAACAACAAATATTGGTAGGGAAAATACATTTTGAGTTCTTGAACCCTGATCTTTCATTTTAGGTCAAATTTATTTACACCATAGACAGAAAACATTCTACCTTTCAAAAATATACTGTAATCTAAGTCATTTATGGTGCTAAACTCATGAAAAGAGCATTTATCTGAGGTGCGCCATTTCTGATACCGCTCCACAACCCATACCACGACGATATCTATAGAAATATGCTTACTGTCTCCGTGTGTTATTCCCCATGGAGACATGACCTTACATTGTATGTGTCACTTTACTATGCTGAGTTTCCCATAAGAATTTCGCAACTTTTGGAAACGACCAACCTTTGTGAAATTGATAGTTCGTCCAGGAATACAGTAGTCCAAGCTTCTTTGAAGATGATTAATATTCCATTTCAGTGATTATTCCGTTTCATGGTCTAAGACCTTTCTTCTTTCAAACCTAACAGCTGTACGACTCAGATTGAATCGCGTTCGTTTTATGATAAAACACATGTTTTCAACAAAATAAACATCAATGCCCTATGAATGTAACCATATTCTGTCATTGTACACCAAAAAACAAAATCTTTGATAAGAAATACCATCAATTTCATAGATTGTTTCAATCTTATGAATTTCACAGTTTCGTTGCAATTTGCCATTATTTGAAATGCCAGAATAACAAAAGTGTTCTGAAACAAACCACATGATTTATTTTGGGGATTATCGGGTTTGTAGTGTGACTTAGATTGATTGATATTTTCATTTTGTCTGCTATGGTATGATTGTATATATTAGAGATCTACTTCACAATATCATTAACATTTTGCAGGCAATTTCTCCCAACTATGTGATTTTATCAGTAAAAGTGCTGAGGTGCTGAGTAAGAATGTTGGACATTTGGACAATGTGTTAGCTACTCTCGATATACAGCATGATTCACTTGGAGTTCTTGGCATTTTGTAAGTATTTAAAATATTTTTGCTTTAAACATTCTCGTTCAACCGGCATATTTTTCTTTACTAAACACTGATTTATGAGGATAGCTTTACGAAAAAGTATACACTATGCATATTGCTTTTCAAGCACCTAAGCAGGAGTTTGGATGCATTGTTTTGCTAATGTTGGTCTGTTACTAAGGTTGTAATTTAAAAGAGAGCTGTGGCCAATGTCTTCAAATTTTGTGTGTGCATTGGCCTTACTTGTTGCTTTGTTCACAAAATGTTAACCAATGATTTCCATTTAATTACGATGCTCAGAGTGCTCACCAACATTTACTAAACTTTCATGCAAATTTGCGGCAATTGTACTTAAAAGATGAATCTACTGTTTGTTCCTCTAACTTAAAGATACACAGCACGTTAAAATGGTGGATTGGTGACTGCATTCAATTTATTACATTAAAATCATGCAGCAAAATATTTATTTAGTCCTTAAAAGCAAATTAATGATGTTAACCTGATGAATATGCATGTACATGTACTTAAACTTCAATAATGATTGCTTTAAATATAGATCAACTTGGTAAATGGTAGACTGCGAAATAAACACTTAACACTAGTGTCTGTTTGTACGGGACAAGTAATTCTTGATTTTGGCAAGCCGTTCTGCAGTTATTATGTATATGTATAGAGTATGCAGGAAAAAATTTCAGTTGTGCCAATTTAGGCAAGTAGATATTAAAAATCATAAATTTGCAGACTGAAATGGTAACAAATTTTTAACATTATAGCTATGTTTTAGTTTTATCATTCTTTATTTTATGTATGAAACACTTTGGTATAAAGTCAAGATGCTCATGAATGCTTCTTTTGTTATTGCAGATGTGTGAAGTATAGTATGCCAAATGTTCCAGACTTTGAGACGTTGTTTGTACAGACACAAGAGTTTATATTGTCATGTAATGGAGAACATGTCCGATATGCCACAGATAGTTGTATGTTAATACCATTTTGATTTTCAAAAATATTTCTGTTTACACTTCTTTATTACTCTATGCCAGGGGTCGAATTTAGCGATATTTTCCACTAGCTAAAATTAGCTTGTGCCATTTGGGTTCACTAGCTAAAAGGAAAAGCTACTAGCTAAATTTTTTATTAAAGTTCATTAACCAATTAACTGATAGAAAATGAACTGCTAAAAAGTGCTATGCCTTGATCACTATGCCTGAAGCATGAAACAGATAAACAAAAAATCAATTAAGATACATCAAAAAGGAAAACTGCCGTTCAATCACATACATGTTAAATCATTTAAAACTTCAAGCTTCATAATTCATGCATCGATTAATGCTTGATGCGAATGCCGGGTACGAAAATTGTAAGTCCGTTACGTCGATTTCCATCAGTGTCGCGGAAACAGGTGACATTTCCATTTGTTGCTATTATTGCATGTTTTGATGCTCCTTTTAGCCGTAAATCGATTCATTAGAAAAGTGTTCATGCTTCAACAAAGAACGATCGTCTGTCATATATGAAAAACGACGATATCGTATTTTAGAACATTTTTGTTTTCGGTCGCGTAAATAGGTAATAGACTGGTGTCCGACCGGTAAACGCTTGTTACTACGGAGCGCGCTATATAATCATAAGCGTCTGTTGAGATCCTGATTGTGATACGGCGGACCAGTCTGGATAATTGGAATAACTAACTGCCAATTTGCCCGTTACTCGCCGAAATTTTCACTCGTCCGTTCGGGCGTCGTTCTTTCGACTTTTATTGGTGTTTGCTCCTTGTTTTCATACTCGCTAAAATATGCGAGTGACTTTAAATGTCACTCGCTATTCTGAATTTCTACAAGCTATTAGCGAGTATGCGAGCTTAAATTCGAACCCTGTATGCTTGTAGGAAAAATTTTTTGTTAAGAAGCCATTACTGACGTTACTATGGCAGCAGTGCCATTTTGTATGACACACCCTCATACGTTTGATTCATGGTACAATATGTATCATGAATTGTTTTATTTTAATGTAAAGTTTGAAGTAATTTGATCTTAGGATAAACATTAAAGAGCACTTTTCCTAGAACTTTGGAAACGTTATTAGACTCAGAATGACTAGTTACCTGCTATGACATTGTCATTGTGTCAGACGTCTTTGAACAGTCCTGCACGCGGCCTTATGGAAGTTTTTGTCTTCTCATGACATTGTTACAGATTTGTATTGTTTATAGCTCAATATCAGCTTGGTAAAATATCGATAAATTGACTTCCTGGTAATTAGAAAATTGTCAAACTTTAATATACATGTATTGTCTATGTATATTTATACAGATGCAGATTTATGTCATAAATTCACTCACAATCTGGTGGAAAGAAAACAGGTATTTATGATTTAAAATGATTATTGTTGTTGTTAGGTTGTTAGTAATAGAAAAAATGCTGATACAATAATTTAGAGATTTGCTAAACAATTTCTGACATTTTCTTACCAATATCCAAGTACAGATACAGGGTGAGCTAAGCTCATTAGGTTTTCTTGGGTTCTACAATTCAAGAATAATTTGGAAGTCCGCATTTGCTGCATCAGGAAGAATAATCTTTTCTGCACAAATGAACAGTTATATTTAATAAAAAAAATCAAATAATTGACAAAGCTATTGTCGATTGAAGTTCCATATTCTGAACTTTAACAATAAAACAATGTTTGAAACCTTGTTAAGGAGATGGGATGTGAGCAAAATGCACCTGAAATATGACTTGTTTTCAGGATTGGGCATTATGCCTTGGTAGAGCCCCTGGGTTTTGCATTTTTAGATGATGTATCATTGTTAACTTTCAGCACAGATACAGCAAAAAGAAAATATTGTTTGTCTTTTAACGTTGTAACCTCACTATTGCTAAAATGTAAAGGTGTTGATCATCACAGGTTAAAAGCCGACTGTAGTAAAAGTACATATCTTGAAACCTTGAATGTTTTCAGCCTAGCCGTGGAATCCAGGTCCTTGTCACAGCTATAAATAAGATACAACTATTCCAAGCTCAGCTGACATCTATACATGCAGATCTATGTCAGGTATGACTTTTTTAAGCCAAAATTAATATCATTTGGTTTTCTGGGATGTCAATTTTCTGGATTAATATTCTGGATTTACATATATGCAAAGAGCAATGATTTCTGACCAAAATGAAAGTTATTTGATGAAAATATCTTGAGAAATTGCAAAGTTATGGTCAATTTAATCTGTTTTGAAGGAATTTCTTAAAACCTGATTCATATATGGAAACAATATGGTTGAAGGCCTCTTGTTTCTCAAAAATGGTTAACCGCATCTGATTTTCCTGATTTTATATTTGGCTCCATTGACACCCCTGGGTCTTCAAACTTGATACATAGCTATGCAAACGTGATACTTCACTTATGATGTTTGTGAAAAGGTGATATCATTGTTAATAAACATGAAATGTGTTCTCTGGTCATGAGTATGCACAGAGTTACTTTCATTGAATAAGTAAAATTCTCTGTGGTACTTTGCGTCAAATAATATAATTAATTTTGGTGGGGAATTAAATTTTGTAGTTCACATTCAATTACAAAATCAAAATCCCTCGGAACAATAATTTTGACTCTTGAAATTTCACACCATCAAATTAAAATGATTTTACAGTATTCTTTTTTTACAAAATACACAACACAGCCCTTATTTGCCTGTCAGACTTTTGCTGAAATATGACAGGCACATATGAGTGCCTTCACTAAGATTTGAACCCAGGTCGCCAGATAAGACGAAAAGCGTACAAACCACTGAGCTACGGAGGCACACTAGTCCTAGTTGAATCTATCTTCAATTGATTAAAAACAAAAAATTGGTTATCATTGTATGTTGTGACAATATGGGCAGTCATGTTTTATAATTGTAGTTGTGTTTGTTGGCGAAGAATTTGCAGCCAGCATTACAGTTTATGGATGTTGATGTCACAGATATTAGCAAAGAGGTAATAAACTGGTAAACTTAATGTGAACCTACTTAACACAAGTTCTGCTGGCTAAATAATTCCAGAAATATATAGCTTGGCTATTTTGACCTGAACCTGACCTTTATGCAAGAATATATTAAAAGGTTTTTGCTTTGAATTACATTAATTTGGCGAGCGAATGGTGCAATATCGGTATTTCAGATTTGTGTTTGTAATACATCTCGAGCGTCTTCGTGATACTCCCCGATTATGAAAACATACAATCGGTGTTGTAAACGTAGGCAATGTATTGACTGTTAAATTATGCTAAGCAAAAGGTCAGGCTCGTGTCAAATTAACCAAGCTATACCAACTGGATAAACCAGACTGAAATCAATCAACGCATATGCCTTACCTTATCGTATTTAACCCCTCTGTTGTACAGCCAACTATGGTACACTCTCTATTGCACTGAAAATCTTCAAATAACTTTGCAGGTCAAATCAACCCTTGTAAACCAACATGCTTTCAGAGCTGCTTATATGGTTGTGTAGAAGTTGGTGCTCTATGAGGGTTAAATTTAATGTAAATATCACCAAAGGGAAACTTGAAAATGTTGTTGAAGGGAGGTTTTCACTCGACAGAGGACAACTCTAGAAGGGTTGCACTGTATTTTAAAAACTTTTTGTCTATCTCCAGGGTGGACATTATGATTCCAAAGATTTTCTATGTTACTATTACTACGGTGGTATGATCTACACAGCACTCAAACAGTATGACAGAGCTCTTTACTTTCTAGAAATTGTAAGTATTATTTGTTACCTAATCTAATGTATGAATGTTTGTAGATTGTAGCACAAATGCAGTTTTGTGAAATTCAAAGCATAGTATAAAATTAAGTGATTTGTTGTGGGAGATTTGTGTTTAAACTTGTCAACAAAATTAAAACCCAACTAATCAATAAGATTTAACAGTAATAAAAAGTTTGAAATCACTTAGCAAGAAGTTCTTGAAAATATGTGCCATATATTCCTTACTCCAAAGGTGATCTATTTAAGCAGTCAACATGTTTGTCTAGTTTCATTTATTGAACTTCCCATATTACTCATAACAGTTTTGAAATCTAAGTGTATGTGCTGTTATTGTTTCGGTTGCCTTAACTGTAAATGATACAGTTTTAATTCTTTTTTGTCAATGTATCGCAAAGCCTGTTTTAAGCAGCCAGTTGATGTATGCATAAAATATGACATACTGTAAAATCATTAATTTTCGGGGGGGGGGGGATTAAATTTCATGGTTCACATTCAACCACAAAATGAAATCCCATCGAACAACAATTTTGACACTTGTATTCATTACCTGAAATGCATAATCCACAAATTAACGTCCCTACAAAATTGTCTTTTTTAACCAAAACTACGAAATATCGTCCCATTTTACAGTATTTCACTTTTTTGGCTTCCAGGTGATAACATGTCCAAGTATGGCAGTAAGTCATGTGATGTTAGAAGCATACAAGAAGTATATATTAGTTGTTCTCATCCTACATGGAAAGGTAAATCTTTATTATCTTCTTCTTCCTGTCAATGGTCAGGAATCCTAATCCGACTGTATTATGACCAGTTGTAGTTGGAACATCAGGTCTGTGCATCTTCTTGATAAAAAAAGACAATGAATAATCTGACTGGGAATGTAGCACTCAACTGAAAAAGCTGTGCACTGAGAACAGACATAACACAGACCACTATCACATGACACAATGCCCAACACATCTAGATGAGAAAATGTAACTAAACCATGAAAGTTCAATTTTCAGTTGTTATACCCCCGCAAACAAAGTTTGAAGGGGGTATACTGGAGTCACCATGTCGGTCTGTCGGTCCGTTAGCATCGTATCCGCTCTGTAACTTTGTCATTTCTTACTGGATTTTAAAATTGCTCGGTACAAATGTTCACCACATCAAGACGGTGTGTCATGCGCAAGACACAGGTCCCTATCTCAAAGGTCAAGGTCACACTTAGAGGTCAAAGGTTATATAGTCATGCAAATTGTGTCCGCTCTGTAACTTTGTCATTTCTTACTGGTTTTTAAAATTGCTTAGTACAAATGTTCACCACATCAAGACGGTGTGTCATGCGCAAGACCCAGGTCCCTATCGCAAAGGTCAAGGTCACACTTACAGGTCAAAGGTTATATTGTCGTGCAAATCGTGTCCGCTCTGTAACTTTGTCATTTCTACTGGATTTTAAAATTGCTTGGTACAAATGTTCACCACATCAAGACGGTGTGTCATGCGCAAGACCCAGGTCCCTACCTCAAAGGTCAAGGTCACACTTACAGGTCAAAGGTTATATAGTCATGCAAATCGTGTCCGCTCTGTAACTTTGTCATTTCTTACTGGATTTTAAAATTGCTTGGTACAAATGTTCACCACATGAAGACGGTGTGTCATGCGCAAGACCTAGGTCCCTATCTCAAAGGTCAAGGTCACACTTAGAGGTCAAAGGTTATATAGTCATGCAAATTGTGTCCGCTCTGTAACTTTGTCATTTCTTACTGGATTTTAAAATTGCTTGGTATGAAGTCATGTAATTTCAATCATGGTGTTTTTCAATCTGTATAGCTGCAGATTTCCATCAAATGTGTTGTTTAGACTATAATTTTAAATAATATTCCTGTGTCAAGGCGGTGCTGCGGGGGTATGATTCATCACTCCAGTGATAGCTCTAGTCTTGATTTAATATTTATTTTATTTCCAAAGAAAATAGGATTGGGCAACAGGCCTATATAAGGCCTCTCCTTGTCTTAGTTACACAAGGGTACAAGTAAATGCATGTTTTGTACAAGAGGTTCAAAGTACATCAACTAAATTTAAAAAAACATTTGACTTTGAACTGTGACCTTGTGAGCCGGCACAGTTGATACATAGGTTCTAAAAGTTGTCTCCATTTGGTATAACTTTCACGGAAATCTGTTATTTGAAGGTGGAAGGATTGCACAAGATATAGACTGGACAGAGACCATTCGTTTAACCCCTTATCACTTTATAGGGACATATTAATAGTCCCCAACTGCTTTGTGGTTGGGATAACCATAATATAACATTTGATCCTTTTATAGTTACAAAATTTTTATGTTTATGTTGTTTGTACAATTACAGTTATCTCCACTACCTAAGTACACATCACAAGTTGTAGCAAGATATATCAAGGTAAATATTTGTTGTATTTAAAGGGACTTAACTCCATTCAGATGATAAAAACACGCTTTGTAGATATTTTAATCAGAAAACTATGTTTTATAAATACATCAGGTATTTTTACCACTTACATTATGATCAAAGGCGCTATTTATGAATACTCATGAACATGTTTTACCGTCCATTTATAAGGTGACAACTTTTCACCGCATTAATGCATTCCTGCGCTATAGAACAACGTTGAATATATATTTTATTGCTTTAGATTTTAAGGGTTTTAAATGTAATAAACCGACACTATGCAATTATTTTTCTTCTAGACGAATAAGTCCAGATTCTTATATAAATGTATTAGGTTGGTCAAGCCAATAAATGTGATTTAAAGATAACTTGTGATAAATTTAACAATTTATCAACTGGAGTTGAGTCCCTTTAATACGTTCAGAATTGATGATACTCTTCTCTACTGGTGACTCCCTGGTACCTAACCTAAGCTCTTACCATATGTCCAGACTCCATACTGTTGGACTATTGAGTGGACAGATTTCTCTACCAATAGCCATCAAAATTGACTTAGAATTGGCTGATTCCTTTGGCAATCTTTTTGAACTGACAGCTGGGTAGAATATAAGGAATTAAGGATCCACCATGAGCTTCAAAGTAGGATAAGGATATCACACCCAAGGGGTCGAATTTTATCAGGGACAAGGCTAGCAGAGTTGCTGGTTAAAAAATGACCCCATGGGTGAGATATCCTTATTCTTCATAGACTGTCTCATTTTTTTTATGTTATTCGAGAAAATTAGACTTTATAACATTATTTAGCGTTCATGATGTCAAAGTTATGTCATCATAACGTGACATTTGCTGTATGTTCACAATCAAAACAATTGTTAATAAAGACGTAAATAAAGCGTACACTGTTATGCTATGCTTCACAACAGCCCTTTTTAATGTTATAGAGCCTAATTTTGTTTGTCTTGTTAGCTAAATATCGCCTGTAACATCTCAAAACAAAAATATCCCGCCGCTCTATGTCGCATGTGTGTCCATGTTAAGATTGATCTTTCTTACATTAGCAACGTCGAAGAATCCTGATTTCAGTCGGCAATGTATTTTCACCAAAACCTGTTCATATGAAACTAACTGTATTTGATAGTGCCAAGTTGTAGTTGGTCAATAGCTATAGATAGCTAATGTTATTTTGTTGTATTTAACCGACCATAAATAAAATTTTGTATCTTGTAAACTATTCATAATAAATGAAATTTTTATGGTTTCAGTTTTATTTGTAATGCATGAATTTTATAATTTGTTTCAGCCTGTTTGTCAGCCATATCA
This sequence comes from Spisula subtruncata, assembly GCA_963678985.1. Classification (NCBI taxonomy): domain Eukaryota; kingdom Metazoa; phylum Mollusca; class Bivalvia; order Venerida; family Mactridae; genus Spisula; species Spisula subtruncata. The sequence goes on from OY787660.1 coordinate 44,655,240, forward strand.
TGATTTAGTAAATGCTTACGCCTCAAATAATCCGGAAGAACTACAGAGGAATGTAGAGAAACATCAGGATACGTACAGTAGGGTATGTCATACTTTACACAGTTTGTTATAATGGTGTGACTCAATTATAAAGCTTTTGCTGGAAAAAGGGACGGAAATCATAATCGTAAATAAACAGACAAAAATCTATTTTTAAAATTTAGAGTGTTTATTCCTGGGCGCCGCAGAGAAATAGTCTCCCCAGGGAGACTCAAATGTAAGTTTCATTAGGTAGTCCAATGACAAGGGGAAGTTAAAATATCAAAGGGTGGTTGAGCAGCTGAACAGCTGAAAAGAGCCCTAGAAAATTGGTAACTTAACTTTTATTATTCATGTATTAATTATGTATCTATATTAATTTATAGGATAACAACCTTGGTTTGGTAAAACAATGTTTGACATCCATGTTCAAGAAGAATATTCAGAGATTAACAAAGGTAAGATTAAGTGGTATTATGACACATATACTGGTAAAGATATACAGCTGTGTGATTAATGACCGGGTACGCAACAATTAATTAACACAATTTTCATTATAAATAAATACTGTAAAATTTAATTTCAATGGGACAACGTTTCATGGTTTTGGTGAAAAAGACCTTTGGTGGGGACTTAATTTCAAGTATATCTTATCCACTAAGTCATAATACAATAGGATTATTAATATTCACTAGATTTAATTTCGTGTTTGAGATCACCCAAGAAATTAAACCCCCTGGAATATTAATGATTTACAGTAGTAGATTAACCAAATTATTACATTGGAATCAACCTGAAAAAATGACCCCTTTTGTTCTTTGGTTGAATGAGTAATGCCCTTGACCATAGACCCGTTGGTCCTAATTTTTGCCGGGGCATTTTGTAATTTCTGAAACGCTTTTCAGTGTTTTCCACCCAACTAGGGTTGAACTGGTTGGAAAGCCAGAGGTAGTCTAGTGTGTATCAGTGCTATACAGTAGGCATGTTCAAGAACCGATGAGGTTATTTTAGTTTGTACCCAGATTTCTGGTATCAACTGTTTCTTCCCATGTAGTCTGAAGGCCTTTGGCAAAACTGGCAGGGAAAAAGCAGATCACTGCTCACTTGGTTCTGCTATAGCTGAAATCTAACAACCCAACGTCTCCTTGTAATTTGCTAAGTATAGTGCGCCCAGGATAATGTGATATTTACAAACGTTGACTGGATTGGTCTAGTGTTGCAAAATTGGTTACTTAAATAAGCAAATGTGGTCCATTTTTATACTAAATTATCATTGATAATTTGTGCATGCTTGCTTTTTCCACCAAGTGGTTTATTCCATATTTTGTTGCCTTCTCAATATTCTGGGCACTTATGTTTAATATAGAAAAATAGATGCCTTATGTTCTTATATAGGCAAGTAATAATGGATCTTTCTTTTTTTCAGACCTTTCTAACACTTTCACTCACAGACATGGCTAACAGAGTGAGACTAACAGGTCCTAAAGAGGCAGAAAAATATGTTCTACATATGGTAAGCATTGCCTTCATAAAGTAATAATGTAAACCAAGAAATGATTTTGCGCAATTTAATTGTGCAGGAAGCGCAAGTGGTAGACAGTCGCTAAATTAGGTAGCTGCCAAAGTGTTTAAAACATTAAAAAGGACTTTGCGGCAGACCTTAAAACGTGAAACTTTGTGGTCGAAAATATGCCGACGATCAGCAAAATGTGAAAATTGGTATTCGCGATAGTAAATTGGTTTACAGTATTTTGTGTAGTTTGATGAACCACAAACTTTTTAACTTTCAATAAGCACAATTTATATTGAAGTATTGTTCCAATTCTGATATGATAGTGTGTATCATCATATTTCTGATCGTGGTTTGTGCAATAAATTTTGAAACCAATTCAAACTGATTCCTGATCTTTGCAGATCATTAACTACCATGGAAATTTGACTTCAATATAGATTTTCCTTCCCATAGTGAGATATTGCTGGCTCCTGGTGTAAGGTAATATTATTACTGAGTGAATAGAATACAGTTCAGCAAAGCCCGTTTGGTGAATCGACTGCTGTACGTGTTGAGAAAGTAACAAATTTTTTCAAGTATTAAAACTTGCTATAACTTATGGGAAGCAGTGGCCGAGGGGTAGGGCACGCTCTTCGGAATCGAGAGGTTCTGGGTTCAACCCTTGTCTAGACAACAGGTAAATTTCTCTGAGCAAGAATAACCCACCAAGGTGTAAATTGGTACCTGTTAGCCCAATGACCAGGGAAATTAAATTGTCAAAGGGTGGTTGAACGGCTGAACTGCTATAAATAGCACTCGATAATTGGTAACTTAACTTTTTTTGTAGATTGAGGATGGTGAGATATATGCTACAATAAACCAGAAAGATGGTATGGTTAGATTTCATGATAATCCAGAGAAATACAACAGTAGTGGAATGTTGTTGCAACTAGACAAGGAAGTAAGTGGTATATGTGTAGTCGGGTGTATAGGATTCAATAACTAATAGGGGAGAAACCGGTAGAGCATTCACCCTGTAAGTGAAGGGTCTCAGGTTCAAGCCCTGGTCTCGCTGCACATTTTTCTTCCTCTGTTACATCTGTTTAGTGTTTTGGTAGCAGTAGTCAAGTGATTGATAAGATATATCTGTAACCCAACAATCCTGGTTTGATTTCCAGGTCACACTCTTTCTTGGAAATTGACACCATTGTTGACTTTCCTCCACATGAAAAAAAATTGCTGGTTCCTTGTGGAAGGGAAGTTAGTACTGGTAAGAATACCGGGAATTGAGTGTTGAACTCTGCTTTTTTTTATTTGCAACTCTTAAAGTCTGTGTTTGGATTCATAGCATTTGTCAATCTTCATCATTTAGAGGGCTATAACTCTGATGCAGAATGTTTATACAGGCAAATACACATTACTCCCATGAAGACAGACGACCAACCATTGAGATGGCTGAAATATCCACAGCTCACTGTGCAATATAATTACCCCCTCCCCCCCCCCCCCATCATTGATGAAGGGGTATATGGTTTTTGTTCATTAACTCAAGAATGCTTTGCCCTAGGACCTTCAAACATAACATGAAGGTTGGCAAGCGTAGATGGGGTCAGAAGGTCAAAGTCACTGTGACCTTTACTATTTTCTACAATTAGACTGTCATGGGGGGCATACATGTTTAACAAATATCTCTTGTTGTTACTAAATATCTGTGTACCATTTTATCTGATTTTCATGTCAATATACTTCCAATATTTTAGATGCAGAAATGCATACAATTGGATTCCAAAATGAAGGAAATGGACAACGAAATAGCTGTGAATCCTCAATATGTACAAAAAGTAAGTTTTAAAACCTTTTTCCTTTCACACTTTTGACGAATCGGGACCTCTTTCACACTGTTAGAATATAACACTGTAAGAAAGTCCTCTACTGACTGTACTCTGAATCAAATTTTCTGAGAGTTCATTTGCGTTATGAATGAGTGATAAATGAACAATCGTGGACATTACTTTTATATTTTTCAGAGTTCAGGAATGCATGAAGATGACTTACCTGGCACCTCAAAGATGCAGACTTACTGAAAATATCATGTAGCTTGCATTGTATACTTCACCCGAAAATAACACGTAGTTTCATGGAGAATGTGTGACTATTTTCATTCTTGGAAGGATGCTTCATAATTAATATTTCCAAGACGTTTTGAAGAAAAGTGCTAGCCATCTATTCCAATGTGCTATGTGAAGAGAGTAAATGTGCTTTATTTCCATTGATCAAAAATAATACAAAATTATATACAAGTGGATACTCTGTTACAATTGTCATAGTGAATAGGTAAGAATTTGTTCCACTTGTAGCCGATTTATCAAAGTGAGATGTTTCTAGCAGGGATATCTTTGTAGTATAGCATGGTTTGTGTTGACATTTTCTCAAGTGAAAGTGTACTTGTGACGATTGCTAGTTACCGTATATAACAACATATGTGCTAGTATAACACTATCCACCTTGAGTATAACATGTATTTTATGAAACATTAAAACTATGAAATGAACAGAAGTCATTGTGTTTGCTGTTCTGTTATCTCCTTGGTTGTTCCAATCCCGTGAACCTATACTTGACTTTAGACACATTGAAAATGTTAAATCATGATGACTTGATGGGGTAATGAAGGGTAATGCAGAGAAACCAATCCATTAGGTAAATGCTGATGCCCCAGTGAAAGTGTGGTCTTAAATAAATAGCTAAGTCAATCAGGTGCAATAATATTGTTGGATAGTGGTACATGGCTTGGACAATGCAAGGTGTTTATGACGGTGAACAAGTATGATCTGGAGGCATTACTGGAAGACGCGAGGACAGAAATTCTGCTTTATATTTCTTGATCCATCATATTCATATATTCAAATTTACCACACATTTTGCCTTAAGTTATATCACCTTATTAAAGGGAGTGAAATAATTTGGTATAGCTAGTTTGCGATAGAAAAAAATCATGTTTTTTTTTAAGATTTCTGAAAATCTATTCATCAGATTTTGGTAAAAAATTACACAGAACTGCAATAACTTCCTACCTAGTCTCATTTTGAATTTCATAATTTTTAGTCACCAATTAAAAGACATTTATTCTTTATTACATATTGAAATTACATGCATATTTACAGTTTAACGCAGGGAGGTAATCTGGTATTCCATTGATGATTTACTATCAATTATTTAACCGTAACAATCCGTGATCAGCGGGATTGAGATTGCTGTTATAAAGACAAGACTTAGGAGGCCCTTGTGATGTGGTTTATTTAGGTGTGTCGCTTTTTAACAATGTACAGCAATAACATGTACTTCGTCATATTCACAGACGGGCCTCGCATGTGTTAAATTAAGTAGGTTGCAAATAAATGAATATACCGTTATGCGCATCACGTGACCGTAAATTGGCTGTTGCAAGTATCAAGTATTCTAACTTGATTTTTCATACAAAACTACAAAAGTGTTAAATAGAACTTATGAACAAAACTTTTTTAACTTATTTCTGATCTTGCTGAAATTTCAGTGTGTATTAGGTAGATACATTTCATTTATTTGTGCAAAATTTCATACGTGTAGGTGTAATAATTACAGAGAAATATTTAAAAAACACAATTTTTTTCTATCGCAAACTAGCTATACACCGTAACTGTATAATTTTCATGCCCCCCATCTTCGATGAGGAGGTATATTGCTCCATCTGTCTTTGGGTAGACCAAAATGGTTTCCGTTCAATAACTCAAGAATGCTTTGCCCTAGGACCTTCAAACGTTACACAGAGGTTGGCTAGCAACAGTAGATGACCCCTTTTGATTTTCAGGACCGTAGGTCAAAGGTCACTGTGACGTTACCAACATTGCTTGTCATGATTTTGTTTTGTTATGCATCTCGAACCCCCACACTACCGAGGGCCTTTATTAATTTGGACACGCAACTATGATGTAGATATTTATAATATTTTAATGAAAATAAAACCTTTATAAAATTACATGTATAATATCAAACATTGGTCATATAAACATAACACAGAAATGCTTTATCTTATGATTGCAAGTAGTACAAATGTATTGCACTCGAAGTTGTTACCAATAAGCTTCTAATAAAGTAGTCAACTACTGGTATAATTTTACACGCTTTTCAAAAGTTTAAAAAATCTTTCAGATTGACAAAGCCTGAAAACATGACAGACAAAACATGTATCTGTAGGACCTATAAAACAAATAGTTAAAATACTAGAATGTGCCAGACATCCATGTTCTGTTTGATACAAAGTCGATCAGACCAGATATTCAGAAAGGCTCTGTTTTACACATGTTTTTGGTGGTCTTTTCTTCCATATGAGAATTTAATCACCGGTTTACAAATTATACACATTAGGTAAAAGCAGAACAGTAAAATGTCAACAAATCACTGAACGGAATTTAAAACTGCTGAATGCCGCTGATGCATTGTATGGTAAAACAAGACTGCGTTCAGTAAACTCTTATGCCCAGGTGGAAGCCTTGTCCATAACAAATAGCTAAGTAATTCAGGGGCCATAATTCTGTTAAAATGTTTGATAGTGTAACATGGCTTCGTTAATTTCTGTGTTTATGATGGTAAACAAGTATGCCAATTTTGAAAACAATGCATTGATAGACTTAAAACACATTTGAGTTTCTACATTTTGTAATGGATGACGGACAAGACAATCACTATATGCCTCCAGCATCAGTAGATGCTGGTGCATAAAACAATGCTATGCAACACGCTTCTTATAGTCTTCAATTAAATCTCTCCATGTTCCATCAGTCCAGTTATCAAGCCTCTGTTTACCTCGTAGATCTGTACGTAGATTATGGCAGGAAGAGAACACTATATGATCCCAGGATGGATGTTGGTTAGCACCTGAAATACACACACCGTCAAACCTTAGATTAAACAACCAGTACTAACTAGCTCTTTCTCAGACAACATCAGTAAATCTGGAGGCTGTTGCATTATAAGCAAGGCGCTATCAAGCGCTCAGTAGTGCTATGCTAAGTTGCATAAGAAAGCGCTCGCCTAGCAAAGTGCTGAGAAACGGTATGCTATAGGCAAACACGTTCGGTAATAGCATGTCGTTGCATAGACATTAAGGCTGTAACGGTATACCATGGTTCACGAAACACCACAGACTTCAGTCCAACACGGTTCACGGTACAAGACTTCTAAATTTCGGTACGGTTCGGTATAAGCTTTTTTTTCAGCAAAATAATATTCAGACAACAAAAACATTAGACAGCCAACATATTATGCATAATTGCCATGTAATACTCATTGTAATTATCAAAAGCTATGCTTCATGTTGTCAAAATTTATTTAGAATAGTTGATAGGCACATAATAATTGCTGTTATAGAAGCAACAAATTCATTGTCACTTGAAAAATTGAAAATGGAAGTATTTAAGCTGCTTTTAGAGAATATCATACCGAAATATACCAAACCGTTAGAAATATTGACGGTACGTATCATATCGCGAGGTGAGCGTACCGTTACACCCCTAATAGACATAGTAAAGCGCTACAAAAAATCGCTGTTTTTACAATACACAAATTACACAAAAGACTACCTGATATAACTGGCCGATCATCTATAAGAAGGTGTCCATTTATCATTGTTTTATCTCTCGTCATAATAATCTTCTCTACCCAGTTTTTACCAAGATGCTTTTCAACCCATACATACTATCAAAATAAATAAATCATTTGATCAAGTGAAAGCAGGCAGACATATATCAATGAGAAGAAAGGGCTACCATCTTTAAGACAAGACTGCGTTCAATAAACGCTTATGCCCCAGTGGAAGCCATGTCCATAAAAAGCTAAGTCAATCAGGGGCCATTATTCAGTTAAAATGTTTGATAGTGTTACATGGCTTTGAACTATAAGGGGCTTATGATGGTAAACAAATATGCCACAATTGAAAGCAGTGCCTTGGTCAACTTCATGTGTGATCTGGTGATACAGGTGTTATGGTTCTTTGTCACTGCACTTCTCCAAGTTGACATCTATTCATATACCAAGTTTCAAGTCAATATTTTAGATACTTTTGAAGATACGCTCCGGACAAACAATTATCATAAAAATACTGAAGGGGAGATAATTCAAAATTTAAGACAGACAGAGTTATGGTTCTTGGTCCCTGCAATTCTACAAGCTACCATCTATTTACATATCAAGTTTTAAGCCAATATCTTAAACACTTTTGAAGATACACTCCGGTCAAAATATGATTCTGAAAATCATAAAGGGGAGGTAATTCAAAATTTAAGACAGACAGAGTTATGGTTCTTGGTCATTGCACTTTTCCAAGTTGCCATCTATATATATTCCAACTTTCAAGTCAATATGTTAAATAGTTTTAAAGATATACTAAGAGCAAAATTTGACTATAAAAAACACTAAAGGGGAGATAATTCAAAATTTAAAACAGACAGTTATGGTTCTTTGTCAATGCACTTCTCCAAGTTGCCATCTATTTATATTTCAAGTTTTAAGTCAATATTTTAATAGTTTTGAAGATACGTCCAGACAAAATTTTACTGTAAAAATACTTAAGGGGAGATAAGGCTAAGTCTAAAATTAGGTCAAGGTGAAGGTAAAAATGGAGTAAGGTGATACAGGCGTGTGGAGAGTGGTCATATACAACATCCATGCAAGTATGAAAGCTTTGTAGCAAGCCATATTAATGCTAGAAGAAACGGTCAATTTGGGTTAACCAAGAATTTGGCCTTTCAATAAGTCTAAGTCCAAAATTAGGTCAAGGTGAAGGTCAAAATGGAGTCAGGTGATACAGGCGCGTGGAGAGTGGTCATATACAACATCCATGCAAGTTTGAAAATTTTGTAGCAAGCCATATTAATGCTAGAAGAAACGGTCAATTTGGGTTAACCAGGCCGGACGAACGAACGGACGGACACCCCCACGATCGCTACCTTAGGTGGTCATTCCATTGTTTAAGATCAAAGGAACGACCACTTAAAGGACAAAAGAATTAAGTGGTCACGGAATGAATTGAATAGATTTCTATTGTGTTAGGCCACACCTCGACCACCTAAGGTAGCTTTCGTGTGTGCGGACAGACGGACGGACAGGTGAATTACTATATACCTCCCGATCTATCGATACGGGGGCATAAAAATACAAACAAGACTGCATTAAATTAACGCTTATAAATGCCCCCGTGGAAGCCTTGTCCATAAAAAAGGTTTATCAACATTATATGACACAGTCGACACATAAGCATTATTATTAATGTAATTCATTTGACAAAATGCTTCAAACCATCAAATTCAAATTGCCACTTCATTTTAATGCATATAAATAAAATGTACATTTTAAGCATTCTCATCTGCCCAGCGTATTTTTCGTCTGATATATTAGTCTGGAGACTTGCTAACCAATGATTTTTGAGGAAGACTTTAAGGTGATTTCAAACAATAACGAAAACATCAGCAAGTTCATGTTATAATTCAGAGCGACTTTAAAAACCAACCTTTTCTTTTACACAATGTCTGTAATTATTTAAAGGACTGGTACAAAGAAACACATCAACACTGAAATAAAAGAAACATAATTTGAAGAAAAGTTAAGCATATTTGTTAGTGTTGTATTCAGATGAAATACACCTGATGGCATGCACAGTTCGCTGCTGAAGACAGGGTAAAATGAGGAAACTTGCTGCAGCCTTATTTTCCATGTAGGATGGAAAGGATAGGTAAGTAAATAGGTACATTTGTAGTTCTGTATTATAATCATGACTTTCCTTAGTTTAAACAATATTTATTTCCATAGTTATGCATTATTATGTGTTACATAGACAGTATTCTTAAAGAAAAGAAGTACATATAGTCTTATGCAAACATTATTATCAGTATACTCTAGGAAACTTTAGACAGGAATTGGATTTGTAAAAAAGTCTTTTGGGACTTTTATGAATACATTATACCGATGTGCCAATAACTTCATTGCCATTGGGTATGAAAATATTGTTATCTGACATTTCAATTTACGTATGAAAGAGTATTGTTAGACTAATGGGCGGACGCCCCCACGATCGCTACCTTAGGTGGTCATTCCATTGTTTAAGATCAAAGGAACGACCACTTAAAGGACACAAGAATTAAGTGGTCACGGAATGAATTGAATAGATTTCTATTGTGTTAGGCCACACCTCTGATCACCTAAGGTAGCTTTTGTGTGTGCATCAAATACTTCTGGCTGCTTATACCTTTACTTCATAGACATAATTCAAGCCACTATCCGCCGGTCAATATCAATTATATTCAAATAATGTGTAAGGAGAGATATGGTTAAAAAATCTAGAAATGGATTTATTAAGATCAAGGGAGACAATTCTTGATGAATATATCCAAAAGCAGAATATGAACTGTAAAAGGGCAGCATTCATGTAAGAGCTTAGACAATTACTTGGTAAATCGGATACAAGTTGATAACAAGGAGAAACTGGTTTCAATTTTGCATAATCACTAATCATTATATCTTTGACTACAAAATGTCATAATATGTTGATCAACACATAAACAAGCAAACTCACTAGATGTGTTTCGGTAACATGTGATACATTAATCCTTGTAGTTATCATTATGATCATACTAATAAATCTTATATTGAGTTTGATATTGTATACTTTGAGTGATACAATAAACACAAATAAGTTCAGCAGCTGACAGTGAGTACCTTTATTATTATAATATAGTCGTCATGAAAAGAAACACCATTTTCAATTAGTGGCCGATTAACTGGTTTGATTCAATTTCATAACCACGATTAACCCATTTAAAAAAAATCCTTATTCATGTTATTGTATAAATCATCCGCTAATCACTTGCCGACGGAATTTTTTGAAAAGGCAAATTTAAGATTTATCACTTATAATATCATCATGCTTTTACATACCCTTCCATTTTGGACATTTCTTTAGCTGCTTCAATTGATCCTGGGATTTCTTGCAGGTTTTTGAAAAATCCTTTAGCATTAAATACATTACCACAACACTTCTGAAAATACATATAAATCAGAGTGATAGACAAGTCGGATCAATAAAACAATTAAATGGAAATGTAATTCTAAAATTTATTATTAGAACTATAAAATTGAGTGAAATTACTGAAATCAGTTATTATTACTGGTATTAGTTATTAAACCAAGTATTAATCATTTAATAAATTAGATTAAATAAAATTATCCTAGAATTATCATTATTACGGTACTGGGACTAGCTACCCACATGTACCCCTTTCCCATATGCCTGAACTTTTATTTTCTTTAATACAATGAAGCACAATTACACTATCTAGACTCTTCTAAAATGTTTCAAAACTAAAAAGAAAACGAACCATACCAAAAATGATTCCAGTAACACTTAATAAATTAAGAATAAAATATATGAAGCCATACCCCAAGGCCTTCTTGCAGCTTCTCATACTGATCTGTTGCCCAGAATCCATCTCTGTCCTCCATTTCTACATATGGTTCACCAGGATATTTTCTTTTATAAATGTCCAATAAATCTTGTTCAAAGTCACATAAAACTCCATCCATGTCCAACAAGACACGCAGTCTCACTTGTCGATCAGAGTAATGTTTTCTGAAGTTGGATATCCTGTTAGCCATGGTGTCAGAAGCAAGAGCCTATTATGTACACAGAGTGCTAAGAGTAAGAAGTGACCTGAAATGGAAATCATTACGAAACTATACATAGGAATATGTTTTCATACGAAACAGATTCCCCGCTTTAACTATTAACCATAAATGTGCTCACTATCAACATGGACTGCCCTTAGTTTATGTAACTGACTAACTCCATACGGTCCATGCTATCAGACACTGAAGTAGAAGAAGCTTGAAATATCAAAACATTTAGAAATCTATCTGAGCACTTCAGTAGCGTAGCTGCCGCTAGGCCATAAGGCCCGGGCCTACACATCATTTCGAGAAAAAATAGTATATTTTTTCTAAGTTTAACTTGAAATTTGATCTCCTTATTATACGCCAAAACGCACCAGTACCTTTTAAGGAAAACACAAAATGGAGGGGCGCAAGCCCCCGGACTCCCCTACTTCTTTCATCTTTACATACGGGCCTTCACATTGCTAAGGTCCTAGCTACGCCCCTGCACTTCATGACATTGTGATATGGTATTGACACGAGGTAAACGTCACTTGCCATCGCTTAACGACAATCATCAAAATTTTGCATGCAGCATAGTGTCATCATGTACATGGAGGTATATAAATATAGAAATATATGTAACTCCTTGTCATGTATCACCTAGTCAATAATTTTTTTATTGCGCAACATTGTGATACACTGAACTGCTGACAAAATGATTACCAACAACTCACAACAATCCAATACGAATGACAATGTCATATCACCATGTAACAAAAGACATTACACAATGATACACATCAAGTGGTTTTCATAATGGTGTAACAATTACAAGTAAGCCAGGCCAAGTACGAATTATTCTGAGTACGAATAATGTAAATTTTTGGAAAGAGGTTACACATTAAGGCTTTCTACCTCATGAAAACCTGGTATACCAGCATAAATAATAATGCGTTTAGCAAGTCAGACTCAAATAATTGTTTTGAACAATATCGCAAGATACGCACCTACTAGGCTACTATTTATTTTTCATCAGTAGTTAGAGATTTTATCGTGCTTAGTAAGCACAATATGATGGCGTGTTTGATTATCAATAATCATGTTGTATGAAGAATAATAATGAATGTTTATATTCGCTAAAGATCTCAAATATGTTACAGATCTTTGATTCGCACCTTGTGGCAAAGGTTTACTTGATCTTTTAAAATAATCATTTGAAACAATAATATGACAAGACAAGGAAAACGTCCAACACAGAATTTAAAAATGAAAAAAATCGAGCCGATCTTTATAAGTAGCTAAAGCCTCGTTCTGATAAAATAAATTTGAGTCAGCTCATTGAAAAACTAAAGTCATAATGCTTTTGTAAGTATAAACAACGACTGAGGACGGACGGGTGGTGTGATAAGCAGAACTGACAAAATTCTGTACTCGCAGAATAACTTGTCTAGTCGCCGGTCACACTCACTAACTATCTGGCATGACGAGGACGCGTTATTCGACCACAGAACAACCGCGAGAAATTGAACACTATTTCACGTGTATTTTGCCTGATATTTGTTTTTCCAGATCAACCTATTTTTCGTTGTACTGGATCTAATTAAAATACGTTGCTACTTTTAATCATTATTCTAGATCTAGTAAGATATATTAGTACGGAATCATGCAATGCACCAGACAGTTGCAACCAGCCCCACACCCTGGGGATGGGTGGTGGATAGCCAGGGAAACTGCTGTGTTTTTACCTTCCAGCTTCCCCGCACTACCAGGGAAATGTGGACAGATTTTTCTCCAAAATTCTAGTTGTTTTACGATCAGCTGTCCACCTCAGGGCGGTGGAATTCAGAATTGCAGGTTTTTGACACCTCAAAAGTACAAACTAGAATCACTGGGGATGGGGGCTGTAGATGCAACTGACTGATGTATGAATTGTTGTGTACATGCAACTGACTGATGTATGAATTGTTGTTTGTAAAGGGACTTTCAGAATCTTTTTAGTTCACCTGTCATAGTGACAAGGTGAGCTTTTGTGATCACTTTTCATCCGTTAAACTAAGTTTGTGTGCTCTCTAGTGTCAACAGTTCAACTGTTTTATCCAATCTTCATGGAATTCGGTCAGAATTTTGTTTTACATGAAATCTAGTCAAAAGTTAAAAACTGGGTCAATTGGGGTAAAAATCTAGGTCACTAGGTCAAGTCTTTGAAAAACCTTGTCTTCACTCTAGTTTTGATCCAATCTTCATGAAACTTGCATGGTCATCAGAATGTTGTTTTTTTGTAAATTTAGACAGAGTTTAAAACTGGGTCATGTCAGGTAAAAAACTAGGTCAAATCTTTGAAAAACCTATTGTTCTCTCTAGATGTAGCAGTTTTGATCCTATATTCATGCAATTTGGTCGGAATGTTCTCCATTAAATCTAGGCCACGATCAAAACAGGGTCATGTGGGTAAAAAATTAGGTCACTGTAGAGGTCACAGTTTTTATCAAATCTTCATGAAATGTTGTAAAACTGTTGTTCTGCATAGAACCTAGGCCGAGTTGAAAACTGGGTCACTTTGTGGTCAAAAACTATGTCACTGGTAATATTTAAAAAAAACATTTGTTCAATAGTACTCTATGGGTCACAGTGTTGATCCAATATTCATGAAACTTGGTCAGAATGTTGTCCTTGACGAAACTAAAGACAGGTTAATAATTGAGTCATGTGAGGTCAAAAACTAGGTGAAATTTTAAAAAACCTTCTGTTCACTCTAGATCGAGGTCACAGTTTTGATCAAATATTCCTGAAACTTGATAAGAATTGTATAGATACTCTCCATGATATCTAGACCAAGTTTGAAATAGGGTCATGATGGATTAAAAACTAGGTCACTATGTCAAATCTTAGAAAAAGCTTTTTCTCACTCCAGAGGTCACAGACAGTTTTGGTTCAATTGATTGCCAAGTTCAAAGCTGGATCAGGCTGGATGAAAATCTAGGTCAAATTTTAGAAAAACCGGTGTTCACCCTAGAGACCCCAGTTTTGATCAAGTCTTCATGATACGTAACTTCTGCAGAATGTTAGTGATATCTTGGCTAATGTTCAAACCGGGTCATGTCGGGATTAAAACTAGGTCACTGGGTCAAATCTTAGAAGTAACTTACATGCAGTTTTGATCCGATCTTCATGACACTTGTTAGAAAGTCTAAATGATTTCTTAAATCATCATAGGTGTCTACTTCGCTATGTGAGCGACCTAGGGCCCAAATATCTTGTTGTGGTGAGTTTGATGTTCAATTGGATGATAATTTGTGTACAATACATTCAAGAGTTATGGCCCTTGCTTAATATTAGCTTGATATGTGAACATTTCATGATTTGGTATTATAATTTTAAAATAAGTCGAATTTCAGACGCATTGTTATGATTGTAAATGGAATTTTGAAAGTATGAGTAGCCTACACATATGGACTGGAAGACATGAATCCATTCGAACTTTTGCACAGGGGAGAAAAGTGAAAGCCATGCACAGGAGTTAAGATGAATTAGAATATTTACCAGTTGAAAATTCATCATGGGATATGCATGGTCCCGGTCCGAGGAAACAAAACTTTGGAACTAGCACCAAGAATTATGCACCTATCATTTCCGATTATGCAGGGGTTTGAAATGAGACAGAAGGCACAAAAAAATTCACTGACTTTTTGAATGAGCTAGCCAGCTACTTTTTAATAGTCATTATCTTCATTACTTTATCTGTACTCCTACTTTTGAAGAGTAGCTGGCTACATGAAACACTTTTACATCCCTGAATATGAATGAGGATTCAACCTTTAAAAGCGGGTAAATAGGAACACACCAGCTAATTCTCTATAACAATGGTTCTGGAACAGCTTTGGGCTAGGCTGCTCCCCTCCCCTGTAGCAAAAATGTTCATGCCCTAGCTATAGGCGTACTCCACTTAATAAAGTTTCCACATTTCATGTATTTATTTTTTTGCGGGGATATGACATTGATGCCGTCCTTTTATATGACAGTGATTAATGAAGAAACATATTTATATGCCAGTAGAATCATTGTTGCAATTGATCTGCCATGGAAAGCAACACAGCAATTCTGATAATAAAGGGGAATAACTGGTTTTGTCTAGGGCACTTTTATGCTGACTGAGGCAAAATTTGGTATTTTTGAAATTACCTCCCTTTGAATTAAAATAAGCATATTTACCATTGTAAATAATTATTGTTGATTTCTTTAAAAGAATGTGTTAAATAAAGAGCATTCATTTACTAACTTGACCTGGGAAGAAGCATAAAATGTACTGTATGCCAAACCCCAATACAAATTTCACTGGTGGTTGATCATGTTGGGTACCAGGATTGGTAAAAGATAATTCATGCCTTTCATCTTCAGTATATACAGGTACTATATGAATCAAAATTCGTTGTCAAGGAATTTTGGTTACATCTCAAATAAACACGTTTTTCTAAAGGTTCTTGGTTGTTTTGAATCAAAATGCAACATCCATCAAAAAAATGTACGGCCTGTTAAATAAGTCATGGTGTTTCCTTTACTTTTGCCTTCTACTAAAGCATAAATAATCAGTATTTTGTTACGAAAATGTTGGACATTTTTGGGGCAAAAGTTATAGTGGTCAGATAAGCGTCTTAAATTTGATGAACCCGGTTAGACATGACTGGGTTAAGAATATAATTTGATTACAAGCAAGCATGTTCTAACTAATGATGTAACTAGTGTAGCATATATGTCAAACAATTAAAATATGAATCAAAATTCGTTGTCAAGGAATTTTGGTTACATCTCAAATAAACACGTTTTTCTAAAGGTTCTTGGTTGTTTTGAATCAAAATGCAACATCCATCAAAAAAATGTACGGCCTGTTAAATAAGTCATGGTGTTTCCTTTACTTTTGCCTTCTACTAAAGCATAAATAATCAGTATTTTGTTACGAAAATGTTGGACATTTTTGGGGCAAAAGTTATAGTGGTCAGATAAGCGTCTTAAATTTGATGAACCCGGTTAGACATGACTGGGTTAAGAATATAATTTGATTACAAGCAAGCATGTTCTAACTAATGATGTAACTAGTGTAGCATATATGTCAAACAATTAAAATATATCTACGATAATAGTCTGTCCATTTAGACGTAAATTTCCGTTTCCATTAATTACGTCTCCAAACAGTCTCGATTTCTATAGGAAGGGTTCAATACGTGCGTGTCGCGTATGATGTGATTGCGTCATGTTTGTGTTGCAAAACTATTGGTAATTAATTTTATCCGAACAGTTGAAACAATATGAGTGAACTGGTTGGAATGAGAGCATGGTTAATTTCGTTTCCAGACAATTACGTCTCAAATCGCCGATAATGTGTCGCTGAAAGATACTGTACTGTACTGATTAAACTAACGAATCAAGCACGCATAGCGCGAATGACAGGCACCTACTATGACGTAGTACACAGGAAACACACGCGGCTATTTTGAGGAATATGGCGGATGCAAATTTATCAAAGTAAGTTGATTTAAAATTACGTCTAAATAAGAGTCAATGGCCTTAGAAAAAATGTGTTGTACGGTTACTTGATGTTCGTTACGTTGTAGGCAGTTTTTGTAATCGCACAATCAGAGATTTTATTTGTAATTTGTGTTGACAAACCGAGTTAGAAACGCCACTCTGACAATATTTTGGCGTTCAAATGAAGCATAGCACATTTAAAGTTCGTGTCTTAGCTTACGTCGCAAATAGAAAAACGTCATTCGAGTTGTATTTAAATAATTATATTATTGTTTTTGATAAAAGTAAAACAACTACCACATGTTCTTGTGAAGTAAATGAAAGACACACTTTGTGAAGCCATGTTTTTGCGGTTACCATTGAAAATGGAAAATGTTTTCAAGACGTAATAGAGAAACGATATTTGACTGTGGAAATCGATAAAAAATATGTGTCAAAATTACGTCCCATTGATGTGTACCAGTCACTGGTTGTTCATGAATGATAAAGAATTGCGCTTTTGTGTAAGCAATTATGTTGATTTTTAAAACAATTTAATTAAAAATAAATGGGACTGCCGAACTTAAGGCTGAACAGAAATCAGCTCAGCTTTTAGATGTAAATTGGACGCCTAACATTGCGTCCCTGTTACTTTCAATTTTTTCTGCCTGTGTCAATGTTACGTCTTATTTGTAAACACATGGTAAAGAGTGACAATGTTTAAAATATTCAAGGTTTACATTACCACATTGGGACAGAACACCAGTACTTTTGATTCATTAAAAGTTAATCGTTTTACACATTGTTTATTATGTTTTAGTTAGTTTGGCTGTTTGAGACATAACTTTGATACCAAAAAAGGATTACTGTTACTTTCAAATTGTGGTCTTGAAGTCAACGTTACTTCTCAAACATGAATTTAATTTTTGCATTCAATAGCTCATCAACCGGATTTTGTATAACCTTAGTGAATATCAGGAATATTTAATAATTGCTGTGTAATAAAGGACGACAATTTTGTTCTGGTAGTTTTTATGTAATGTGTTAGTTTCATTGGAGACGTAATTTGGACCAGATATGTTGTGTCCATGTTACTATCAAACAATGATATTGGAGTCAATGTTACATCTTATGTATTTATTTATTTGAATCGTCATTCCTTTGAACATTTGCTGAAACTTGCATGTTAGACACTTACATGCAATGTTTTTGTTTCTTAAAAGTTAAAATTGCCTGTAAATATGTTTGCTTAGTTAGAATTTCGTTGGTTGACTTGGAGACATAACTTGGATGCCAAATATTGCGTCCATATTACTTTCAAGTTTTGTTTTGAAGTCATTGTTACCTCTCAAACATACGGTTACATTGACTTTGATTCAATTGACAATTGCGGTATGATTTTATGTTTGAATAAATTCTGTAACCTATTGTAGTTGTTGTTTATTAAAAGATGTTAAATATGTGTGGTAGTTTTTGTTTTATTTTAATATTTTGCGTAGAGACGTAATTTTGAATTGAAATTGTGTGTCCATGTTATAGTCAAGTAGATATATTGCAGTCAATGTTACATCTCATGTATATTTTTTCGGCAGCTCCATCCCATTGTACATGAAGAACATTTGACAGAACAAGCACGATTTGCACCTACTTGCGTTGCTGTTGTTTCTTTGAAAATATAGTCTACGGATATTATTATGTTTCTTTCACAGGTTTACTTGTAGATGTTACTTGGACACCAACAGTTGTGTCCATATTACTTTCAAATTGAAATGTTGAAATCAACGTTACATCCTATATCCATTTAATTATATTTTTATTTCGGTGTAAATTAACTACATTAGGAGGATGCTGTCAGCATTTTTAACACTAAATTTAATCTTTTGTTTCTTAATAATGCGAATATATGTACAGTGGCTATGTTAATTTCACTGACTTATTTGGAGACATAACATGGATACTGGAAATTGTGTCCATGTTATTACCAAAATGTAAGGGGAGTTATCGTGCATTGAATGTAGGGATAACTAATTATATAATGAAAGATCGTTCTTTGAAATACAAGGCAATTTGTATTTCTTAACAGAACCAAGCATGTACACTAAATTTGATTATTTCATTCCTTTGCTTTGAGATGTAATTTTGACTCCAACATTGCCTACTAAAGCAACTATGTTGTTTGAACTAAAATAAATGGTATAACTGACTTTAAAGGGTCACTTATTGTCAGTAATATAAATAAGTAAATTACAGTCAACTCTCGTTATCTCGAACTCGCTTCTATCGAATTTCGAATCTATATGAAATGCTGTCGCTTATGTCGAAGGTCCCGATTAACTAATTCGCACCTTAAATCTATTGTTCAACTCGAAGTCGGATCGTATCCGGCCGGCGTCGAATGTTTTTACACCTTTTACCTGTAATTTTCACACGTTCCATTGTTAAATTAAGCGGTTTCACCAATTTGCGCATTGACCGTTCGAAGGCAGTAGCTATATCGTCAACTCTTATATGTTTGTGATGGTATTTGCAAATAATATAACTTATGCCTTCTCGTTTGTGTTTTCTGGTTGACAGTTGCTCTTGAATGCTGCTTTCCCTGTCCAATATCTTTATTCTATTTTAAAATTGATGAAACATTATGTGTTACACAGTAATTCCACATTGCCACTTCTCCCTGAAACACGGAGATGGATTTCCTCAGCATTGAATGGGGTCGACATCGATAAGCATGCGTTCGTAGTACAACTTGTTCGCAATGAAACTGACAACAGTGGCATAATTAAGTTGCGCATATTGCTTTGTCGTTATGGTCGAATAATGTTTCATTTTCTTTGATGATTTTTAACATGTAAAATAGTTTGTCCGGACTTAAGAATCGTCAGTTGATTTTGACAGAAATACACTTGGGTAGGTTTCTGTAGTAGAAAAGTACCTGACCAGGTCTGCTTTTACCACATAGAATATTGCAATACTCTCGTGAGATTTTCATACTCTTTAAGTCGGGTAGAATTATGCTACAGAAACTTAACCCATGTGGATTTCAACTGCCATTGACCGTTTAGTTATGGGAGACATATACATTGGTCATGTGACAAAAACACATATCTTGTTATTGATGATTGTATATGATATTGTGACTCATCTCCTTTAAGGTATTCTTTGCGGGTGAAGCTGAAACGCTCGAATCCAGAAAGCGTGGATGCTGGGCAAAGTAAGCGAAAAAAGTCAACGAAGGACAGCTATGATGAATGGCGTGAAAGACTAAAACAAAATGAAAGTCTTTATGACCAGTATAAGATCAAGGATGCTTTAAAGAAGAAAGATTACCGCAAGTCTTTAACAGGTGAAAAGCTAGCCCTCTCGAATGAAAAGGCAAAGTTGCGAATGAGAGAATACAGAGCAAGACAACTAGAGAAAGGAATTACTGTCGCAAAACCATCGACCCGAACACAAATAGCAAGGACGAGAGAGTATTGGAGACTTAAGAAGAAAGAGCAAAGAGAAAAAATGTCAGATGAAGACAAGATAAAAGAGAAACAAAAGAGAAGAGAAAAGTACCAGTCTTCAAAAAAGAAACTATATTTTGATAAACCATCTGAAATTCCATTGCAGGAAACTTCCAAAAAGGCAGCAAGTAGTAGAAAAATATATCTACCCAAAAATCCAGAGAAGTTTGCTACCAAAGTTGATAATGCAATGAAAAATGCAACACCGAGAAAAAAGAAGGCATTACAAAAACTAAACCCAAGGTTGGATTTTCTATATTCTAAATCGTCGATTGAGACAAATGCTAAAATAGTAGCAAGGGTGAAAAGGGCATTGAATGAAATGAAAAGACAAAACACAAAGGCAGGTAGAGATCGTTATCGTTTATTAACTCGTACTCTTGTCGGGAAGTATACCGTTGAACATAGTTTAAGGAAAGCACTAGGTATGAAATGGGAGCACTGGATTAAAATGTCTCAACTCGAAAGAAATGGAGAATACAATGTGAAAAGATCGGATGCCATGTCGGATGACACATTGGATAGTATACAAAGATTTTATGAATACGAATCAGTTACTCTTCCAATGAAGAGAACCGTAAGTACTAAGACATTAAGCCAGAAAAGAGTGTTGACTGAAAGTCTTCAGCAAATCCACAAAAGGTTCCTGCAGGACAATCCTACATTGAAGATATCGCTAAGCCACTTCCAAAAACTTCGACCTAAAGAAGTACTCACTGTCAAACAGCAAAAGTTCTACTCATGTTTATGCGAGTATTGTTTAAATGTTCAGTTTAAATTGGATGTTATAAACCAGGCATTTAAAACTCACCATATTAAAGCCAACATTGAAAGCAAATACCATGCAGTAGATTTATCCCTTTGCGAAAAAGACGAAAACGCTGAATTCCACAATCTGAAGTGTTTAGAAAGAAACTGCGATGAGTGTGGAACAAAGAAGCTGCGAACCTTCCTTGAATGTCTTATGGATAGTGACAAGAAAAATACAACCTACACATGGAAAAGGTGGAAGCTGGGTACTGTTGGGGCTTCAGTTGGAAAGGAAGTGAAGAGACAAATATTAACAGAGCAGACTGGAACCCCTGAAGAGTTGGTACAGGAATTTGAAGATGCCATCGGTTTTCTAGCAAGCCACCTGTTCATCGCAAGATGGCAATATAAACAATTCAACCAAATTACAAAGTCTGTTCCTGAAAAGCTTATGGTGACAATAGCCGATTTCGCTGAAAATTACCGTTGTGTGCATCAAGATGAGATTCAATCGGCATACTACAACTACAGGCAATCTACGGTTTTCCCGATGATAGCATATTATAAATGTCCCGACTGTAGAGATGCAGTTGTTCAGGAGTCTGTTGTATTCATCTCTCCAGACTTGATTCACGATGCTATGGCAGTTAAACAATTTTCAAAGAAGATGGCTGAGCATGTTAAAGATCATGCACCCATCAACAATGAAATACAGTTCAGCGATGGCTGTGCTGCACAATTCAAGTCAAAAATACCATTTCTGCATGTATCTGAGACAACCACACACAAAATGCAAAGAGCATACTTCGGGTCAAGGCATGGAAAATCACCATGCGATGCATTGGGTGGTATAATAAAGAAACAGGCCGAAACATATGTGAAGAGCCGAAAAGGCACTATACAGACTGCTAAGGCATTATTTGACTATTGTACGGAAAACCTCACCAAGGTACAAGGTGGAAAATGTGATCACAACAGAAGAGTGTTCTTTTATGAAGAGACTATTAAGAGGGATAAACCGCTACACGACCTGCAAACTTTGAAAGGGACGCAGAAAATACACTCTGTCAAGGGCGTAGAGCCAGGTACTGTACAAGCCAGACGTTTGAGTTGCTTTTGCAACGTATGCATTGGTGAAAAGAAAGGAAACTGTTGTAATGAAAAGTATGTGGGTGATTGGGAGGTACATGATATTGTCAAGGGTAAAAAGTCAGAAATTGCTCAGGAAAGCAAGAAGCAAAAGAAAGAAAGTAAGAAGCAGAAGGAATGTCTGAACCAGAAGGAAAGTAAGAAGCAAAGTAAGAAGCAGCCAAAGGACAACATGAAGCAAAAGGAAGATATCAAGCAACAGAAAAAGTCGCTGTCACAGTGCTCAACAATGAATGAGTTAAAGAGAAGCGTTGCAGAAATGCAATTTAATACGCTGCCACCAGTTACCCCAAAATCCCTTTTTTCGACGGGCAAAGCTGTGGACAAGAACAGTATGTCACTAATGCCAAAAGATATTCCCCTCTCCCCTGAAATGGAATTATTCCCAGCTGTTATATATGGAGATGGGAACTGCCTACCACGCTCAGCCAGTGTGTTAATTTATGGCTCTGAAGATAACCATAAAGAAATGCGGGAAAGAATAATTAGTGAACTTGTTGTAAATGAAGACTTATACCTGGACAACCGATTAATGAAAAGGGGGAAAAGTGAAGTGGGTGGTGATAATGTCGTAAAGACAATGGCATTATATTCCAGTCAGTACAATGGACAAGGACAATTATATAAAAAAGACATTAGGAAAGTGTATGAAAAAGAAGTACTGGAGATTTGTAGAAATGGAACATATATGGGACTGTGGCAATTAGCTAGCCTTGCTAACATATTGTCATGTCCGATTGTTTCAGTGTGCCCAACATATGGATTGCACACTGTGCGCAATGACATGCATAGGGTCTTTTATCCATTCAAAGAACACTGCAGCAAAGGAGACCCACTGTTCATTATGTGGACCAATATAAATGGAAGGAGTGCACAAGAAAAGGACTTCTCTGTGAACCACTTTGTGGTGCTTATGCCGCTTATGGAAAATATTGTTGATGTCAATTCAGACTTAGACATGTCTATGTCTTTCGACTCATTTGGTGAGAGTGAGGAAGTGCTCGATGATAACATTATGGACATTATTAGTAATTTTGAAATGTCAAATACAGTGATTGAGGACAGTGTTCAGAAATCAGAACTGGAGAACTATGAGCCCAAGAAAGAGATCTGCACTGAGGCCAACCTAGAGTCCACTGATTGCAACCAAGAGACTAAAATGTCGAATCCAGAAAACACCGAGTGTACAACAGAGACCACTGAGGCTACCTCGAAGCACTATGAACAACTAGAAACGGTGTGTACCCTCAATTTGTCTTCTTGTCATACTTGTAAATTGTCAGCTTGTCGGAATTTTATATCACATTACGTAATACGTATATGAATTTAATAACTTTTGGTAATGTTTTGTTCTTTGTACACAGACAAACCCAGATACCGCTGAACCCAACCCAGAGATCACTGAGCCAAACCCAGAGATCACCGAGGCTAACCCGGAGACCACTGAGCTCAAGTTGGAGGCCACTGAAGTAAACACTATGAACTATGAGACTGTATTGGTATGTGTACTCAGTTTTACCTTTTTTGTTAATTGTCAGCTTTTCCGAATGTTGTCACATTATGCCTATGATTGTCATAATTATTGCAATGATATGTGTTTTGTCTTTGTCTACAGACAAACCTAGATGTCACAAAGTCCAACCTAGAGACCACTGAGGCCATCCCAGAAACCACTAAGCCCAATCCAGAGCCCACCGAATCCCACACAGAGACATCTGAAGCCCACACAGGGACCACTGAAGCCCACACAGAGACCACTGATGCCCGCACAGATACCACCGAGTCCAACCCGGAGATCATCGAGCCCAAGTGGGAGGCCACTGAAGAAAGCCCTATACACTATGAGCCAATATCGGTATGCGTCCTCAGTTTTACATTTTTGGTTAATTGTCAGCTTTTCCGAATGTTGTCACATTATGCCTATGATTGTCATAATTCTTGCAATGATATGTTTTTGTCTTTGTCTACAGACAAACCTAGATGTCACAAAGTCCAACCTAGAGACCACTGAGGCCATCCCAAAAACCACTAAGCCCAATCCAGAGCCCACCGAAGCCCACACAGAGACCTCTGAAGCCCACACAGGGACCACTGAAGCCCACACAGAGACCACTGATGCCCGCACAGATACCACCGAGTCCAACCCGGAGATCATCGAGCCCAAGTGGGAGGCCACTGACGAAAGCCCTATACACTATGAGCCAATATCGGTATGCGTCCTCAGTTTTACATTTTTGGTTAATTTTTAGCTTTTCCGAATGTCGTCACATTATGCCTATGATTGTCATAATTATTGCAATGATATGTTTTTGTCTTTGTCTACAGACAAACCTAGATGTCACAAAGTCCAATCTAGAGACCACTGAGGCCATCACAGAAACCACTAAGCCCAATCCAGAGCCCACCGAAGCCCACACAGAGACCTCTGAAGCCCACACAGGGACCACTGAAGCCCACACAGAGACCACTGATGCCCGCACAGATACCACCGAGTCCAACCCGGAGATCATCGAGCCCAAGTGGGAGGCCACTGACGAAAGCCCTATACACTATGAGCCAATATCGGTATGCGTCCTCAGTTTTACATTTTTGGTTAATTGTCAGCTTTTCCGAATTTTATCTCATAAGCCTGTGTTTTTGATAGTTCTTCCAATGTAATACTAGTATATTTTTTCATTCACAGACACACACATATACCACTGGGTCCAACATAGGGACCATTGAGCGCAACCCAGAGACGACTGAGGCCATCACGGAGACAACCAATCCCAAATTGAAGGCATCTGAAGAAAACACTATCAACTATGAGCCAGTATCGGTATGTGTTCTCAGTTTTACTTTTTGTTATTAATTGTCAGCTTTTCCGAACTTTATCCCATTAAGAATGTTATCACATTAAGCCTATGATTTTCATAGTTCTTATAATGTAATGTTGTTTATCTTTGTCTACAGACAAATCCAGAGACTACTGACACCAGCCCAGAGCCCACTGAGGCAATCCCAGAAACCACTGAGGCCATCCCAGAGACCACCGAGCCCAACCCAGATACCATTGATGTCCAGTCAGATACCACTGAGTCCAACCACGAGACCACTCAGCCTAACCCGAAGATCACTGAGCCCAACCCAGTGACCATTGATGTCAACCCAGAGAAATCTGAGTCCAAACCAGAGACCACCGATTCCAACCCGGAGATCACTGAGCCCAACCAAGAGACCACTGCAGAAAACCGAGTGAACAATGAGCCATTATTGGTAAGTACTCTTAGTTGACCTTTTTTGTCAGCTTTTCTGAATGTTATCACATTAAGAATTTTATCAAATTTTTAAGCCTCTGTTTTTCATAGTTCCTAAAATGTTTTTATATTTGTCTACAGACAAACACTACTAAGAGTACTCAGCCCGACCCAGAGACCTCTGAGGCCATCCCAGAGACCACCGAGGCCAATCCAGATACCATTGAGGCCAACCCAATGACCACTGAGGCCATCCCAGAGACCACTGAGTCCAAGTTGAAGGCTACTGAAGAAAACACTACGAAATATGAGCCAGTATTGGTATGTGTATCTCAGTGTTACCTTTTTTGTTAGTTGTCATTTTTTCCTAATTTTATCACATTAAGCATATGTTTTCATAATTATAGTAATGCAATGTTTTTATCGTTGTCTACAGACATACCCAGAGACCCCTGAGCCCAATTTGGAGACAACTGAGACCATCCCAGAGGTCATCCCACATACTACTGTGCCCAACCCAGAGACGACTGAGCCCAACCCAGATACCACTGAGCCCAACACGGAGACCACTGAGCTCAAGTTAGATGCTACTGAAGACACTATGCAGTATGAGCCAGTATTGGTATGTATTCTCAGTTTTACCCTTTTTCTTAATTGTCAGCTGTTCCAAATTGTATCACATTAACCCTATTATGTTTTTCATAGTTCTTGCAATGTAAAGTTTTTGTTTTTGTCTACAGACAAACCCATATACCACTGAGCCCAACCTGGAGACCACTGAGCCCAACCTAGAGACCACTGAGGCCAACCCAGAGATCAATGATACCAGGTTGGAGGCCACTAAGGTCAACACAGAGACCAATGAGCCAATCACCACTGATATGTGCAGGTAATCATGTCATATACATTGTCATGAAATAGCTTCAGTGCTATAATTACATGTGTACTTACATTTTGTAGTAGTACATTCATACTAATTTAAATGTAGTAGTTGTCATTTTTTTAAGCCTGGGTTTGTTTCATCTTTACATATTTATTAATAGTAATGCTATCTGAAATTATGATGTAAGTATGGCACTTAACCCAACATAAAGCAATCAATACATATATAACAGGTATCCTGTCGGATGTCATGTTTTGGTAATTCATGGAAAACAAAACTTTCCGGCTGTCGTAAGTTTAAGTTGTAGCAATTTGTTATTCCTCAGTTGTTTCATTGTTATTGTTACTTTGTTTATTAACAAAACAATTCAAAAATATTTTGTCATTCTACACCAGTATTACTAATAGATTAATGTTTTCTTAATGAGTGTACAGTACTAGAATCTGTACACATGGCGTTTAACCCAAACGTGGAAATTAAAGTGGATTATAATATGACAAAATGTTTTTGATTGGTGTTGAATGTTTTTGCTGTTAAATTGATTGTTAGTTTTAACACAATTACAAATAGTGGTTGGGTCTCAGGTTGTGTGTTTTAGCTTACCTGAGCACTAAGTGTTTCTTATCACCCATCGTATGCCATATGTATGTCCGACATTGTCCGTCAACATTTAACATGATAGCGACTACAATTTTGTGCAATCTTAACAATAGTGTATATGCCCCGAAGCAAATCAAGAATGTGAAGATAATCTTCACAGATGCTGTATCTGAATGTTGCGAGTTCGAAACCCGCTTTGGTCTCGTATCTTTATGTGATGGTAAATGGTCACCTCTGTGACATTTCTTGTTTCCGTTTTAGATGGATGAATGGCCTTGGATCAGATATTTCTCAAAAAGCAGAAAGAAGAACACATGGACGTTGAACGAAGTTAGACATAGAATAGATTCAACCGACATTCACTCAAAGATCAACGCACCAGACATAATTAGATGCGGTACCAGACAATGGTATAAATTCAAAGGTGTGTTGTATTTTCTTTAGGACAGCATGTTTTAAAATCTTACCTTGGTATGTTGTTTATCATCCCTGCATTTGGAGGGGCCTCCTTGGCCAAGAGAGTAAGGACGCTGTCGGTTGTCAATAAGTGATACATGGAATAGTTAAATACTTGTTTTATTAGTTCAAATTACATTAATAGATAATGTCAAACAATATCTGACCATTATTTCACAAAAAAATATATGTTGTTTGTGAACGGTTAAATGTATAGTTTATGTATTCTTTTCAGATCTTTAACCACATGACGTCTGGAGTCTGAAGATGGTTGGATAGTCACCAGTTTCTATTGTTTCTATTGATTGTATTAAGCAGTTCAAAATACACTGTTATGGTTTAAAATGACTTGTCTTTTTTTCAAAGAGGTATTGTCCTGGCTTCATGTTCGTTATATTACATGCATGAACCATACATTTTGTGAAGCCTCAGTGGTCCAGTGCTCCCTTCATAATTGAGGGGTCGTTGGTTCGAGTCTCTATTATCAGAGCCATTTATGGCGGGGGATTCCTTGTGTGACACACATTATTCAACATTGCATTTTCTCTTTCTGAGGTTGATTCCATCCGGCAGTGTCTAGAGAGCGATTGATCTATGTTTTCAAGCCATTTTTTAATAGAGAATAAACAAATTAGTATACTAAACTACCCATCATCATCAATGGAGGACATTATTTTGACAAATAATGCATACCTTTGTCTTAAACATTGTCATAGTTATAACTTTTTCTACTTGGAAGACATCAACTGTCTATTTGGGGTCCATAGTTACATCCCTGGTTCACAATAATGTTCTACGATTGCTTATGTAAACTGCTTGTGATGTTTGTATTAATTTAAAAAACATTCACCCTTAATTTAAAGTCAAGATAAACCATAAATATGCTAATTTCGCATTCATGGGATAACATACAGCCATATACGATCGTCATTTGGTGTCCAGTTACATCTCTACCTGAAACAGCAATTTCTGAATTGCACTAAACAGTCTACAAATTAAAATTAGGCTATTCTTCTTACTAGTTAAGAAAGCAAATGATACAATTAAGCAAATGCATACAATGATAGCTTGTTATAATATTATGATGGATATTCTGCCTTGAGTCAATGTTACATCTCAATTTTGAACGTACACAAAAATGATCGTAAAATTGCCAGCTTTTCATATTTTGCATTGCTGTCTGAAAGTACGATACATTTCATCATTCTAAATGTTTTACAATGCAAATGACGATCATTGACTGGTCTTGAAATGTTGGACACCAACCATTTGAGATGTAACCAAAATTCCTGGACAACGAATTGTGGCTCATATATCTACGATAATAGTCTGTCCATTTAGACGTAAATTTCCGTTTCCATTAATTACGTCTCCAAACAGTCTCGATTTCTATAGGAAGGGTTCAATACGTGCGTGTCGCGTATGATGTGATTGCGTCATGTTTGTGTTGCAAAACTATTGGTAATTAATTTTATCCGAACAGTTGAAACAATATGAGTGAACTGGTTGGAATGAGAGCATGGTTAATTTCGTTTCCAGACAATTACGTCTCAAATCGCCGATAATGTGTCGCTGAAAGATACTGTACTGTACTGATTAAACTAACGAATCAAGCACGCATAGCGCGAATGACAGGCACCTACTATGACGTAGTACACAGGAAACACACGCGGCTATTTTGAGGAATATGGCGGATGCAAATTTATCAAAGTAAGTTGATTTAAAATTACGTCTAAATAAGAGTCAATGGCCTTAGAAAAAATGTGTTGTACGGTTACTTGATGTTCGTTACGTTGTAGGCAGTTTTTGTAATCGCACAATCAGAGATTTTATTTGTAATTTGTGTTGACAAACCGAGTTAGAAACGCCACTCTGACAATATTTTGGCGTTCAAATGAAGCATAGCACATTTAAAGTTCGTGTCTTAGCTTACGTCGCAAATAGAAAAACGTCATTCGAGTTGTATTTAAATAATTATATTATTGTTTTTGATAAAAGTAAAACAACTACCACATGTTCTTGTGAAGTAAATGAAAGACACACTTTGTGAAGCCATGTTTTTGCGGTTACCATTGAAAATGGAAAATGTTTTCAAGACGTAATAGAGAAACGATATTTGACTGTGGAAATCGATAAAAAATATGTGTCAAAATTACGTCCCATTGATGTGTACCAGTCACTGGTTGTTCATGAATGATAAAGAATTGCGCTTTTGTGTAAGCAATTATGTTGATTTTTAAAACAATTTAATTAAAAATAAATGGGACTGCCGAACTTAAGGCTGAACAGAAATCAGCTCAGCTTTTAGATGTAAATTGGACGCCTAACATTGCGTCCCTGTTACTTTCAATTTTTTCTGCCTGTGTCAATGTTACGTCTTATTTGTAAACACATGGTAAAGAGTGACAATGTTTAAAATATTCAAGGTTTACATTACCACATTGGGACAGAACACCAGTACTTTTGATTCATTAAAAGTTAATCGTTTTACACATTGTTTATTATGTTTTAGTTAGTTTGGCTGTTTGAGACATAACTTTGATACCAAAAAAGGATTACTGTTACTTTCAAATTGTGGTCTTGAAGTCAACGTTACTTCTCAAACATGAATTTAATTTTTGCATTCAATAGCTCATCAACCGGATTTTGTATAACCTTAGTGAATATCAGGAATATTTAATAATTGCTGTGTAATAAAGGACGACAATTTTGTTCTGGTAGTTTTTATGTAATGTGTTAGTTTCATTGGAGACGTAATTTGGACCAGATATGTTGTGTCCATGTTACTATCAAACAATGATATTGGAGTCAATGTTACATCTTATGTATTTATTTATTTGAATCGTCATTCCTTTGAACATTTGCTGAAACTTGCATGTTAGACACTTACATGCAATGTTTTTGTTTCTTAAAAGTTAAAATTGCCTGTAAATATGTTTGCTTAGTTAGAATTTCGTTGGTTGACTTGGAGACATAACTTGGATGCCAAATATTGCGTCCATATTACTTTCAAGTTTTGTTTTGAAGTCATTGTTACCTCTCAAACATACGGTTACATTGACTTTGATTCAATTGACAATTGCGGTATGATTTTATGTTTGAATAAATTCTGTAACCTATTGTAGTTGTTGTTTATTAAAAGATGTTAAATATGTGTGGTAGTTTTTGTTTTATTTTAATATTTTGCGTAGAGACGTAATTTTGAATTGAAATTGTGTGTCCATGTTATAGTCAAGTAGATATATTGCAGTCAATGTTACATCTCATGTATATTTTTTCGGCAGCTCCATCCCATTGTACATGAAGAACATTTGACAGAACAAGCACGATTTGCACCTACTTGCGTTGCTGTTGTTTCTTTGAAAATATAGTCTACGGATATTATTATGTTTCTTTCACAGGTTTACTTGTAGATGTTACTTGGACACCAACAGTTGTGTCCATATTACTTTCAAATTGAAATGTTGAAATCAACGTTACATCCTATATCCATTTAATTATATTTTTATTTCGGTGTAAATTAACTACATTAGGAGGATGCTGTCAGCATTTTTAACACTAAATTTAATCTTTTGTTTCTTAATAATGCGAATATATGTACAGTGGCTATGTTAATTTCACTGACTTATTTGGAGACATAACATGGATACTGGAAATTGTGTCCATGTTATTACCAAAATGTAAGGGGAGTTATCGTGCATTGAATGTAGGGATAACTAATTATATAATGAAAGATCGTTCTTTGAAATACAAGGCAATTTGTATTTCTTAACAGAACCAAGCATGTACACTAAATTTGATTATTTCATTCCTTTGCTTTGAGATGTAATTTTGACTCCAACATTGCCTACTAAAGCAACTATGTTGTTTGAACTAAAATAAATGGTATAACTGACTTTAAAGGGTCACTTATTGTCAGTAATATAAATAAGTAAATTACAGTCAACTCTCGTTATCTCGAACTCGCTTCTATCGAATTTCGAATCTATATGAAATGCTGTCGCTTATGTCGAAGGTCCCGATTAACTAATTCGCACCTTAAATCTATTGTTCAACTCGAAGTCGGATCGTATCCGGCCGGCGTCGAATGTTTTTACACCTTTTACCTGTAATTTTCACACGTTCCATTGTTAAATTAAGCGGTTTCACCAATTTGCGCATTGACCGTTCGAAGGCAGTAGCTATATCGTCAACTCTTATATGTTTGTGATGGTATTTGCAAATAATATAACTTATGCCTTCTCGTTTGTGTTTTCTGGTTGACAGTTGCTCTTGAATGCTGCTTTCCCTGTCCAATATCTTTATTCTATTTTAAAATTGATGAAACATTATGTGTTACACAGTAATTCCACATTGCCACTTCTCCCTGAAACACGGAGATGGATTTCCTCAGCATTGAATGGGGTCGACATCGATAAGCATGCGTTCGTAGTACAACTTGTTCGCAATGAAACTGACAACAGTGGCATAATTAAGTTGCGCATATTGCTTTGTCGTTATGGTCGAATAATGTTTCATTTTCTTTGATGATTTTTAACATGTAAAATAGTTTGTCCGGACTTAAGAATCGTCAGTTGATTTTGACAGAAATACACTTGGGTAGGTTTCTGTAGTAGAAAAGTACCTGACCAGGTCTGCTTTTA
The DNA here is from genome assembly GCA_963678985.1 of Spisula subtruncata. NCBI lineage: Eukaryota > Metazoa > Mollusca > Bivalvia > Venerida > Mactridae > Spisula > Spisula subtruncata. The sequence continues at coordinate 44,687,150 of OY787660.1, forward strand.
CCACATAGAATATTGCAATACTCTCGTGAGATTTTCATACTCTTTAAGTCGGGTAGAATTATGCTACAGAAACTTAACCCATGTGGATTTCAACTGCCATTGACCGTTTAGTTATGGGAGACATATACATTGGTCATGTGACAAAAACACATATCTTGTTATTGATGATTGTATATGATATTGTGACTCATCTCCTTTAAGGTATTCTTTGCGGGTGAAGCTGAAACGCTCGAATCCAGAAAGCGTGGATGCTGGGCAAAGTAAGCGAAAAAAGTCAACGAAGGACAGCTATGATGAATGGCGTGAAAGACTAAAACAAAATGAAAGTCTTTATGACCAGTATAAGATCAAGGATGCTTTAAAGAAGAAAGATTACCGCAAGTCTTTAACAGGTGAAAAGCTAGCCCTCTCGAATGAAAAGGCAAAGTTGCGAATGAGAGAATACAGAGCAAGACAACTAGAGAAAGGAATTACTGTCGCAAAACCATCGACCCGAACACAAATAGCAAGGACGAGAGAGTATTGGAGACTTAAGAAGAAAGAGCAAAGAGAAAAAATGTCAGATGAAGACAAGATAAAAGAGAAACAAAAGAGAAGAGAAAAGTACCAGTCTTCAAAAAAGAAACTATATTTTGATAAACCATCTGAAATTCCATTGCAGGAAACTTCCAAAAAGGCAGCAAGTAGTAGAAAAATATATCTACCCAAAAATCCAGAGAAGTTTGCTACCAAAGTTGATAATGCAATGAAAAATGCAACACCGAGAAAAAAGAAGGCATTACAAAAACTAAACCCAAGGTTGGATTTTCTATATTCTAAATCGTCGATTGAGACAAATGCTAAAATAGTAGCAAGGGTGAAAAGGGCATTGAATGAAATGAAAAGACAAAACACAAAGGCAGGTAGAGATCGTTATCGTTTATTAACTCGTACTCTTGTCGGGAAGTATACCGTTGAACATAGTTTAAGGAAAGCACTAGGTATGAAATGGGAGCACTGGATTAAAATGTCTCAACTCGAAAGAAATGGAGAATACAATGTGAAAAGATCGGATGCCATGTCGGATGACACATTGGATAGTATACAAAGATTTTATGAATACGAATCAGTTACTCTTCCAATGAAGAGAACCGTAAGTACTAAGACATTAAGCCAGAAAAGAGTGTTGACTGAAAGTCTTCAGCAAATCCACAAAAGGTTCCTGCAGGACAATCCTACATTGAAGATATCGCTAAGCCACTTCCAAAAACTTCGACCTAAAGAAGTACTCACTGTCAAACAGCAAAAGTTCTACTCATGTTTATGCGAGTATTGTTTAAATGTTCAGTTTAAATTGGATGTTATAAACCAGGCATTTAAAACTCACCATATTAAAGCCAACATTGAAAGCAAATACCATGCAGTAGATTTATCCCTTTGCGAAAAAGACGAAAACGCTGAATTCCACAATCTGAAGTGTTTAGAAAGAAACTGCGATGAGTGTGGAACAAAGAAGCTGCGAACCTTCCTTGAATGTCTTATGGATAGTGACAAGAAAAATACAACCTACACATGGAAAAGGTGGAAGCTGGGTACTGTTGGGGCTTCAGTTGGAAAGGAAGTGAAGAGACAAATATTAACAGAGCAGACTGGAACCCCTGAAGAGTTGGTACAGGAATTTGAAGATGCCATCGGTTTTCTAGCAAGCCACCTGTTCATCGCAAGATGGCAATATAAACAATTCAACCAAATTACAAAGTCTGTTCCTGAAAAGCTTATGGTGACAATAGCCGATTTCGCTGAAAATTACCGTTGTGTGCATCAAGATGAGATTCAATCGGCATACTACAACTACAGGCAATCTACGGTTTTCCCGATGATAGCATATTATAAATGTCCCGACTGTAGAGATGCAGTTGTTCAGGAGTCTGTTGTATTCATCTCTCCAGACTTGATTCACGATGCTATGGCAGTTAAACAATTTTCAAAGAAGATGGCTGAGCATGTTAAAGATCATGCACCCATCAACAATGAAATACAGTTCAGCGATGGCTGTGCTGCACAATTCAAGTCAAAAATACCATTTCTGCATGTATCTGAGACAACCACACACAAAATGCAAAGAGCATACTTCGGGTCAAGGCATGGAAAATCACCATGCGATGCATTGGGTGGTATAATAAAGAAACAGGCCGAAACATATGTGAAGAGCCGAAAAGGCACTATACAGACTGCTAAGGCATTATTTGACTATTGTACGGAAAACCTCACCAAGGTACAAGGTGGAAAATGTGATCACAACAGAAGAGTGTTCTTTTATGAAGAGACTATTAAGAGGGATAAACCGCTACACGACCTGCAAACTTTGAAAGGGACGCAGAAAATACACTCTGTCAAGGGCGTAGAGCCAGGTACTGTACAAGCCAGACGTTTGAGTTGCTTTTGCAACGTATGCATTGGTGAAAAGAAAGGAAACTGTTGTAATGAAAAGTATGTGGGTGATTGGGAGGTACATGATATTGTCAAGGGTAAAAAGTCAGAAATTGCTCAGGAAAGCAAGAAGCAAAAGAAAGAAAGTAAGAAGCAGAAGGAATGTCTGAACCAGAAGGAAAGTAAGAAGCAAAGTAAGAAGCAGCCAAAGGACAACATGAAGCAAAAGGAAGATATCAAGCAACAGAAAAAGTCGCTGTCACAGTGCTCAACAATGAATGAGTTAAAGAGAAGCGTTGCAGAAATGCAATTTAATACGCTGCCACCAGTTACCCCAAAATCCCTTTTTTCGACGGGCAAAGCTGTGGACAAGAACAGTATGTCACTAATGCCAAAAGATATTCCCCTCTCCCCTGAAATGGAATTATTCCCAGCTGTTATATATGGAGATGGGAACTGCCTACCACGCTCAGCCAGTGTGTTAATTTATGGCTCTGAAGATAACCATAAAGAAATGCGGGAAAGAATAATTAGTGAACTTGTTGTAAATGAAGACTTATACCTGGACAACCGATTAATGAAAAGGGGGAAAAGTGAAGTGGGTGGTGATAATGTCGTAAAGACAATGGCATTATATTCCAGTCAGTACAATGGACAAGGACAATTATATAAAAAAGACATTAGGAAAGTGTATGAAAAAGAAGTACTGGAGATTTGTAGAAATGGAACATATATGGGACTGTGGCAATTAGCTAGCCTTGCTAACATATTGTCATGTCCGATTGTTTCAGTGTGCCCAACATATGGATTGCACACTGTGCGCAATGACATGCATAGGGTCTTTTATCCATTCAAAGAACACTGCAGCAAAGGAGACCCACTGTTCATTATGTGGACCAATATAAATGGAAGGAGTGCACAAGAAAAGGACTTCTCTGTGAACCACTTTGTGGTGCTTATGCCGCTTATGGAAAATATTGTTGATGTCAATTCAGACTTAGACATGTCTATGTCTTTCGACTCATTTGGTGAGAGTGAGGAAGTGCTCGATGATAACATTATGGACATTATTAGTAATTTTGAAATGTCAAATACAGTGATTGAGGACAGTGTTCAGAAATCAGAACTGGAGAACTATGAGCCCAAGAAAGAGATCTGCACTGAGGCCAACCTAGAGTCCACTGATTGCAACCAAGAGACTAAAATGTCGAATCCAGAAAACACCGAGTGTACAACAGAGACCACTGAGGCTACCTCGAAGCACTATGAACAACTAGAAACGGTGTGTACCCTCAATTTGTCTTCTTGTCATACTTGTAAATTGTCAGCTTGTCGGAATTTTATATCACATTACGTAATACGTATATGAATTTAATAACTTTTGGTAATGTTTTGTTCTTTGTACACAGACAAACCCAGATACCGCTGAACCCAACCCAGAGATCACTGAGCCAAACCCAGAGATCACCGAGGCTAACCCGGAGACCACTGAGCTCAAGTTGGAGGCCACTGAAGTAAACACTATGAACTATGAGACTGTATTGGTATGTGTACTCAGTTTTACCTTTTTTGTTAATTGTCAGCTTTTCCGAATGTTGTCACATTATGCCTATGATTGTCATAATTATTGCAATGATATGTGTTTTGTCTTTGTCTACAGACAAACCTAGATGTCACAAAGTCCAACCTAGAGACCACTGAGGCCATCCCAGAAACCACTAAGCCCAATCCAGAGCCCACCGAATCCCACACAGAGACATCTGAAGCCCACACAGGGACCACTGAAGCCCACACAGAGACCACTGATGCCCGCACAGATACCACCGAGTCCAACCCGGAGATCATCGAGCCCAAGTGGGAGGCCACTGAAGAAAGCCCTATACACTATGAGCCAATATCGGTATGCGTCCTCAGTTTTACATTTTTGGTTAATTGTCAGCTTTTCCGAATGTTGTCACATTATGCCTATGATTGTCATAATTCTTGCAATGATATGTTTTTGTCTTTGTCTACAGACAAACCTAGATGTCACAAAGTCCAACCTAGAGACCACTGAGGCCATCCCAAAAACCACTAAGCCCAATCCAGAGCCCACCGAAGCCCACACAGAGACCTCTGAAGCCCACACAGGGACCACTGAAGCCCACACAGAGACCACTGATGCCCGCACAGATACCACCGAGTCCAACCCGGAGATCATCGAGCCCAAGTGGGAGGCCACTGACGAAAGCCCTATACACTATGAGCCAATATCGGTATGCGTCCTCAGTTTTACATTTTTGGTTAATTTTTAGCTTTTCCGAATGTCGTCACATTATGCCTATGATTGTCATAATTATTGCAATGATATGTTTTTGTCTTTGTCTACAGACAAACCTAGATGTCACAAAGTCCAATCTAGAGACCACTGAGGCCATCACAGAAACCACTAAGCCCAATCCAGAGCCCACCGAAGCCCACACAGAGACCTCTGAAGCCCACACAGGGACCACTGAAGCCCACACAGAGACCACTGATGCCCGCACAGATACCACCGAGTCCAACCCGGAGATCATCGAGCCCAAGTGGGAGGCCACTGACGAAAGCCCTATACACTATGAGCCAATATCGGTATGCGTCCTCAGTTTTACATTTTTGGTTAATTGTCAGCTTTTCCGAATTTTATCTCATAAGCCTGTGTTTTTGATAGTTCTTCCAATGTAATACTAGTATATTTTTTCATTCACAGACACACACATATACCACTGGGTCCAACATAGGGACCATTGAGCGCAACCCAGAGACGACTGAGGCCATCACGGAGACAACCAATCCCAAATTGAAGGCATCTGAAGAAAACACTATCAACTATGAGCCAGTATCGGTATGTGTTCTCAGTTTTACTTTTTGTTATTAATTGTCAGCTTTTCCGAACTTTATCCCATTAAGAATGTTATCACATTAAGCCTATGATTTTCATAGTTCTTATAATGTAATGTTGTTTATCTTTGTCTACAGACAAATCCAGAGACTACTGACACCAGCCCAGAGCCCACTGAGGCAATCCCAGAAACCACTGAGGCCATCCCAGAGACCACCGAGCCCAACCCAGATACCATTGATGTCCAGTCAGATACCACTGAGTCCAACCACGAGACCACTCAGCCTAACCCGAAGATCACTGAGCCCAACCCAGTGACCATTGATGTCAACCCAGAGAAATCTGAGTCCAAACCAGAGACCACCGATTCCAACCCGGAGATCACTGAGCCCAACCAAGAGACCACTGCAGAAAACCGAGTGAACAATGAGCCATTATTGGTAAGTACTCTTAGTTGACCTTTTTTGTCAGCTTTTCTGAATGTTATCACATTAAGAATTTTATCAAATTTTTAAGCCTCTGTTTTTCATAGTTCCTAAAATGTTTTTATATTTGTCTACAGACAAACACTACTAAGAGTACTCAGCCCGACCCAGAGACCTCTGAGGCCATCCCAGAGACCACCGAGGCCAATCCAGATACCATTGAGGCCAACCCAATGACCACTGAGGCCATCCCAGAGACCACTGAGTCCAAGTTGAAGGCTACTGAAGAAAACACTACGAAATATGAGCCAGTATTGGTATGTGTATCTCAGTGTTACCTTTTTTGTTAGTTGTCATTTTTTCCTAATTTTATCACATTAAGCATATGTTTTCATAATTATAGTAATGCAATGTTTTTATCGTTGTCTACAGACATACCCAGAGACCCCTGAGCCCAATTTGGAGACAACTGAGACCATCCCAGAGGTCATCCCACATACTACTGTGCCCAACCCAGAGACGACTGAGCCCAACCCAGATACCACTGAGCCCAACACGGAGACCACTGAGCTCAAGTTAGATGCTACTGAAGACACTATGCAGTATGAGCCAGTATTGGTATGTATTCTCAGTTTTACCCTTTTTCTTAATTGTCAGCTGTTCCAAATTGTATCACATTAACCCTATTATGTTTTTCATAGTTCTTGCAATGTAAAGTTTTTGTTTTTGTCTACAGACAAACCCATATACCACTGAGCCCAACCTGGAGACCACTGAGCCCAACCTAGAGACCACTGAGGCCAACCCAGAGATCAATGATACCAGGTTGGAGGCCACTAAGGTCAACACAGAGACCAATGAGCCAATCACCACTGATATGTGCAGGTAATCATGTCATATACATTGTCATGAAATAGCTTCAGTGCTATAATTACATGTGTACTTACATTTTGTAGTAGTACATTCATACTAATTTAAATGTAGTAGTTGTCATTTTTTTAAGCCTGGGTTTGTTTCATCTTTACATATTTATTAATAGTAATGCTATCTGAAATTATGATGTAAGTATGGCACTTAACCCAACATAAAGCAATCAATACATATATAACAGGTATCCTGTCGGATGTCATGTTTTGGTAATTCATGGAAAACAAAACTTTCCGGCTGTCGTAAGTTTAAGTTGTAGCAATTTGTTATTCCTCAGTTGTTTCATTGTTATTGTTACTTTGTTTATTAACAAAACAATTCAAAAATATTTTGTCATTCTACACCAGTATTACTAATAGATTAATGTTTTCTTAATGAGTGTACAGTACTAGAATCTGTACACATGGCGTTTAACCCAAACGTGGAAATTAAAGTGGATTATAATATGACAAAATGTTTTTGATTGGTGTTGAATGTTTTTGCTGTTAAATTGATTGTTAGTTTTAACACAATTACAAATAGTGGTTGGGTCTCAGGTTGTGTGTTTTAGCTTACCTGAGCACTAAGTGTTTCTTATCACCCATCGTATGCCATATGTATGTCCGACATTGTCCGTCAACATTTAACATGATAGCGACTACAATTTTGTGCAATCTTAACAATAGTGTATATGCCCCGAAGCAAATCAAGAATGTGAAGATAATCTTCACAGATGCTGTATCTGAATGTTGCGAGTTCGAAACCCGCTTTGGTCTCGTATCTTTATGTGATGGTAAATGGTCACCTCTGTGACATTTCTTGTTTCCGTTTTAGATGGATGAATGGCCTTGGATCAGATATTTCTCAAAAAGCAGAAAGAAGAACACATGGACGTTGAACGAAGTTAGACATAGAATAGATTCAACCGACATTCACTCAAAGATCAACGCACCAGACATAATTAGATGCGGTACCAGACAATGGTATAAATTCAAAGGTGTGTTGTATTTTCTTTAGGACAGCATGTTTTAAAATCTTACCTTGGTATGTTGTTTATCATCCCTGCATTTGGAGGGGCCTCCTTGGCCAAGAGAGTAAGGACGCTGTCGGTTGTCAATAAGTGATACATGGAATAGTTAAATACTTGTTTTATTAGTTCAAATTACATTAATAGATAATGTCAAACAATATCTGACCATTATTTCACAAAAAAATATATGTTGTTTGTGAACGGTTAAATGTATAGTTTATGTATTCTTTTCAGATCTTTAACCACATGACGTCTGGAGTCTGAAGATGGTTGGATAGTCACCAGTTTCTATTGTTTCTATTGATTGTATTAAGCAGTTCAAAATACACTGTTATGGTTTAAAATGACTTGTCTTTTTTTCAAAGAGGTATTGTCCTGGCTTCATGTTCGTTATATTACATGCATGAACCATACATTTTGTGAAGCCTCAGTGGTCCAGTGCTCCCTTCATAATTGAGGGGTCGTTGGTTCGAGTCTCTATTATCAGAGCCATTTATGGCGGGGGATTCCTTGTGTGACACACATTATTCAACATTGCATTTTCTCTTTCTGAGGTTGATTCCATCCGGCAGTGTCTAGAGAGCGATTGATCTATGTTTTCAAGCCATTTTTTAATAGAGAATAAACAAATTAGTATACTAAACTACCCATCATCATCAATGGAGGACATTATTTTGACAAATAATGCATACCTTTGTCTTAAACATTGTCATAGTTATAACTTTTTCTACTTGGAAGACATCAACTGTCTATTTGGGGTCCATAGTTACATCCCTGGTTCACAATAATGTTCTACGATTGCTTATGTAAACTGCTTGTGATGTTTGTATTAATTTAAAAAACATTCACCCTTAATTTAAAGTCAAGATAAACCATAAATATGCTAATTTCGCATTCATGGGATAACATACAGCCATATACGATCGTCATTTGGTGTCCAGTTACATCTCTACCTGAAACAGCAATTTCTGAATTGCACTAAACAGTCTACAAATTAAAATTAGGCTATTCTTCTTACTAGTTAAGAAAGCAAATGATACAATTAAGCAAATGCATACAATGATAGCTTGTTATAATATTATGATGGATATTCTGCCTTGAGTCAATGTTACATCTCAATTTTGAACGTACACAAAAATGATCGTAAAATTGCCAGCTTTTCATATTTTGCATTGCTGTCTGAAAGTACGATACATTTCATCATTCTAAATGTTTTACAATGCAAATGACGATCATTGACTGGTCTTGAAATGTTGGACACCAACCATTTGAGATGTAACCAAAATTCCTGGACAACGAATTGTGGCTCATATGTATGGTAAAACCTGGTAAATAGGATAAGTATTCTAATTAATTAAGTATTCAGATTTTAAACTGGTTGCTTCACCTGTATTCTGCAGACAGCATGAGATAATAAACACTTTTAAATTTTATCATTGTCACATCAGCGTAGTCTTGAGGAGACCTAACATAGACCAATATTACTGACTTGCGAAAAATCGCTGGACCGTCTGGTCTACCAGACATTTTGAGTTTGGTCTGATGGACAAAAACATGCAGCTGGACCGAATATCTGATGGCAGAAAATCTGTCCTTTAATATAGGGAAATTGTACCATTTCATGTAATATTTTAGTTTTAAATGTGAGTTTGTCTTCTGGAGTGATGTTTGCTTTGAATTTTAACATAAAAAAGACCTATAATATTGATTTTGTCAGAGATAAAACATGGAAATAAGACTCATCAAATTTTTGGTCTGATAATTTATTTCGGGTCCATTACTTTTCCAATCAGTGCGGACCGATTGTCCGGTATATGTTTGGCAAGTTTTGCGCTGTCTGATATTATGCCTGCCGGGGGGGGGGGGGGGGGGGGAGATTCAGGGGGAATTAGACGAATCTTCCCAACAGGCGTGAATTTGGCAACCTTGTCGAGTCCCGGAGAATACTGACTTCAGTCCCGTTCCAAGACCTGGGATTATTACGTATCACGTCCTCGGGGATTTAGACAGTAAAATTGTCTATAGGGCGGGAATTTAGACATCAAAAGAATCGAAAATGTCTAATTGTCTCTAGGGTCGCCCACTGCCCCCTGGGGGGGGCATAACATTGACTTGTGCAATTGGTCCTGAATACTTTTGTTTTGCATTCTGGTATACTTGTTCAATCATCTCTTCAATTTTTAAAGGGACTTTAATATTTTATGTTAAATTACCTCCCTTTGAAATTCAATAATTTATTTATTACCTCCCTTGACTGAAAAATTATATACCTGAATAAATACTTGAATTGATACTATGCTAATTATCTCCCTTTACAATGGCTGGGCATCAAATATGGGCAGATTGTACTGTAAGCATTGAATAAATCAGGTTTAACTTGCTGGATGAATTTGAAACTTTCTTGAAGGTCTTGCAGAGTTAATTTTAAAAGACCATAGATAAAACCTGAACTCTGGAGCTGTGTGACTTTATGGTGTTCACTATAACTAACTCTAAAGAGTCAATACTGTTAAAAGTGCTGTCATTACTCAATAAGTAATGATATCATTCCTCGATCTATTGGTATGTACAGGATTGTTCCCCTTGTCAGAAATTTATTTTCTGCAAATTAACAAGACTTATATATATTTCAGTGCATAGAATTGATGACAGGTGCCAGGTTGCCATTTTCCAACAGTTTATTCTTAGAATGTTGAAGTTAACTATTCACCTAGATGAACTATAGATAACACTCGGCTATGAATTCTACTGTGTGATTCCGTGAAGATGTGTAATTTAAGGATCCACGAAGATGAGGATGGACAGTGCAACTAATAAAAGAAGAAAATGAAAAATGTATAAATGCAATTTCATTGATATATGATGTTACTTTGTAAATGTTTTTATGCCCTGGCATCTACTGATGCGGAAGCATGTATAGCCATGCACCTGTCTGTTCGTTCCTCTATTACTAAATGTTGACCTCGTATTTTTGAAGTCCATGAATGCATTGCTTTCGGTTCAAACTTGGCATACTTGTTAACCATCATTTACCATCATTTACACAATACTTTCAAAGCCATGTAACACTATCAAACATTTCAACAGAATTATGGCCCCTGGATGCCTTAGCTATTTGGATGCAGAAGCGTTTACTAAACGCAATTTTCTTATTCTTTATAAAATATTCATTTAATTCAAGAAGTCTGTATAAGTAGATATTGCCACAAATTCTATGTAAGCAATTTATTTTGAATTTCATTGGTTTGATGCATGGAAATATGGCCTGAATTACATTATTTCTTGGTATAGTTTTTTGAAGACTGAAGTTTTTGCTATTGGAAATGTCAACGGTTAATTTTTCCAACATTTCCAAGTCACTTGCTTATATTTTAATAAGCTTTTCTACACTTTAGGGACTAAAAATGCACCACATTTTTTCAATTTTAATATCTCCTTAATTATTAACTTAATTGAAACATCATTTTATGTGTATATATATCACACTATTAAATTATATTTCCTGCATATAATTTGATATCTGGCAATGTGCGCCAAAAATATGTGGTATGTCATTCAATTATAAAATCCTCTTTAAAAACCTTCTGTCACTTATAAATTGTGATGTTCACAATGATTCTATACAAACGTTCAAATACAAAACTGACCTGCCATATGTTGATAGATATGCAGGCTTTTAGGCTGGTTTTAATGATAAAACATTACTTCAAAAGATAATGATTCATTTAGAATTCCCCATGTAGATACATTTTAGTAAATGGGAGCTATATTGTTGTAACCGAATAAGCTATCAAGTAGTGAGAAAGAATCACCAAACTGTTCACAATAATGAATGCTTAGTATTTTAATCTCTGCTTGAGCAAACTTTTGATATGTTAACTAAAAGTTTTTATAGCATAAAAATTAAAACCTGAAACTTATTTCCATGTTGCTGAGTGTATATCACTCAAAACTATGAATATTGGATATAAAAATGTTGAATTTGTTGTTGGAATTTTATTTCACCTTGATCACAGAAATCTACATTTTCATCAGTGGCAAAGCCAATAGTGAAAATATGATTTTCTGTAATCACAAGTGAAGTAAAATAAGATCTTTCACCATGTGCAGCATGAGAACCAACGAATGGAACTGTGAAAATAATGAATTGGTAGCTATGTTATTTTCACTGTAGCAATTTATTTCAACTGAAAAATCCCAATAATCCTCTGATAGCGAATAGTAAAGGGAGGTAATCATGCATCTGTCATGCAATGTACAAACATCTTGTTTGGTTTTCTACACTGGGTAACTAAGGCATACTGTAAAATCATTAATTTTCATGGTTGATTAAATTTCTTGGATTTCATGGTTCACCGAAACCACGAGCTTTAATCCCAACGAACATTAATTTTGACCCTTGTTTTATTATCTGAAATGCCAAATCCAGGAATTTAAGTCCCATTAAAATTGTCTTTTTTACCAAAACCACGAAATTAAATGATTTTACAGTATATACTCAACAAAAATAAAGTATCCACAATTTTAGTAAGGCTTCCATTAATTGACACAACTTCAAGTACTCTGTACTTACATTAGTGCCTATAGGTCTCATTAATAAAAAATAATGATTTGGTTTGCAGTTTAACTAAGAAATTAACTGTTAATGCTTACATTTAACCAAGAACGCAAAAAAGTAAGCGCTTATTTGAATTCAAAGGGAAGTAATTTGGGACTTAAGTTTGATTCCAGCAGCATTAATGTTGGGCAAGAATTTGCGGTAGCTTGAAATTAAGTCACCGTTCCATAATCTGCTACTTTTAATTTGAACACAAATTCCACCTTGGCTTTCAGTAAAAGCTGTGTTGTTTTGTGAAAAAACAGCAATAAACTGTACAAAATGATAAAATGAGTGAAGCTGAGAGGCGTATGTTAGAATTCTTCTGTACCCTTGTACAACCAGTCTCAATTTGTCTACGGGTCTAGATTTATTCAATATTTTATTTATAAATTGTATGATATTGAATCATTTAGTATAGTTTTAAATAGGTAACCTATTTTTATATTCTATGGATAGCATAATTGGTGTTAAATGAAATCTCTTGATGACTGAGTGTGATTGTATTACAACTGACAGAGTTATTCCCCTTTTATCGTTGTATGTGTTAACTGTTGCTTTGTACTTAGTCTACTGTATTTATTATGCAATCTTAACTAATCAGGTACATCAAAATGTTAATGATCACAATGTCATAATTTAAAACTAATAACTAATCAGAGTTGTGCCCCTTTATCAAATAGCATTTCATATTTCCAGCCTTGCATTATATGTATAAGCTAAAGTTGATGGTACCTACGTCAAGTTTGGCTCACCAAAAAAAACTGTTCAATAAAGGTAGTAAATATTTTAAATGGCCAAGTGACTGTACAATAAATGTCTGTAGAGATTAAATAATACTGCTTTTAAGTCATTGATCAAGGTTTTTAATTTGGTGATTACTAACACACAGTTAATGGAATGTAATTATTAGTTAATAATTTACTTAAAACAAATATGCTTACTAAACGTCTTCATCAATTACAATCTGTGTCATGTGCAATCTAAGTAAATTGTTATATTAGAGAAATAAGATTGCTGTGCAGATGTTGATTATTCAAATAACATCACAGACAAAAGCTACTTGGTAGTGAATGTTCAAAATTTAAAAGTTGACTGTTTTTTGTGTTACCTAATCTGGTAAGTAATAATGATTATAAGCTGCTGCTCTTTCAAGAGTGGTTAACACACCAATTATAAGAATTGATTCTCTGTCGCAGCAAGCAGGTCATACACATCCATGAAAATTTGACAACTGTCAATTTTCCTCCACATGTATGGAAGTTGCTTGCTCCTATGAGGAATGGTAAGTTAATACTGGTTGAGATACAGTCCAGGAAAACTGATTACGTGAATCTGCCACAATAGATTACTGAAATTTGTTTGAGAAATGGTATTAAATCTGAGTAATCAAACATCTAAATTATCATAAAACAGAACAGAAATTGTCAAGTTAATATAAAACTGTAGAATCTGGAAAGAAAATGCATAGTTGAATATAACCGCATATCAAAAGTAAGCCCATACAATCTTATTATCTATCCATATTTGTTTATAAGTGCCTGACATTATCATCTCAATATGGGGTTTCATTAAACCAGATGATTGATGTTATAAAGACATAGAAAATACTGCACTTGTTTACATAATCCAGTGTATTTGCTCGCAAACGTCTGTCATGCAATAAGGACTTAGTTATGTCTGCTTTGTTACTAGGTCGATAAAGGGCATATAGAATGTTAGTCAGCATGCACTTGGAGACTTTTCTAACGCAACACTTTTACAACTCGAATATCTCCCAGTTATGAGTGAAGATATTGATTTGAAATTGTACACGTGGTCATTTGACTACATTCTGTGCAAACTAATGATAAAATCATTCATCCGTGACAATAGGACGCTTTAGCACATGGTATAGGTATGGTTTCATTTTAAGCACTAGGAAATCGAGAAACGCGTTATGATTCAAATTTTATTTCTATTGCATCATTCTAGATGGGATCTTACACCAGAAAACATAAAATTAAATAAAAAAACAACATGGCTCGTATGAATATTCACGAGCGCAACCGGGCAATTGGCATGTTGCAGGCCGGTGAGTCATTAAGACGTGTAAGTTTATGCATTTTATTAATACTTGATAAAATATAAAGTTAAATTCCATATCATTATATGCCTCATAACTGTACCAGATATACATGTAACTAATTAAGAACGTGTGTATGTTTAATTTAGAAAGTTGAGCATCGTATGTTTTGTAGGTAGCACGTGTCTTTGGCAGACATGTATCATCTATAGCCCCCCACCCCCCCCCCCCCCTTACGCTGCATGAATTGGAACAGGCTTTGTGCAAGAGTGGCGAAACATCCCTTAACGTTTCATTCTAAACTACATGGTTTCAATGAGGTATTAGCCACTCGAATTTGTGATACTCGGTGACTTTTCACATTGTTAATATTTTACGTTGTATGATTTTGCGAATTTGACTTTTGCAGTGATGTTTTTAATTTGTTATGTTTCATATTTTTCGTTGATCAATTTCTATCAAATTTACAGTAAGTATTAGATATGTGTTTAATTAATTATTCTTAGTCCAAATTTCAACGAAATCCATACACCAATCATGGAGCTATATTGATTTGAAGAGGTGTTGCGTTAGAAAAGTCTCCAAGTGTATGTGCTCTTGTACGCCTAGATATTTTTATTGCCATCAGTGTTTTTTGAGTTATTGCCCTTGAATGATGAGATTTTGCTTGTGTCACTTGTAAGAATTTGAGCTAACGTCTTCAAATTTGTAGAAATATAATTTTAACACATGTTACTGTGCATATAGACTACTGATTTTGATATTCAAGTTGCATTAACAGAGTTGTGCCCTTTGAACTGATGAAAGTTGGCTTGTGTCACTCATAGCTATAAATATTTAAATAGCAGTTGTCAAATTTAGTAGGAATATTTGTGCAATTAAGTTATTGACATTGTTTCATGGCAGGTAGGAGTATCC
This sequence comes from Spisula subtruncata, assembly GCA_963678985.1. Taxonomy (NCBI): domain Eukaryota; kingdom Metazoa; phylum Mollusca; class Bivalvia; order Venerida; family Mactridae; genus Spisula; species Spisula subtruncata. The sequence continues at coordinate 44,702,360 of OY787660.1, forward strand.
ATATCCAATATTATTTTATATTCCCACTGACACAACACTACTTGAGTCATATGTAAGCCACCCAGTTGTAGAATATCCTGACATCAGAAAACCTGCAGTTATCTGTAATTGTGCTGAATTTTAAGTTAGTCAAGCAAGAAAGATAAATATGCAACATTATTAACAACCTTGCGGTACATTGTTGCTGTGATGGCAATTGTGCTGTATCTGTAACCTGAAAATCTGGATGTGAAACCCAGTCACAGCAGGTCATATCCTTCCATAAAAATTGAACAACTACACCGATTTTCCTCCACATGTGAATCTGTCGGTCAAAAGTTGTTGAGACTCGGACAGCATTTTAAGCCAAATAAGCCTGGTGAATGTGCTGAAAGATCTTGGTATAATGATAATGAAATAAAAATTAACAGTAATTATCACTCTAAAGTCATATCTACAAACAAATTGTATAAATATTCTTTTTAAAATAAAAAAAATTACACCTATCGAAAATTTACATAATGTGTCAATCTGTAACATTCCAACAGCTTAGTATTCATGATAGGGGTCGAATTTAGTTAATTTGACTGCGAGTCTGCAAAAGTATTTTTTGAATCATGTATAATCAGCTGCATTTTTGTCCAAACATCAATATTCTAAAGTTCATGTACATAATGAAGCATCATGTAGTGAAATACCCTTTTAATTGTTAATTTCAGTACACCAAATGGTTTCCGTTCAATAACTCGATCAAAAACGATTTGCCCTAGGATCTTAAATCTTAACATGGAGGTTAGTCAGCAACAGTTTGCGATCCCTAGTCAGTAGGTCAAGGTCACTGTGACCTTTACCATCTCTGACTATTGGGCTGCATCGGGGCATAAATACATGTTTTACAAACCCCTATCTCTTGTTAGCATACTTTTCATGATGATTGAAAAGGTAAACTGAATTTAATGTATTATTAGTGATATATATTAATCAGCTCTTAGTTTAGTTATGAATCATGTAAAATGTTATTTCTTCCAGTAAAATGCGGTCTATGGTTGCTGTGAGATGTTAAGATGTCTGAAATAAATGCTAAAAGTTTCAAAGTGCCGAAGATTAGGAGGCAGGAAAGCAAAGGTAAAATTTATACTGTCATCATCACCTATTATTCACTGGCTTAGAATGAGAAGGACGACCTTATAAGACTAATGCATATTTGATATCTACTTCATAAGACCCTTCTTGTGAGCATATTTATTATGAAAATCGGAACTTAATTGTCATGTTGACCGAACTGAACTTGAAAAGGCTTGTTTTACCATAAGTAAAGAGTGCTTGTCTGACAGTTTTTTCTTGTTTTCTCAAACTATTGATTTTGTAGTTACGACCTACTCATTCTAAGCCAGCGAATTATGCTCAGGGGTTTTATTTATGGTCTGATAGTCAATGAGTACTTATTGAAACAGAATTCTTATAGTTAGATTCAGAGTTAAATTCTTTCGAATACTTTTAAAACTAAAAGTATGATGAACGAATCTGCTATTCTACTGTACTGCTATATAATTCAGTTAAGGAACTCCTACAAACCATATGTGTGCCCAATTTTACATTTGTTAAAGACTTAATAAAGAACTTAAATTTGAATGTAGGTTTGAGAGTATTAAAGTGCTTTGGTAAATCAGTACCCAGGTGTGTATATTGCACCGATATATGTGAGACTATCTCTGGATTACAAACCCTAGTTTGGTGGGAGACAATTTTAAGTTTTTCAGAAATGACCAAGTGCAAAACCCGAGATCCCAACCGCAGACCTCTCTATTAATAGTGGAGAACATTGACCACCGTGCCCTTCCTACCATTTCTATGAGAGTTAATCTTAATTTTAGATACATGTAATAGTATAAGAACAGTCTTTCACACGAGGACAAGTTGTCATTCACTGCTTGTGGATGTTGTCAGTTGATTTCTTTGTTAGATAAATTGTATAAAATGTGATGAAAAATTTATGAAATAAAAATTACTTTTTCAGATAACTTGCGTCCAGTTGATGTGAACAGTCGTGATTGTCGTGACCTTGAGGGTGTAGTGAAACGCTCATACCTTTCTAGTAATTACCAAACAAAATGGCAGGTGAAGTCAGCAGCGTTTGTGGACAACAGACAGTTAGAAACTGCATACAGGTATATAGACTGTATTTGTAAGTTTATAGGTTACTGCAATAGACATTTCCCCAGTTGCCGATCAATAACTTTTAAAGCCATTTTTATGGTAAATTGTAATCACATGGATAAGCTTGAAAACCTGTGCCAAACAGCCATAACAAACAATATATGGTGAGGTTGTCTCTGCTCTGGTGAAATGTCAATATTTTAATAGTAGTCACCTTCAGCTGTTAAAATTACGAAATTATCTTAAGCTGGTTTTTTTTGCTCATCCTGAAGTTATCATAGTGTGACGCCCGTCTGGCCTCAATTGCATGTGAATTCCATAGAGAAACATACAGGCATATAACCCTTGTTAAACTTTTTTTATAAAAATCGAGTAAATTAATGTGTATCTAGAAATAGGTTACAGATTTGTAATGAAGTACTCATACTTTAAATATAATAAGGGACTATTCGATAATGTGTCCATTGACAGCCAAAAGAAGCTCTTGTCATTTTCAGTTCATGTACTGATAGGCCCTTTTAGCAGTCAATGGATAATATGTTATAATGCAAACAAATTGACATGACCCTCAACCTTCTAGTATGATAGGGGGTACATTGCTTTGCACTTGTCAGTCAGTCTGTCTGTTGGTAGATCAAAATGGTTTCCGTTCAATAACTTGAGAACTTTATCCCCTAGATTCTTCAAACTTGATGACCTCTATTAATTTTGAGGTCAGTAGGCCAAGGTTACTGAGACCTGTACACTTTTTGAACAATAAGGCTGGCATGGGGGCATACATGTTTTATAAACATCTCTTGTAACTGTTAAATTGTACTAACTGAAAGTTCAAGGATAAGGTTAATTTGTTCATACTTTATACTATTTATGTATTCAGAACAAAGAAGTCAGAAATGAAGGAAGGAAGACATACAAGAGATATGGTAGATCAGTACGCGTTCCTGGTGATAAAAGAAGAACATAGGATACCTCTCATTGTGAAAAATGGACTCAGATGTGGAACTACAAAACAGAACTTTCTTGGTTTGTGTGAAATTTTCAATCTAATGAAGTAGTTACATCCATATTAAATTATGTCATCCACCTATATGTTGAAGGGTGGGGTAATTGATTTTGTGCATGAAGGATAACACAATTTTTTCAGCACTGTGTATTGTCATGTATTTTAGGTCGGATGATTTTTGCCAGATTTCTGGTCCATTTGTGGGAGATATACCTTTTGGTGTCTGTAACCTTGTTAAGTGTATGCTGTGTGTGCGACCTGTAAATGATTATCTATGGAAGGAACAATTTGCTTTCCAAATATTGATCTTCTCATCAGAAGAGCCTTTTAATTTTTATACCCCGCAAACAAAGTTTGAAGGGGGTACACTGGAGTCACCATGTTGGTCTGTTGGTCTGTCGGTTTGTTAGCATCGTGTCCGCTCTGTAACTTTGTCATTTCTTACTGGATTTTAAAACTGCTTGGTACAAATGTTCACCACATCAAGACGGTGTGTCATGCGCAATACCCAGGTCCCTATCTCAAAGGTCAAGGTCACACTTAGTAGTCAAAGGTTATATAGTCATGCAAATCGTGTCCGCTCTGTAACTTTGTCATTTCTTACTGGATTTTAAAATTGCTTGGTACAAATGTTCACCACATCAAGACGGTGTGTCATGCGCAATACCCAGGTCCCTATCTCAAAGGTCAAGGTCACACTTAGTAGTCAAAGGTTATATAGTCATGCAAATCGTGTCCGCTCTGTAACTTTGTCATTTCTTACTGGATTTTAAAATTGCTTGGTACAAATGTTCACCACACCAAGACAGTGTGTCATGCGCAAGACCCAGGTCCCTACCTCAAAGGTCAAGGTCACACTTACAGGTAAAAGGTTATATAGTCATGCAAATCATGTCCGCTCTGTAACTTTGTCATTTCTTACTGGATTTTAAAATTGCTTGGTACAAATGTTCACCACATCACGACGGTGTGTCATGCGCAAGACCCAGATCCCTATCTCAAAGGTCACACTTAGACGTCAAAGGTTATATAGTCATGCAAATCGTGTCCGCTCTGTAACTTTGTCATTTCTTACTGGATTTTAAAATTGCTTGGTACAAATGTTCACCACATCACGACAGTGTGTCATGCGCAAGACCCAGATCCCTATCTCAAAGGTCACACTTAGAGGTCAAAGGTTATATAGTCATGCAAATCGTGTCCGCTCTGTAACTTTGTCATTTCTTACTGGATTTTAAAATTGCTTGGTACAAATGTTCACCACATCAAGACGGTGTGTCATGCGCAATACCCAGGTCCCTATCTCAAAGGTCAAGGTCACACTAAGTAGTCAAAGGTTATATAGTCATGCAAATCGTGTCCGCTCTGTAACTTTGTCATTTCTTACTGGATTTTAAAATTGCTTGGTACAAATGTTCACCACACCAAGACAGTGTGTCATGCGCAAGACCCAGGTCCCTACCTCAAAGGTCAAGGTCACACTTACAGGTAAAAGGTTATATAGTCATGCAAATCGTGTCCGCTCTGTAACTTTGTCATTTCTTACTGGATTTTAAAATTGCTTGGTACAAATGTTCACCACATCACGACGGTGTGTCATGCGCAAGACCCAGATCCCTATCTCAAAGGTCACACTTAGAGGTCAAAGGTTATATAGTCATGCAAATCGTGTCCGCTCTGTAACTTTGTCATTTCTTACTGGATTTTAAAATTGCTTGGTACAAATGTTCACCACATCACGACAGTGTGTCATGCGCAAGACCCAGATCCCTATCTCAAAGGTCACACTTAGAGGTCAAAGGTTATATAGTCATGCAAATCGTGTCCGCTCTGTAACTTTGTCATTTCTTACTGGATTTTAAAATTGCTTGGTACAAATGTTCACCACATCAAGACGGTGTGTCATGCGCAAGACCCAGGTCCCTATCTCAAAGGTCAAGGTCACACTTAGTAGTCAAAGGTTATATAGTCATGCAAATCGTGTCCGCTCTGTAACTTTGTCATTTCTTACTGGATTTTAAAATTGCTTGGTACAAATGTTCACCACACCAAGACAGTGTGTCATGCGCAAGACCCAGGTCCATACCTCAAAGGTCAAGGTCACACTTACAGGTAAAAGGTTATATAGTCATGCAAATTGTGTCCGCTCTGTAACTTTGTCATTTCTTACTGGATTTTAAAATTGCTTGGTACAAAAGTTCACCACATCACGACGGTGTGTCATGCGCAAGACCCAGATCCCTATCTCAAAGGTCACACTTAGAGGTCAAAGGTTATATAGTCATGCAAATCGTGTCCGCTCTGTAAATTTGTCATTTCTTACTGGATTTTAAAATTGCTTGGTACAAAGTCATGAAATTTCAAACAGTTGATGCATATGATGTGTAATAGTGTGTTACTTCATTATACCCCAATCATGGTTTTTTTTTTCAATCTGTATAGCAGCAGATTTCCATCAAATGTGTTGTTTAGACTATAATTTTAAATAATATTCCTGTGTCAAGGCGGTGCTGCGGGGGTATGATTCATCACTCCTTTGATAGCTTTAGTCTAGCTCACCTGTCACATAGTGACAAGGTGAGCTTTTGTGATCACTCTTCGTCCGTCATCTGTCCGTCTTCGTCCGTTCATCCTCATGAAACCTTATTAGAATGTTGTTCTCTAGGAACTCTAGGCCAAGTTCGAAACTGGGTCATGCCAGGTCAAAAACTAGGTCACTAGGTGAAATCTTAGAAAAACCTTGTGTACACTCTAGATGTCACCAATTTGTTCCAATCTTCATGAAACTTGGTCAGAATGTTGTTCTCTATGAAATCTAGGCCCAGTTCGAAACTGGGTCATGCCTGGTCAAAAACTAGGTCACTAGGTCAAATCTTAGAAAAACCTTGTATATACTCTAGAGGTCACTGTTTTGATCCAATCTTCATGAAACTTGGTCAGAATGTTGTTTTCCATGAAATCTAGGCCAAGTTCGAAAGAGGGTCATGTGGTATTAACAACTATGTCACTAGGTCAAATCTTAGAAAAACCTAGTGTTCACTCCAGAGGTCACCATTTTGATCCAATCTTCATGAAACTTGGTCAGGATGTTGTTCTTTATGAAATGTAGGCCAAGTTTGAAACTGGGGCATGTGGGGTTAAAAACTAGGTCAATAGGTCACATCTTAGAAAAACATAGTGTTCACTCCAGGGGTCACTGTTTTCATCCAATTTTCATGAAATATGGTCAGAATGTAGGTTGTACTGATACCAGGTCGTAGACCAATGTGCAACAGGTGAGCGACCTAGGGCCTTTCAGGCCTTTCATGGACAGGTCTCGATCTCCAAAAGCCTCTCAAGTAGAAATCTCATTGCTTGTTTGTGAAACAACGTCAGAAAAATAGTTATGTTTTGTTATGTCAATACAGACTCCAGTGTCCGATGGAAATTAACCCAGGGTTCTCAATAAGTTTTAACCTAGCAAGCCGAAATGCTTTGCCAACAAGCCTGACAATGTCCTTAATGCAATTATTTTCTTCAAATTGTGTATGAATTACACCTTTTTAGCTGGCCTAAATTTGTCAATTTTGCTGCAAATGAGAACCCTGTAACCCGAAGTTGAATGACATTAGTTTTAGGTGAGATGCGTCTGAGATTGAGATGCTTAGGGATATTTGGGCCAGGTTGAAATTTCTGCACATTGCTTGATAATATTGAGTTAGTACCAAGTAACCATTGAGAATGATATTTTGTATGTTTATACATTTGTGTATATCAGGTGATTATAAGATGGGTATATATCTCTGGAGAAATGCTGATGTACAACTCAAGTTATGTGAGTCTTGGAATTTGCAGACATGTGCACTTCTTGTCTTCAAGGTAAAATATTAGTACACACTGATTGTTGCTTGTTTCTTGTAAATACCAAACTACTGGACTTCTTGTTTCAATGTGTAACAGCTTAAAAATATTGCCCAGAATTGAATGTTTTATATGAATCTTTTCCACATGCAAGTTCATATGACCATATTTGACATTGTGGAAAAATAACCTGTTAAATGTCCCCTTTGTGTGTGAGAGAGAGAGAGGGTGGAGGTTCAGTTCGAGGCTGTAACATACCAACTTTAGTACTTGTATATCTCCCTTGCCAACACTCAGCAAACTGTAAGCCAAGAAACTATTTTGCATAATTAAAGTTTGCGGAGATCGCGGATTGAAGAAATTCCCAAAAGTAAATAGCCCAAAAATGTTCAGAACAAGGGAAGCTCTTGTAAAGTGAGAGCTTTGATTAAGATGCAATTATTAACAAAATGACCTATTTTTGTTGTATATTGTTATGGATTTGTCACTATATGCATAGTTTTTGCAAGACGGGAGGCTTATTATCACAAAACTTTGTAGCTGCGAATATGCTGCCTTTCGGCAGAACGCGAAAGGTATTATCTGGGAAAGTTTCTTGGTTTAGAGTAATTAGTTTCAGTATACTATTGGTTTGCCTAGGTAGTCTCCATATGACAGAAATACGGTTAACCAGTTGGACTGTTGCCTACAACAATGTGAAATTATTTATGCATCTTTTTTCTTCAAACAAATATTACTCTTTAGTTTTCTGTGTTAACATAGCAACAATATCTGTGATTTTATATGACATTTTTGCAGATTGTGTTAGGAAAGTGTAAATCCATGTCACCAGTGAGTGGAGATGAGTCGGTTGAACCTACACCAAACTTTGATTGTCATATTCCACAGTTTCCTGCCAGACCCAGCGATATGTTTCACCAACAAATGAAAGGTTCACAGGTAATTGTAAATTTACCACAGTCATGGTCCTCTGCAGGATACTTACGTATTTGTATCAAACCCCTTCTAATCTATTGTAAAATAATAAAAATAAATTATTATTTGATAAGTTTTTGATGAGGGGATATATATTGCTTTGCACTTGTAATTCTGTCTGTCGGTTAGTTTACCAAATGGTTTTCAATAACTTTGACACTTTGCCCTAGGACTTTCAAACCAGCAAGAGTAGATGACCCCTATTGATTTGGAAGTCAATAGGTCAAAGGTCTTGTGACCTTCATGATTTTTTAGTCCAAATGGTTTCTGTTAGATAACTCTTTTTGCTCTAGAATCTTCAAACTTTATTCGGAGGATGTCCAGCAACAGTAGATGATTCCTATTGAATTTGTCATTTTGACCTTTACCATTTCTGACAATTAGGCTGCCATTGGGGCATACATGTATTACAAACTTCTTGTTGTTTTTCTGGAATAAGTTGGTTTGATAATAAGTCTAGGACACCTTCATGGTAGACAGACATCAACTTGTGTTAGTATGTTGAAGTTCTTATTCACAACAGCCTTAAGACTAAAGAAGTTTTTATTAAACAGTTACTGAATTTGAAATTTTCTTAGCATGCAGCTTTTTACTGGATGAATGTCACATAGTTTGTCTGCCCTAGTTCTGCTTAACCATCGCTCTGATGTCAATAAAACTTCACATGCAATGTTAGGAAGAATAATCATTGATTAAGTGCTTTTGTGGAATGCCATTGTACGATAAAAGTTCACATACTTGTTTTATATTTATCAGGTATACCTATATGAGTACACAGAAGATTGTGAACCCTCACCATACCCTAGACAGTGTTTGCCATATGCTATAGTCACATATGAAAGTTCTGGAACAGGACCGACGAGTAATATTACACCGTCTGATAGCTATTCAAAGCGTCCTACTGTAGTAAGAATCACTTCATCAGATCCTGATATAAAGTCTAACAAACCTACTGATCCTAGACTGAAGGGAAAGGAGAGTGCTACACCTAGTGATGATAAAACAACTCTATCAAAAGATCTAAATGCTCTGGATCCAAATGATCCTAGATCTCAGTTAAGTTTCCTAGCGACCACGTCCTCACAAAGTTTGGATGGATTAAAGTACCAGCCATCGTTTGGTCCGGATGATAAACCTGAGTGTAACAGCCAGGAACCAGAGAAGAGTGTGGATACTGCTACAGAGGAAGTGGACATGGATATAGATCAGGAACCAGAACCTGCTGAACCACTGTCCAGTTTACCGCCTATAACACTACCAGTTATACCTGACGACACTAGGCTGTTAAAGCCCGACATGTATCCTAGAGATCCAAGACTTGATAAATCTACTCCAGGTATGAGGATGGTTTCCAGTGACCCGAGACTGCAAACAACAGACAGTCAATCATCGGGCTATCCCCCAGAACCTACATCAGATCCAAGGTTACGTTCTAGACAGATTCCGACTGATCCAAGATCCATGTATTCCACCGATCCTAGATCACAGATTGCCCCTTCAGATCCGAGATTGCCAAAAGCTCCCTCTGATCCAAGACTTCAAAAAGCCCCTTATGGATTTGGAATCCCTCATGCTTCTTCCGACTCCAGGCTTCCATCATTTCCATCCGACCCAAGGTTACAGTCAATGGCATCTGACTCTAAACTGTCATCAGGCTCTTTGGACCCCAGACTACAGCTACAAAGGCAAACTAATCAAACTACATCACAGCCTTCTGCATCAACGTGGCAAAGAGGTAGCAATAATGTTAGAACTAATATGACCAAAAGCGATGAGCCAAAAATTCGAAAAAAATTATCATTGAGTGATTATAAAAAGAAAGTGAATATAACTAAACCAGACACTATGGCTGAAAAACTAAAACCTCACGTAGAGTCAGAAAACAACAGTTCTCAGCATATACTGCAAACCCAGTATGTACAGCCAACACGGCATGTACAGCCAACCCAGAATATACAGCAAATCCAGTCTGTACAAGAAATCCAGCATGTACAGCATATCCATAATCAAACACAATTTATACGAGATAATACAAGCATTCAACCTCCAGTGTTCCCTAATGCAGTAACAAGCAATGTGCTTCCATCATACACAACACAAAGTGAATCTGATATTCTAGATGATGACCTTTTTTCAGGGACAGATGACATTGATATGAGAATTCAACCAATCCCTAGTACTGTTATTGTTACAAAACCAATTGATGTTAAAAAACCAATTGAAGTAACAAAACCAGTTGATGTTATAAAACCAATTGAAATAACTAAACCAATTGAAAAAACAATACCAATCGAAGCTGTAAAACCAATTGAAATTACGAAACCTATGGAGGTTATAAATGAAGAGAATGATATTGTTGAAGAACCAGATGACATGGCAAAGACTCTAAATGACCTTTCTGACCCTGATGATGAAAGTCAGTCCCCTAAACCTATGGAAGTAACTGAAGCTGAAGAACCAGAAGAAACTGTTGCCGAGGAACCGGAACCTGCTGCTGAAGATCCAATGTTAGCTGAAGCCATGCAGAAGCTTGTTGAACATTCTGGTGATGTAACATTGTTCACTGAAGCATTACGAGAGCTTCAAGAATCAGCTGAAGAATTTGGTGAACAGCTGACAGATCCTGAGTTTCTAGTAAAGAAGATTGCTGAAAAAATTGAAGTACTTTCCAAGGCCAAGAAGTCTGAAGTTTCAAATGAAATTGTGATAGATGATGATGTTGAAGAGGAGGATGTCGGTATTCGATCGCCAGACATGATTATGTCTCCCGAAAGATCTGGTGTTGTAGATATGGAGCTTGAGTCACCTGTCAAACATATACCACTTGAAACTATAACTATAGATGATGAAGACGTAAAAACTGACAATGTCAAAAGTCAATCTGGATCCAGTTTGGAACTGAAAAGTCAATCTAGAATCAGTTTGGATTTAAATAGTCAATCAGGACACAGTCTGGAACTGAATAGTCAATCTAGATCAAGTTTGGATCTGAAAGGTCAACCTGGAACCAGTTTAGACCAGAAACATCAATCTGGGTCCAGCTTGGATGTTGCCATGCAGAAAACATTACTTGAATTGCAAAAGGTGGAAAAACAAAGCCATCCTGGGAAAGGTGAAAAGTCCAGTCATGGTAGTGTTAGTAATAAGAACTTGACTAATTTAAACCTCAATGACATACCTATCCCACCAGATCCACCTAAACCAAAACTACAGGCAGTGAAACTTGACGAAAAGGTTAAATCTAAGTTTAAAACAGTACATATGCCTGCAGTCACAGCTGATGATATTGAAGATGATGATATGAGAGTTACGCATGTTCTGCCAAGTTTGAACCAGAAAAAGAAACCAGCTATATCTTTTAATCTAAAGAAGCCAAATAAGTCGGTCGAAGTATCTGACTTATTTCATGCTGACATCGATCTAAGAAAAAACAAACAAACAGGAAATAGTCAGGAGACTGATTCGGACAAAAACAAACCTGATAAAAGACCTGTGTTTGGTCTTACTGATGAAGATTTAAGGAATGCTGATAAGAAGCATAACCCACGGAGGTCAATAAATTCCAAATCCAATGCCTCTAAGTCAGCTAGTACAGTTTCTGCAAGCAGCAGAAGTTCAACAAATCTGGTGGAAAATGTTGCTGCTTCAAACTCACAAGAAAACTCCCAAGTTTCGATAGAGTCTACATCATCAGCCTTATATGATCCTTTTGATCTAGATGGTTCTGGTGACCTTGGTGATATTGGTGACAGAGCTCCGAGGAGTAACCTTGGTGATATTGATGATAGAGCTCAAAGAAGTAACCTTGGTGATATTGATGATAGAGCTCAAAGAAGTAACCTTGGTGATATTGATGATAGAGCTCGCAAGAGTAAGGTAACTGATATTGACGTTAGAGTTCCAACCAGTAGCCAAGGTGATCTTGACATTAGAGCTCCAACCAGTAGCCAAGGTGATATTGATGCTAGAGCTCAAACCAGTAGCCAAAGTGATATTGACATCAGAGCTCCAACCAGAAGCCAAGGTGATATTGACGTTAGAGCTCAAACCAGTAGCCAAGGTGATATTGACGTAAGAGCTCAAACCAGAAGCAAAGGTGATATTGACGTTAGAGCTCAAACCAGTAGCCAAGGTGATATTGACGTAAGAGCTCAAACCAGAAGCAAAGGTGATATTGACGTAAGAGCTCAAACCAGAAGCAAAGGTGATATTGATGTTAGAGTTGCAACAAGTAGCCAAGGTTATATTGACGGAGGTGATGTAGATTTCCGTACTGAAAACTCCCAAAGTAGTACAGGTGACGTGGACTTGAGACAGTCACATTCAAGAAGTATATCGCCAGTCGCTGGGGTTTCTGCTCGAAGCATAAAGAGGAAAGAAACAACTGATTTGCCAACGTTAGAAAAAGCCGTTCCACCTTTGGATAAGGAAGAAAAACTAGAAGAACGTGGATCAAACACAGCAACGTATGTTGATCCATTCGGGCTTGATGAAGAATTTCTTCCAGACAGGACAATAGCACCAAACACAGCCAAGTTCAAACCTAACAGTGAGCCTAATACTAGTTCTGATGGACTGTTTGATGCATATAATTTAGGAAAGTCTAACATAACTAGGAATGAGTTTGGTGATATTGACTGGAGAATGACTCCAGCTGCGGGGGACGTTGATTTAAGGTCGGTACAGAACGAACCTGAGGACGGAGCAAGAGATGTGCCCCCAGTGTCTAAACAATCCAATCCATCTTCTATCAAACTGTCAAATAATACCGCGGATCCTTTCGTCCAGCTCAACAAGAATATTCAAAACATGTTTAATCCTACTCCAGTTGTTTCCCAGCAACAGTCGAGTGGTCAGTACTATGCAAGTTATAAAACAAGTGACAGTACACAAGCATATAGTAAAACAAGTGACAATAAACAACTATATGGTAAAACAATGGACGATATACAACCATATGGTAAAATAAGGGACATTTCACAGCAATATGCTAAAGCAAGTAATACAATTGATAGTACACAGCCATACGGTCACTATAAGACATCTCAAGTACCGGAGTATAGAACTAGCCAGAATCAGAGTGACATATACAACTACACTACTAGCCAGAGTCAGAATAAACCTGAAGTTGGTTTCCAGAACTTGATACAACAGCTGGATTTCTCCAATTTGAAGAATATTTTGGCTACAGTTCAACAACCATCAGTGAATGATACATACACTAACAAGAAGACTGAGGATGATGTCAAACAGAAAGCCTATGATGATGAAGAAGATGACAAGCCTGCTTTTGTAACAGGTATTTCTTATTACTGTAAAATAATTAATTTTTGTGAGTGATTAAATTTTGTGGATTTCGTGGCTCACCTCAACCACGAAATCAAATCCCATAGAACAATAATTTTGATCCTTGTATTTATTACCTGAAATGCAAAATCCTCAAATTCACGTCCCATCGAAACTGTATTTTTTACCAAAACCACGACATTTTGTCCCATCGCAATTAAATGATTTTACTTTCTTTAAACTGACTTTGTTTAAGAGGTATTCCTGGTGGGATTTTGCTTGTGTACTTAATTACCAAATCATATTGAACTATTGATTAATTGATTAATTTATGTTGTAACTTTTTTTCTTTCGAACTTTACTGCTCCCATCAAAAGAGAGTGCTTATAGATTGCCCTTGTCTTTCGGTCTCAAAATGTTGTGTCACACGTATAGTAAGTTGACAAATATCTTGAGTAACTGTCATAGTACTTCATAAGAATATTAGCATACATACATGCACAGTTGGATTTTGATTCCTTCATTATTGTTATTAGCAGAGTTATGGCCCTTGAGTCACACATAACTCAAACTCATCTGTTAAAGGATGTACTCATAAATAACATTTATTTCAGGTTTATCGTCTACAATGGGTGGCAGAGAGTCATATTCCAGAAAATACGGTCGAGCTTCGAAATTGACTCCAAAATCAAGTCCGAGTTCTGGTTCTGAAAGACATTCAACTAGATCTGGTGTTAAAATTCCTGGATTTGATATATCTCCTGATTCAGACTCACAGACAGGTGATGAGAAAGGGAGGGACTCAAATAAATCTACAAATAAGATGTTTGATAAATCTAAAAGTGATATGTCCCATGTGAAGTTATTTAACACAGACCTGAAATCTGACGGTCGTTCTAAAGATCTGAAAGGATCTGAATCTCTTTTATCTACACCTAAATCAAAGAGACATGATTCTCCTCACACACCGAGAGAATTGAGGATTAAAGAGAGTAACGAGGTCATGACACCGTTGCCTAACATCTCATATCAAGCTGCTATACTGGAGTCTATGGAACAATCCGCTCTAAAGGTTCGCCATGACGATTCCATGGTAATGTCTGAGCTGGAAGACTCGCCTCTGATACTAAGAAAGCCTTCCAAAAACAGTTACAAAAATGATGTGAATGAGAAAACCAAGGAGGAGACTGAAGGTGGCAAAAAACCATTAAAAATTGAAATTGAGAAGACTACATACCATGATGATGACGATGATGATGATGATGAAGTTGCTGGTTTAGTTATTGATCTTTCCCCTACAGCTAGAACACCCAAGCAAGACCAGGTGTGTAGTACTTTATTTGGTCCCTTCCGGTTTTCAACCGGAGGGGACTATAGATTTGCCAGGTGCATAAAACTTTCATTGAATTCATGGACTCGATTGTTATATGGTTCAAACCTTTCTGTAAAATCATTGGTCTCTATCAAGTATAGAAAATAATTGAAAATATTGAAAATGATCTGATGGGAAATCAAATTACGGCGGTCCTTGAACACCTTAGTCTTTGTTTGCTGGTAGTCTTCAAAACAGGTTTAACCGAATAAATTCTCAGAAATATTGTCATAAGCCATCGTCTAAAATATTTACATGAAAATGTGTTTTTATTTCAATTCAAATTAATTGGTATTTCATTTTAACAAAATGATTGGTGAAATGTTAAGATTTTGTATCTGTGCATTGGGTATGATATTACTGCGATTGTGTTTAAAACCTTCATGTCTTAATAGAGCTTGTATGTTGATTTGTTTTGTAGAGTACTCCAACACTTGATGAACGACCAGAAGAATTGGTTGATAACTCAGTTGATCTAACACAAGATTCAGATGAGGAAATTATGGTAGTATTTTACTAATATTGATGACTATTACCAGTACTTGAAAGACTCTATCAGTGTCAATCTTGATAACTTGTATACTGTTAATCATTTAATTTCGATGGGACGAAATTTTGTGGTTTGGGTAATAATGAACATGTCGATGGGACGTTAATATTTGGATTTTGCATTTTAAGTAATAAATTTGTTCAAAGATCAAAATATGGATCAAAACTATTTTTGATGCAATTAGATTTTGTCATTGAGGTGAACCACGAAATCCAAAAAATTTAATCCCTCCCTGAAAATGAATTATTTTACAGAAAACAAGTACATGTACGATATGAGTTCTAAAAATACTTTTATTCCAACACCATCCTGTAAGTCTGAAAAATATTGTTATATCTCGAAAGTGTAGTGACTTCTTGACTTTGTGCAAAATGTCATAAACTTTGTCTGCACTTGTTCCCCTTGAATGACTTGTCAGATTTCAATGAAACTTCACATGGATTGTTAGTCAGAAATATTGAGTTATGGACCTTTATGGTAGACATACATTTTAAAATGTGTCAAACTTTCTTCTGAATTTTATCTCAACTTTTCAAAGAAAAAAGGTTGACCTAATAAGTTATAAAATTAGTAAATTAAATTTCGATGGTTGCCTGCAAGACTGTAATGTCCTTCTTTAATTATTCGAGTTACTAAAGTCTTGTGGGCAACCCTTGTATTGTCGTGACAGGATTGTGTGTGTTGGTTAAGTTTATTGTCAGAGACATTTTCTCAAAGGTTGCCACTTGAAACCTGTTAGAATAATTATTCACCATCACTATATGAAATATTTATGCAACTGTTGGGTGAGAATTGAAACTTCGAAAAAAAAGCAAAAATAAAATGCGCTGCAACAGCAGCGCATCACAAGCGCTTCTCTCTCGTCCGCCTAGTAAAAGAAGTCCATACTCACAAGGCTGATAACTCAGTGTTTTATATTTATTGAGTTATCTTCCCTCGTTACTATCCAAAACGAGAAAGATGAGTGTCGAGCTTTTGTAGACGGTTCTCTTGTCTTCAACATATATCGTTTTACATGCAATTATGCCAACCCCCTCAGCCCTATACTGTTTTGCACATGTCAGTCGGTTCGTTGGCCAGCAATAGTAGTTTTCGACAAAATGACTGCCACGGGCATATATGTTTTACAAATATCTCTTGTTAAAGTTACTTCTACATTCTAAAGTTGTGAAATTTAAACTTATCATGGAATATTGATTAATCCCACAGGAGGTAACAGATACAGAAGAACCGTTGACCATTGATTTTGACAGTGAAGATAGCGAAAAAGTGAAGAAACAAGACAAAGAACCTTTAACCATGGACCTCGATGATGAGGATAATATACAAGTGAAGACTAAAGATGAAATGACGGATATGATCGAACAAAGTAGAAAAAATATGGTGATAAAACTGAAGGGTGGTGGCACTAAACGTGTGAATCCTAAAACAGGGAAAGCTTATAGTGATATCACTATTGGATCTGCTATTGAAGTGATTGGAAAATCTACTAATGTGAAAAAATCTTCTCCACAAATTATACATCCTATTCATGGTATTGTGTCCGGTACTGCATCGTCTGGTCCAGTACGCAGCAAGTCGCCAATCACCCATAGTTCATCAGATAAACATATCCATTCAGGTGATAAAGGTGTACAACGAATGTCATCACCAATTTCAAACATTGTTAGTGGCATTAATCGTCCTTCATCTCCTATCAATGTATTCATTGGAAACAGAAATCAGCCACAACCTGTTCAAAGACCTATGGAATATATTCATCCAATTACTGGTAAAACAGTGAAATACGGTACAACGACCTACTCACATGCTCAGCTTATTGGTCAGCCTATTTTAGTGGCCCCTAACCAAGGTATACCCTTACAGGCTGGACCTCAACCTGTCATGTCCCCAGTTTCATCAGTAATTCCCATGCCAGTGCCTGTTCAAGTGGTACCTCATATTCCTCAGCCAATGCCACCAGGAACCAACATTACAGTACCTCCCCCAAACCAAATATCACCAAGACCTATGTTTCAAACCATACCCCAACCGAGGCCAGTTATCAGCACTCCAGACTCGAGAACCCTGTATCATCCTAGAGAACTTGGTGGACATGGACCAGGAATGATGATAAAACCAATACCGACTACATCAATGTCTAATGTTGGTCATGCCATTCAGACAATTGGGACCTCAACCAATACTGTGAAAAAAACTATGACTCCTGTCCCATCTGTAAGTCAATCAGATTCTAAGTCTGATGTGTTTGATTGTTTCCGAGATAAATATGAAAAAAGACACAGTGACAATCCTAATACAAACAAAACACAGGCTTACAATGTTAATAATGTTCTTGTGAATGTAGAAACCACGGATACTTCCAGTAAAAAGAGACCCTCAGATGATGCCTCACCTGGACAAACTAAAAGAAGGAAGTCTACACCTGATAGTAGACATTCAGACTTTGGTTCAAAAATTCTCGAAAGCTTTGCTGAAGTGAAAAATGAAAGTCCTGAAAGATCAAAACCAAGTCCTAAAAAAATCAAACTAGACAAACCAAAACCGGAGATCAAAGAGGTAAAAATAGAAGTAAAAGTTGCCACAAAACCCGGTGATGAATCTGAACTAGAAGATGGTGAAATATCTGATGATTCTATGCACTCTGAGGAGACGCAAGGACCATCTGACCGACGAGTTGTTCAGACAGCTTCTAGAAGTTCTGCATCGGCCACAAGTTCTGGGACATACAATACAATACCTACAATTGGATCTAGATTCCAAGAGTCACCAAAACGTATAGTCAACATCTGTTCTAACTATCCACGACCGATCCCAACTATTGGTGCTAGATCAAGTACAAGCAGTGCATACAAGAGCGCTGGTGCTGACTGGGCAGATATAATCAAACAACCTGAAACAAAGTCTGTAGAGAGAGTGAGAAGTGGGCCTAGTGGGTCTGGTCCAGGTTATGATGATGCTGCATCCATAGTGTCCAAATCTGCCGCTTCCATCACTAAAACACGGCAGAAAAGTAAAGCTCAGTTTCAAGTTAAGACTTTGGATGATTGGTTAAAGCTTGAATTAGAAATAGACAACATTGAACCATTACAGAAGATTATTCCATATGCCCTTAATACTGATCTGACTAAAATTCCAAAACAGAGGAAGAGACGGATTAGAATGAAAGTGAAGAATGCAATCGCTCAGGAAGGTTCTAAAGGACAGTTTGGTATGTTGATAAATGTTGAACCAATGGCATTGTCAGATGAAGAAGAGGAAACACCCCCACCATTAAATCCTAATTATGCTCCTGAAGTGACATCGGCTCAGACTAGCATAGAGTTGAAATTACTTGTGAGAGTATTAACAGAATTGAGGAAGAAGATGTCAAACGTTTACGGTACAGCGTTTGATGTTGGTAATGTTCGTTACGCAACCCCTGGAACAGCAGTAAGTGAGGCCCTGAAAATAGTGGGTGCTTTGACACATGTTGAAACAGAGATGAAGTTACACCTTTCTAGAACCACTTTCCATGGGTACCCACATAGACGTGTACCTGATGAACTGTTACTGGCATCAGAACTGGGAGGATTCAAATCTGAAGAGGAAGATGTGTTCCTTATCCTCATGATACCTTTATCAACTAAGCCGTATAATAAACTGCTAGATGACAAGAATGCCATTCATGGTTTACATCAAAGAAAGAAGAGAAAACAATCACCAGAAGAACTGCAAAAGTTACAAAACCAGATAAGTACACGTCATAAACAGAGACAAGCAGTTCTACGTGGATTTACTGGGTATTTGAATAAAAAGAGACTTCAGAAATTACAAGAGGCAGTTAACAAATATACATTAGTGTATGACCACTTTAAATGTGTACATAGTCCACCAGTTGCTGACTCTATGTTGAAGTTTATTCGTACGACACAGATGGATCTGAGGCAGCACCTTATCCTGGCCAAGCAGTATTTGGTAAGTTAAGCAGATTTCTGTATGTAAAAATAACAACATACCCAATAAGGAATGAATGTTGTTGGCTACTTCATACCTGTGTCACAACTCAGCTGGAGGCTGATCGGCATATCTGTGTACCTCATGTCTAGGCATCATATCGATGGCTTAGAATTAGAAGGTCGTAAGTGCCACTTACGACTTTTTAAGATTCATACATATTTAGAATAAGCATGACAAGGCGCTTCTTATGAGCCCGTTTTCATAAAAATCTGAACTTGTCATGTTGACCAAATTGAAGTTGTAAAAGTTTGTTTTACCATAAGTAAAGAGTAAATGTCAGACAGTTTTTCTGTGTTTTCTCAAACTATCGATTTGGTAGTTACGACCTTCTTGTTCTAAGCCATCGATATACATGTTGGGTGATCATCAATCTGCATTGTGTCCTTCACAAGGCTCGATCTTACAGTTCAGAATTAAATTTCTAGACTACACTTGTCGATATATGTCTGGCCCGATTAGCCATAAAGTATGCAGAACGATTTAAGAATGTCAATCTGATTTGACTTATAACCAAGGTATAAAACAACTGGTTCCTTACTTCACAAATGGTCTTATAAAAAATAAGACATCTTAATTACCTATTAATTACATGGCTTGTATTCCCTTTTGGCTGTGTGCATCTTTACTTGTGTATTCTAAATAGGTTGTGTTTGTTTGTAAGTATGTAAGCACAAGTCATTATAATAAACAATTTGCTTGGTTTCTTACTTTCTTGATATATATATCCATCTTGATTTCAGGCTTTGGATGAACAGAAACAGAAGTAGTGATAGGTTGTCATATTGTGAAGATGCCAAGGGAGATAATCTGCTTGTTGTATTTGACTGAACAGACTAGGGTGTTCAAAGCGAGATAATTTGCTTGTTATATTTGAACATAATTTGGGATTCCAAAATATAGTATTATTTTGTTCAATGTGCTTCCAGTGCTGGAAATTCAATGTGCTTTTATACATGTTTTGTGTTGTGTAGTTTTTAGCTCAACTTCTCAAAGAAAAAGTGTTTTGTCCTGACAGGATTGTGTGCATGTGCGTTGCTCAAGTTTATTGTCCGAGTCATTGTCTCAAAGACTATCACAGTTATCTACTTGAAACTTAGCATAGTTATTCATCACCACAAAAGGTGTCCATACTAACAAGGCTGATAACCCTGGCCCTGTGACCTATATTTGTTGAGTGATCTGCCCATGTTACTATTTAGCATGAGAGTTGAGTGTCCAGCACATGTAGACGGTGCTCTTGTTTCATTCCCGATAATGTATGCGTTTTTGTTGCTTATGCTTGTTCATGTGATTTATGATAGTAAACTGTTAGTAGTGTTTCAAATTGTAGACATACAGGAAACACTAGGACTTTGTGTTCATATTAAACCACAGCTTTTCTGTTCTGTTACAGGTATGTCTAACAAAACATTTAAGATATTTTTAATGACTATATGTAAAGATGTGCTTATTGTTACAAGTATTTTACCTTGCAAATTCTGTTCAATTTACATGGATTATGATTTTTACTGTTAATATTTCAAGTCATTACTCAAACAGTGGCACCTGTCTTTTCTTTTATGTATACTAGTTTAATGCATTGCAGTATTACATGTACATGTATATTGAAAACTAACCAAGGTGACCTAGTAATTATTCATGTATAAGTGTCAATGGTAATTTACCCAATTGCACAAATGTTGAAACCGTTTAGTTCATATGAAACGAAGCTGAAATAAAACTTTGGACGAGGGGGGGTGACAATAGAAATTTCTCCAGAGTAGGTACTTAATTGATGATGAATAATCATGATGTTGTTTGTAATACTGTAAAATCATTAATTTTTGAGGGGGATTAAATTTTGTGGTACACCTTCAACCCCAACAATACTTTTGACCATGGTTGGTATTTATTACCTGAAATGCAAAATTCACAAATTAACGTCTCATCGGAATGGTCTTTTATACCGAAACTGCGAAATTTCATCCCATCGAAATTTAATGATTTTGCAGTACTGGACATTGTGATAAGTGGAAAATTTTTGTCGTTTTAGAAGTTGAGGAATGAACAGATCACTGTTTGTAGATGGGCAATACTGATGCATTCTTTTACAAAAATGAATTGTTGTAAAATTTTATGTTAATTTTCTATGTATTTGATTTTTGATATAGCCTAATGGAAATGCAATTACATGTTCAAGTATTCAAAATTGAAATTGTAAGACAAACTGCTGCTGGCAGCAAATGAAATCCTTGATGTATGATGTGTTCTTACAAATCTGTGTGTTAAATGTTGATCCAAGTGTTATGTAATCATTCTGTAGCTGAGTAATAGTGCATAGTTTTAGGGTACAGCTATACTTATCATCATGCTTTGACATACAGTTTGTTGTTTATGTTCCGATCACATGGGCAACTTTGAGCTCTATTTTGCATGTATTTGAAAGTTAGAGCTTGGAGCCCCAACCAGCCCAAAGAAATTACTTAAGGGGATTTTTTCAGCCATTTTCTAGTTGATTTTTAATTTAATCTTCTTTACAAAATCAGGTTCAATACTTTGCTTGCGTCATTCTAATTGCTCTTGTTTGCCAATATAAAAATATCTGAAGATTTCAAAATACTCCAACCAGTCATTTATAAAACTGTTCTAGAAACTTAAGTTTTTTCGGAAGAGCTGGTTGGTTAGGTGACACTTGTATGCATTTCATACACTCCTTTGCTTGTGTTTTGTAAGTTTTATTTTATAATTTCCTTATTCAAGTTTATTCCTGCATGTAATATTTGAGCAGTTTGTTTGAATTTGAAAAATAGTTAAGAATTGACAGAATCATGTTGATTTGTTTGTTAGTACTTTCATATTGTGTTTCTATCTGTTAATTGTATGTTACTCTGTATAATGTGAAGTATGGACAATTTGACATGATCCTGAACTTTATGCGTGAAAAAAATGCAAGGTTGTTAGTTGACTTTATGGGTTTTTTCAAATCATGCAAATCGGTCCTATAGATTTGTGTTTGTATTACACATAGAGCGTCTTACTCTTTGTGATACAAGTCGCTTATGAAAACATACCACCAGTGTTATAAATAAAGACAATATATCAGCTGCTAAATCATGCTACATTGTTATAGGTCAAGGATCCTGTCAAATTTTCTGTACTATGGTCCTTCATGTGACATCATACATGCTACTGTGCAGGCACACTTTAAACTGACGCCACCATCAATGCATTCTGTAAGGCTGTAAGTCTTTTCATTGTCATTTGAGACACATTGTCATTTGTCTTTGTTTTCTGTTTATTAAAGTGTCATAATATACTGAGTGTTTCTTTTTGTTCATCCTCACAAATCAGTGGTTAGTCAAGTCTCTATACCACCATGAAACATACACTGGTTGAACGAGAATGTTTTTGTTCTGGATGGTACAAACTTCTTGTTTAACTACATTACACGTATAGTCCAGTTAGGATATATTGACAGTGATGTAATCGTTTATGTGTACCCAAAAGATTAAAACCATTGCTTAAACAGGTAGAGTTTAGTTTGGTATTGTACTGTTGGCATAAGCCTGTATACTAGTTTTTACACCATACTAGGGGATTGTTCCACAGCGTCACTGTATTTATATCCTAACTGGACTGTAGTGTCTTAAATCCAGTAATACAAACTGCTATGTCTATCTCATAATATTCACTAGCAACGTCTTCTAAGAATAAAACAAAATTAATTGGTTATAAAAACAATTGTATTTCATCCTGATTTCAACATACTAGTATACATGTATATCACAGTTTTACATTGTTAAAATATCACAGAAACATGAAACTATCACAGAAAACAACAAAAGACTGGAATCACACAACTTATCAAACCACTTGCACATGTACTTAAATCTTGGATGCAGTGATCCCAACACAATGTCAAAATAATTGACCAAGATTTGAAAAGAAGAATCAAAATTTATTACCAAGTGCTCCATCGACTGGTACTGAATTGCCTGATATAATTATTTTCCTGTTGGGATCGTTTTCAACATTTCAGTAGGATCCACTTGACAACAAGACAACACACGTACAGACAACCTTTCTGGCTCTTTGAAATTCTTCAATATCTGAAATGAATGAATTATTAACATTAGGAGAGAACACAGTCACAAAATATGCCTGTTTAAACAGTTAACAGCAGCAGTGATCTACTTATCTTCCAACATGATAGGTCATCTATATATAGGTAATGGTACCATATTTGGTGATGATCAGGAAGTTACACAACATGCAACATGAAACTCGTTCAAGGGCTATAAAGGCATGGAAAGATTTGGCTATCATGTTAAGTGAGGATCAGAATCAACTTATGGTGTTATAAAGAGCAGACAATGCGAAACTAGAAAACATTATTAAACTATTATAAACTTGCAATAATCCATGCATGCAGAAACCATAAAAAGTTGTAGTTGGACTGCACAAAATGTAAATTTGGTATATTTTCAATAGTTCAAGGGACAAAATCAACACTTGCATGGACCATATTGATTAATTGTCAAACTTGTTCAAGACATCAGGTTCATTTATATTTTGACATCAGGTTCATTTATATTTCAATGAAGTTTCAATCAGAAGTCAATTGCTCACAAGTTAGAGAGTGGACAGTCCCAATTCAATCAAATTTTAATAATTCAAACCGGCAAAAGAATGTTTAAATCAGACAGCCAACACAGAACAGATTCTGAAACTAAGTATCATGAATTGCTCATGCAGTCAATACAGAACATTAAAGAAGATTTAGCCTGAATCTATCGTAAAATAACTTTTTAGTTATTACCAAAGTTTGATAAAAATGTACAAAAGCAGAACATGCAAAAACCTATTCATTATTAACCTTAATATGAAATTTGCAAGTCTCCAGCAAGAACTGCCACTTAAATCCAGTACGTTCTTCAGCTTTGATCTGCATCAGATCTGCACCCTGTAAAATATTTATAAACGACTGATCAGTCTACAACAGAACACACAGGAATTGTTATACTGATCTTACACCAGAGCAGATATCGTTTAGTGAAAGTTTTCAACCGGTTTTCTGATGGACCATGTGATTATGATGACCAGCAAATGTAGATAACCGCTTTGCCCTAAGATCATCAAACATTACAAGGAGGTGGGCAAGCAGCAGTAGATGTCCCCTATTGATGTTGAGGTCAGTGTGTCAAAGGTCAAATCACCATGATCTTAAGCATTTCTGACTATTGAGCTGCCATGGGGGCATACATGTTTTACAAACATCAGTTATCAACCAGTACTTGTGAAAGACATTACAATGTCACAGAAAGACAACTAGGGGTGTAACGATATGCTCACCTCATGATACAATACATATCACGATACACATTATAGTTTTTCATTGAGAACGTATAATGAGTTTGTTTACTGTTGAAACTATTTATATTACACCCATAAAGGCTTTTTTCCTAATACATGTATAAACAAGCTGACGTTTTATAAGACCTCTTCTCTTAAGAAATTACCTATTAAAAGCAATTAGTTTTACCAACAAATGAAGTTCACTTAAAATAGTAATTCCCCAAAACTGCATGTGTCCCTATATATGTAAGGGTCTTATAAAGTTTAGAAGATCTCCATTATAACCCACAATAATTGTCACCTGTAAAATACCTGACATTATATACACTACAAGGCTTGGTATAAAAAGTATTCATGTGGAGTTTCATTGAAATACGACCATTGGTTAAGGAGAACAAGCATAGTTTGATGATAAGCAAAAAATCCATATGTCTCCCACACTAATTCTCTGCGGGAGATATAAATTTCATAACGTAACATGTTGCCAATTAGTTATTTAATGGTAAGGTGTTGTTAAAATTTGGAATACATACACTCCATCCAATGATAGACTCTAGAATATTTCCTGCCAACCAGCTATTCACTGTACCAGTATGGTCTGATATACTGATAGGTATACTACAATCTAAGTCAGGTTCTGCTTGTGTCACTTGTCCTGTAGCATTGAACTCCTTCAACCCAGCTTGTGAACAGTTGGCATTAGAACACTGATATCCTGTGTCTACTGATACACTGTGCTTACATTTAGGGCTGAAAGCAGGAACATATATTCACTTTCAATGAGGTGTAGTCTAGTCATGGTTCATACGCAATTCTCGTATCCAAATTCAAGTACTTTTCAAGGCCTATATGAAGCCTGCTAGTGGTCAGTGTGCTAGATTTGTGATCCAGCAATCAATGTCTCGTTCCATGTTGCAACAGGTTATACCCTTCCGTGAACATTTGACAATAATGTTGACATGAGAAGTTGTTGCTGATCCTAGTGGAAAGGTAAGATGAGACTGATTAAAATACTGCCCTGGAAAACAGGTAAGGTGAATCGACCACTGTATTTAACTTAAAAATTGTTGATAAACACCCTTAACCCCAAACACTTTTGTTTAACAAATCAAACTTTTACTCAATGGGATGTTTTGTACTGCCACCTACAATCCAAGAAGAGAATACTACCTCCATAGACAGAGTGTGACAAACAATTGACAAATAACCTGCTTAGTTGAGATAGTTATATTAGTAATTGTAAAGCACCATGTCACATCAGCTTACCATTTTCTCCTTAGGAAAGGTTCTACATTGTCTGCATCGAGATCAAACTTTGTGATAACACCATACAGTATAGCATAGTCAGAACAGACTCCTTGTTTTGTAGCTAACTGTTCAATCTCTATAACATCTTTGATATCTTCCACTGGAATAGAATCCATACAGCATATCAACTATTGGACACTTAAATCATAAGACATTGCTCTTTGTCTTCATTTAAAGTCATGTTATAATGCCTCAGCTTTTGCTGACGCAGGAGGCATATAGTTATCATTCTGTCCGTAAGTTTGTCCGAAAATATCGACCAGAACTTTGAAATTGTTGAAACTTAAATAGTTTTAGTTCATCAAGTCCATCAAGGGATTGCTTTCAAACTTGGCATACTTGTTTACCATTGTAAACACCTTGCATTGTCAAAACTATGTAACACTATCTAAGATTTCAACAGAATTGTTACCATCTAATTTGTATGGACACTCCTGCATTTATGCATTTATTGAACGCATGTCTTGTTTTGGACTTTGAAGTAGTTGCTCTGTATGAGTAATAGCTGCTTTGAATTTGATATAGATAGTTTGCGATAGAAAAAAATCATGTTTTTTTAATATTTCTCTGTAATAACTACACCTACAAGTATGAAATTTTTCATGAATAAATGAAATATATCTACCTAATACACACTGAAATTTCAGCAACATCAGAGATGAGTTAAAAAAGTTTTGTTGATAAGTTCTATGAAACATATTTGTAGTTTTGTATGAAATATCAAGTTAGAAGACTTGATACTTGCAACAGCCAATTTTACGGTCATGTGATACGCCTAACGGTATATTAACGTATTTGCAACCTACTTAATGTAACACATGCGAAGCCCGTCTATGAATATGACGAAGAACATGATATAGCAAACTAGCAATACATAGTTTGAAATGAGGAAGACGTAGTATCATTGGATACACATAAGAATTTTTCACACTAGTTTTCTTGCTGTGATCCGAATGTAAATTAGAGCAGATAGTTACAAAAACAGATTTCATACAATAAAATTCATGGATTCCTTCATTGAGTCTTGCATTGCTATAATTAAAATACTTAAGAATTACATACATTTTACTCCATTATTTATTGACTGAATTCATATATGGGAGGTATCAGAATGGTAGGAAAGTATTAGACTAAATTCTGATTCATGAAGAACAGTTTAAAACACAATGGTGTCATAATAATTCATCGCATGCCATGAGCCCATGATGTTATGGTGTTACTATATGGAGGAGCATGTGACCTCGTATCGATGCATGATTGGCTAAGGCTTAGACGAGCGTTCGTACAAAATTTGCAGTATCTCAAGATTAAGGCTTCGCTTTTTTATAGTTTCGTTTCTGAGCATTGCTACCCTCAATTGGCCAATGTCCCGAAATTGTTAAGAAGTGCGATAATGGGTATTAAAAATGTTGGTTTATACTTACATGGTGGATCTCTTTGCTCATTAACAGGAACATCACTGTTATCCATGAAGGTTTGTGTTAGTACATAGTTGTGTAGGTATTTAGCTTCTGTTGTCTCTATGAAAAAGATAATAAAATGACCAACTATTAATACATTTAGTACAAACAATGCAGCAATGTCATCAACTTGAGAAACCTTCTGTAAGACATATACATATGCTGCAAAATTGCAAATAGAATGTAAAATGTTCTTAAAAATGTTTGTTGGGGTTGAGATGTCAAGATTCATGAGTTACTCATACCATGTAAATCTGTCAATAAAAATAAATGGTAACAGGAGATGTTGCCATTCAGGTGACTACCAGGTATTATCCCCCTTTGGTGGCTGGAACTGCAGTTTATTATTTCCTTCAAGCACACCTACATATTCAGGTTGCAAGTGCATTTATGAAAGGTTGAATAAATTGCTGGTAAAACCGTTTCATCTATGCATGTCTTTGTCATGGCTGATCATCGGTTAAATGTTCGAAAAAAGTCCTACCAAAGCTGTAGGAGTTACATCCACAGGAATCATTCTTCTTTAAATATACAGAAAACGAAAACAGAAATAGGACAGAACACTGCATCCAGTATCCCTCGCACCTTACAACTTGTACTGAGGGGTATAAAAACTGTGTTCCCAGAAACAGTTGAAGCACTGTGAGCCGTAATAATGTGATTTGAAATTCACGAACCTGGGTTTGGAGTAAAGATTGTTTTAGAATCAGCTGAAGCAAGCATACATGATCTGAAGTCATCAAAGTTCACTCTCACATCAGCAGCAAACATAACTGAAACACAAATACTTAAGTCAACAAGACAAGCGTATGTATGCATTTATATCTAACATCAACAATTTTTATTCAGACAATAAAAAATATTGGGCTTTTTTCAACTATAAAAGTCTTAAGTATACATGTATAAGTGGTCTATGAAACTATTTCATACAAAAATATTTAATGTCTCCAATGGTACGCCAGTAGATAAAGGCTAAAATAAGTTTATAGGGATCCGAGCTAACAGACATACCACATAAACAATGAATGGAAAACCAACATGTATGGTAAAAAAAAAGTTACCCGTTTTCTAGGGCTCTTTTCAGCTGTTAAGCCCCTCAAGCACCCCTTGACATTTTAACTTCCCCTGGTCATTGGGCTACCTTTGGAGACCTACATTTGTGTCTCCCTGGGGAGAATATTTCTCTCCTGTAGGTGTGGCAGCCAACATCAATCTGCCACGCCCAGGAATAGACGCTGCCCTCACAGGGACCATTTTACACCATGGTGGAGTGGAGCATGTGGGTCTTGCTCAGAGAAATTAACCAGTGGTCCAGAAGGGGGTTGAACCCAGGACCTCCCGATCCTGAGGCATGCGCTCTAGGCCTTCGCTCCCCAGTAAACATGGGTATTGGAAGTAATTAGTAGTAATGTCCTCTGCTGAACACAAAGAGATTGTAGGCAACAACTTCACTCAAGTGGCATTTGTCATTTACTGTGCTGCTGAATAGGGACACAAGTTGATACGCCTTAGATAAAAACTAAATAAGTTTATAAGGAGCAAAG
Organism: Spisula subtruncata; assembly: GCA_963678985.1. Lineage (NCBI taxonomy): Eukaryota > Metazoa > Mollusca > Bivalvia > Venerida > Mactridae > Spisula > Spisula subtruncata. Next base: position 44,731,167 of record OY787660.1, read on the forward strand.
AAAATGGAAATGCCACATACACAATGAATGGAAAACCAACATGTTAAACATCAGGATTGGAAATAGTGACTGTGTCCCCTACAGAACATTTTAGAAAGTATAGACAACTACTTCACTGGTGGCATTTGTTATTTACTGCTCTAATGCATAGCCCATTTGAAGCATGTAGCATTAAACAGACATACTGATGCAACTCACAAATAGTACAAAATGAGTATAAACCTATTCTCTATTTAAATAGAAAGATTAAAGCTACGATGACCCACCTGTCTGCTGAGCAGTCCATGTCTGAGAATAGTTCACCATCTCTTCTCCCCACCTGAACATAGTAAAACAAAAATTGATTTACATTGAATTAACAAGCTGTCCATATAATACATGTACCCTAACCACATGACTGCTTCCTCAGACTAACAGTATCAATAAGGTTCATCTAAAGGACATGATCAGCCTTCAATCAAGTTTGGTCAAGAGCAATGGTCCAATCATCATTGAGTTAATATGAAACTAGTTTTCAACCAAATATCACCACGATCTTGACCTTTAGTCTAGTAGTAGTTATTTCAAAATCAATATGTTATTTGTAAGAGCCATGATCAACAACAAGAGTACTTCATGCATAGGGAGAGCTAATATGAAAAAGTTGGAAGGTGAGATTCCTTCTAGTATACACAGTAAAACTAGAAGTAACCAGAAAAATATAATATTTAGTGAATGCAGAATCTGTTAAAAAATAGCACGAATCTGGCATGTCACCATACTGCAAGGCAGGGGAACTCCTCCACTAAAATTATGAAATAAAGACAAATGGGAGAAAACAGAACAGAACTTACAGAACAAGAGGAAAGCTGGAGCAAGTTTCATCATAAAGTTTGATTTCACATCTCTTGGTTTTCTTGCCATTCTTCGTATTTATATCTCGTGGATCGCCAATCTGAATATGAACCAAAACATCATAAACATCAGTTTTTAATTCCGAGTGACAGTGTGAATTCAGAGTCACTTACTGACTTATATCAAAGCGCTGATAGGGTTTACAGAACAGGGTTTGTTATATTTCCAGTCAAAACGCCACTGGTCTGCGATTTTTGAAAACTGGCCTCCTTTAGACTGAGAATCATTAGTTTCTGAGTTATGAGATTATCGTATTCAAATCCATGCTCTTTAGTTATGGAGGAAATAAAAGATATATAATAAAGTCTTAAAGAATACAGTATAAATGTTTCCCGAACAGATCTTTTAAATCTTCCCAATGGATGTTCTGTCCAGCTATACCTACATGTATCCAATGTACCACATACCAGTATCAAGCTTTTCAAAAATGAAGATTTCAAGAAATGCAGCAAACCTTTCTAATTGCAACAAGAAGGTTGATATGGGCTCCATTCAATGCTTGACCGTTAGCAATAACATCTTCCAGCGTATAATAATCAGTGCTAGGTTTGGTAGGGATGTAGAGAAGACGAGAATATGCCTCCAAATCCAGACCATTGTACAATACCAGGTTACTGTGGTTCTCACTCAACATCAACTGAAACCCTCTGTAATAGATAAGCATAAAATGGACAAACATGCAATAGATATACAAGTAATTCAGTAGACAAACAAGTAAATTGAATGCTAAATAGATTTACATGTTATGTACGAACATGTACTGCACAGTGTAATAGTGAAACATATTAACCGATTAAACGTAATAGACAAATATCTAATAGATAAGCAAGTAATTAATCATTCATTTAATGAAAAATCGTCATTTCAAATGTAATCATCAGCCTCATAAATCAGTGCATTAAACGTGAATTCCTCAGACTACATATTTCAGATGAAAAATATGCCTATTGTACGAGAACGAATGTAATATACAATCATATTTATGAGTTTCAGATAACAGCTAAATGTTAACATCTCTCTTTAAGTACAGCCTTGCTGTGTGGTAAGTTAATAATTAAACAAATGATATAATATTATAATAGTAAATATCTGTCAAAATTGAAAAGCAACACAACAAATCAAATCAACAATAAACATGCTAGATGAACAACAATCTCATTATGGTAAAGTTAAGTGTGTATGTGTAAAATAATAAGATTTTACTTTCAATCTTTGTTTTCACTCATTTTGAATTTTGAAAGCAACTGAGATAATGATCAGTAGTATGTCCATTTCTGACCTTCAACCTCCACTTGTAATCGTTACCTGTAAGCTTAAGGGACACCGATACTGTAAAATCATTTAATTATGATGGGACGAAATTTTGTGGTTTTTGTAAAACAGACCATTTCAATGCAACGTTAATTTATGGATGTTGCTATTCAGGTAATAAATACAATGGCCAAAATCAGTGTTTGATGGGATTTGATTTTGTGGTTAAAGGGAAAATCATGAAATCCATGAAATTTAATTCACCCACAAAAATTAATGATTTTACAGTATTACGTGCAACATAACACCTCATCCCATTGACCCTGAGTGACAAACTATTTAAAAATCCATTAATAAATGAAGAACATGTAGTAAGACAAACAGCATATTATACCTAATTTTTTACCGTTAGTGTGATATTGACCTTTCGGTTAGGGACAAAGGTCTTAAACGTGACTCATCTGAGTCGCCTCATCAAGTTTGAAATTTGTGACAATGTCTTTTAAACTACCCCAACAAATGAAGAGCATCAGCTAGGTCAGGATAAGCAGTATAACATTATATTTTAGAAATCCCCATTTGAATCATATGGATAAGATGATATTAGAAGAACGAAATGACAGAAATAGGCAACACTATATTCCACTGGGTACTGTTTTATTAAAGCATTCACGAAAATCTTAAACTTACGAGCAAGTTTAAATTATTTTTAATACTTTTACAACAACAAAATGTGGTAAATGGAACTGTTATACTATTAAAGAGTCTGTTAATGAACTCCTACAAACCATATGTGTCCCCAATTTGCAGTTGTTAAAGAATTATACAGAATTTAAATTAGAACATAAGTATGACGAAGGCTAAAAATAAGACTAAAAAATGTCTCTGACAACGCAACTATTTAAAGAACAAAAATGAACTTTTATGAAAAACAAACATGCAGAACTATATTTACAATGGGGATGATATGTGAAATTTTTCAGCTGATCCGTCAGTGGCTTTTGCTTGTACTTGTGCATTCTCTAATTTCACTTTTAACAGACACATACATGTATTAAGAATATTATACACTGTATTAATATGTTATTGAACAAATATCACACCAGCAATGTAACTTTAAAGTATACAGACATTGCTACTATGCTAAACAAAAGATTCTTGAGCAATTTTAGTTTATGGTTTTGGCAAAGGTATGTCCTTCCATTGGTCAACTCAATGCTCAATTTACATAAACATCGTGCATCTTGTAAACAACTGAAACTTGGTTCAATAATAAACATATGCACATCTTCATATAGAGGTAAAAAAGTATCTTAAGATTTCTAACTATGACAACGATGCTTTAGGAGATGGAAACATAAACAATGTTGACACCCATTAACGCCCGTCATTCGCTAATCTAGCAGATAGCCAGTGTATGTTGGTGTGAGTCCCGAGTCCCTGAAGCACAAAATTATCATGGGACTTTCAACACCAGAATAAAACACTGATTCACTCACTCAGCATAAGAAAATCTGTTAGATAATGCCTCACATCTATGAAATCAATGCAATATTCCAGGGGTAGACATTAATTATTTTGGTAGCCCTATATTCAGTGAACAAGGCTATATTGTACTTACCTGTATCTCCAATAGTAAATGACAATGCAACATCTGTAATGAAGTGTTCACTACCCCAGACTGTACAGTTCACAAAACTCGCAGGAGAATCTCGGATTGCAAATCCCAGCAGAAACTTTGTATTACCACCTGTATCATAGCAAGCATACAGTTAAAACATCTTTTATGGCCAGCAAGTGGTTGTGTTGTGAAACCCGGGAGTTAGATAAGCTAGTAAAACAAATTGAACAAACAAGATGTGATGTTGTAAAAGGGCTTTTATTAAAGCCTTAAAAACAGTGCATGATAAACAAGAAACAAAATATGACAATAGGAAAATATATACAGTACATCTACTACTAAATCATTACACTGTGTAAAAACATATGAGACGAAGATTTGTTTTATCTGGGCCATAAAAAACCGCCAAAACATAAAGGTAAATGCAATTGGACTTTATGGCCGCCCAAATAAATTTATACTTTATTAAATTTCAAACATTCACATACTTAACATTTTGTTGAAAAGGCAATTTTGTAGGGCTTTAAGTTCATTGAATTGCAAAAAAGAAGTAAGCTACATACAGTAAAAAGTACTGATTGTGATAATTCTCATGCATGAAATTAAAGGGACTCAACTCCAGTTGGTAAATTGCAACATTTATCAAAAAGCTCTCTTAAATCGCTTTTGTTTGGCTTGACCGACCTAATACATTTATAAATGAATCTAGACTTATTCATCTAGAAGAAAAATAATTGCATAATGTCGGTTTATTAAATTTAAAGTCCAAGAAATCTGTTGCATGACTAACGCATTAAAATATGTATTCAACGTTGTGTAGCATAGATTGGTGTTTAAATGCTGAGAAAAGCCGTTACATAACTAACAGACGGTAAAACATATGTTCGGTAGTTTTCTTCAATAGCGCCTTTGATAGTAATGTAATTTGTAAGAATATATACTTTATGTATTGGTTAAACATAGTTTTGTGATTACAAATGTCTACAAAAACGTGTTTTTTACTATCAAAATGGAGTTTAGTCCCTTTAATCATGAAGAGGATTCAATTTGTTTTGGTATTGTAAGAAATTAAATTCAATCCTGTTCATGGTTAATTTCATTCATGAAATTTTTGCAATCAGTACTTTTTTATCTGAATGTATTACTCCTCAAATGATGAGGCAATAATTTTTTTTGTTCATTTTATAATAAATAGTTTGTGACATAGTTGTGATTTGTTTTCATTGTGAAGGTATTTCACTTGCTACAGTAGTCTTACTTAATCAGTATAAATTAAGTGTCAAGTATTTTTGTACTTACAAACAGAACAAACATTGGTACTTACTTTTCTTACTGATGATAGATTTGGAACTTTCCTTTGCAATAACAACACCAATAACTGACTGAAAATGTATATTCAATGTTAACTTAGAGATAGCAAACACTAAGCAATCTAAATCTAATATACTGAATATTTGAAAAAGAGCCGTTTTCATGCATATGTACGTAAAATCTCTCCTATGTGGCAACCTAAATTCTATATATGTGTATATAATTTTATATATATAAAAAACACCTTAAAATTTCAAAGCAAAGAGGCTTATATTTAACTAAATGAATGTAACCTCTTTAAAGCGACAACCTCTAAACAGTGGCCAAAATTTGCAGCTTCCAAAGGGTGTTGCTCTTACAGAAGTTGTACAGTAAACCAACTCTCTATTAATGCACAGAAATGTGTATATTCCACTACTTGTCCTCTTAAATAATAGAATTGTTGACCACACATTTCCATACGTCCCTTTCACAATCATAATAATGGCTTCCGCTTAGATAATATCACATTCCAGTTTTTTCTTTACTGATGTTTCCAAGTTATCTGAATGAAAAGACCCTGTCTTGGCATAATGGCATTGTGGCATTCCTGTAAGAATTCTTTCTACTCTTTCATTATGTATGTTAAATAAGACTGCATTCAGTAAACTCTTATGCCCCGGTGGAAGCCTTGTCAATAACAAATAGCTAAGTCATTCAGGGCCAATCAGGGGCCATACTTATGTTGAAATGTAAGATAGTGTTATATGACTTTGATAATGTGATGTGTCTTTGATGGTAAACAAGTATGCCAAGTTTGCAAGCAATGCAACGATGGACTTATATATTTAAAATATTTGTGTTTCTACATTTTGTGACGGACAGACAGACGGACGGACAGACGAACAGGACAATCACTATATGCCTCCTGCATCAGTAGATGTACCTGTATAGTAAAATTCAACTTACAGCAGATGTTCCAACCGTCAGGGTTTCCAACTTGGCAACCATACCTCCATTGTTATTTTGTGCTGCATAGGTAGAGGATTTTTGTTGCATACTTGGATTATAGGTATTGGTATGAGTTCTAGTAGGTTGTCTCTTCATTGATGATACACCATTACTACCAGATTTCATCTGTCTGTCTACAGCATGAAGATCACCAAATTTGTTAGTTGACCAAGCCATCCTGAAACATTTATATTTAAGATGAGCATATAATTCATACTTTTGTACATGTGTTATAATAGGGTACACATACTTTTATAATGTTGTATTTTAAGATTGGGAAGAAAGACAACTCGGTCTAATTTATGTCAAATTACTTTCCTTGGACCATTTATGTTTTATGTGCTCATTCAGCTTCCAGCTCTTGATTGTTAATCCTTTAATTCTTCCTTGTGAGAAAGGTATTTGAATCAGTGTGGACAGAAAGAATTTGAACAGATCAGATGTTTGGTTTAGGCATTGAATGATTGATGAATATTTGGTTTGTCAGAAGATATAGATTGGATGTGTATGTATGATTTGTCCCTTGGTATTTATGGTTTCTCACTTTGGTGATTTAGAACCCTGAGTTGTGATTATTTTATTTAGACTTTGCAATTGTTAGACAGGTACAGCTTTGCACCTGCATTCATATTCAAGATGGTAGTGCAGTAATAGCATATTAATACCTCATTGATTAGTCTGCTTACCTATATGCTTTCGTGAACCTAAGACTTGTTTTTGAAGCATACCCAGTTATTTGCTGATACGAAAATATTTTTTACAAAGAAACAAATGCCTGAAGCTCCCTCTACATGTTGAGTGCAAAACATTATGAGAAAGCATCGAATCTTCCAAGTAACAGCCATCTTACATAGTGGTCTCCACCTACAACAAATGAGAAGTTTCCTATCTTTTCGTGAATTTTTATTGGCTGGTCTGTAAATTGCATTCTGGCAATCTCTGGTTCTATTTGTTTATGGCGGAACTATATTGGGGGTTCCATTATCATGTGTGTGTAAAATGATGGCTTTGAGTTGATTCAGAAGCAGATACATGGTGAAAGTACAGACATGGGGTCTTCTACTTTTCAGTCAAGTTGAAATATAGGGATATTTTAACAATTTTACATTAAAATATGCTATCAAGATAAATATGTTAATAAAATTGATGATAAATCACTTTTTTTTACTGTTTCAATCATCTGTCAATAATTTTGGACCTGTACATTTGGCAGCAATGGGTTTTAACATCGTTCACGAAATCATAGGAATTCACGAAATCATAGGAAAGAAGGATACCCCTAATGCTAATGATTTGAAACGCCATCTAGACCTATCTGTTCACCATGTTTATTAATATTGCAGTAACCGCCACTGAGAAAGATGCGAGTGTAGTTAGAGTGTATAACTAACTGGTTACAAACCACTAAATGCCTCCGCAAACCAAAATAGGATACACTCAAATAGTCCCTAAATAAACTTGTGATTGTGTTTAAATGGTAGTATGCTTTGACAAGGTGGAACTGGAATCATCTAATTGGGTTTACAGGCTTTGTATACATGTATGTGATGTATTGAAACTGTTTTATTTTACATATTTTGAGATTTTGGCCAAAATACCAAAGCTAAAGTAGTGTAGGGTAAAACCCGGATTTGGTCGGTCTGCGCGCCTGTAAAAATATGTTCACTGCGTTGGTCGGACAAAATTTTTCTTATATGATACGTGACCCCGTTTTTTTTGTATTTTCTTAAAGCTGGTAGCCCCTTCTTTTCATTGATATATGTCTGCCACCTGGCAATAGACTTTAACATGTATCAACCTGGGCCTGACTATTGTAACTTTACATTGAGCTAAAGAACAAATTTATTTAGTGGTTTGTGACCTAACAGTACATCCTGATGAGCCTGATTAATTGCTATAATTTCACAAATTTGAGAAAATCGTGCTTATCTAAAAGTGCACAAATCAGATACAGTAGGCTATGCCATATGGCATGTTCTTCACAATTTTGGGGAAAATAGCCCTGGCCTGTTCTGCTTTGTCAGCTACGTATCACATTTTTAAAGCAAGCTTTTTCTTAGCGTAGCGCTGCCAAGTACTCGATGATGACTTGCATATGAGGCGTGCTCTCTAGCTCATTAAGTCGCTTGAGTTGAGAACTTGAGACTATTCCATTCGATCATGAGCAGCTTCAGTGGTCCAGGGCTGTTCTTCGAAACGGACTGTTGTGAGCAGCAGCGAGTGCTCAAAGTGCAGATGAAGAAATATATACAGTAATAGCCATCAACACATGCATCGTCTTGATTCTATGATATTGTAGCAGACGACGCAAAAAATGAACACTGTTGCATTGCACTGATTGGTTAGACCTGTAAAAATATAAAAATTATTTCAATCTTTGAACAGTGTCATTCGACAAATTTATGGTTGAAATACATTTGAGACAAAAATGAAGTATTAACAGTGAATAAATAGTTGTTGGGGAACTCTTACGTAATTTTCAGAACATAAGAATGTGATCCACCAAAACAAAAACAAATCTTGACAGACGCTGACTGGAGAGTATTCAAGGGCGACAACTCTTGCCAGAATAAAAAAGCAACGTGATGGAAAGCAAAAACATGACTGAAACGAGTCAAGGGAAAGATGGTTGTAAAAAGTATTATGCTCTGATGAAATACGAAAAGTAAGAGATCCTTTTGCAGCCAATGCTTTTTTTCTGTTGTTATGATAATTACGCCGGGCTCCATAAACCATAATGCATCGGTGTTCGGATGCACAATTTCGGACATAAAATCTATCTATCTATGTATACTGCATCACCCCCTCGCGGAGATTATGTGCAGGCAATTGAATGCACGCCAAGTGGTGTGAGTAAAGTAAAAAAGTTAAAAGTAAAAGAGAATAGGAGTGAAATACAAAGTTCAAAGTTCAAAGGAACAGTGATAGCTAGTATACTATTACTAGTCACATAACTAATTCCAATTATTTGTCTGGGTTATTTTGACAAACATTTATTTGTATGAACATTATGAGAAAAAACTTCATTCTGAAAGATGTATTGAAGATGAAATGTTTAGCCTACTTTAGGGAAATTCTGCCCTACAGGCTACAAACCCCAATTCTGTGCACATGCACTGCCACTAGTAATTAAGTCAGTTGCATCCACGCCCCCTCCCACAAACACACCTGGGGATATGCAGTGGATAGTGTGGAGAAGTGCCATGTATTTACCTTCCAGCTCTGCCTGCACTGCCGGTGTTTTTATTCCTGCCAAAACTGCAGGGACATATCAGAAAGGTCAGGATTTTATATTAATAATATAATTAAGTACTGTTACAGATACTTTTTTTTGTGTTTTCTAGAAATTAAACACTGTGGTCTATCTTCCTTTAATGTCAAACCCTTGCAAGGACATAGACATTTGTACATATATACTTGTTTATACAATACAAACAATGTGGTTGTTTATTTCAGGGATGTTTCTATTGTGAAAAGCAGCCTTTCACCGCTTCAGGCTGTTGAATTACAGAATGTTTTCTCACAAAGATTGGATAAAGGCATTATGCACGCTGAAGTTGGTACTATTACACCTGTACAATTTAGGTGAGTTTCATTGATGAAAAATACTACTTTATAGTTTATGTACATTGATGAAAAATACTGCTGGTTCAACGTATGTGCATATATTTATGTCATATTTTTGTATTTTCGTTCGCAATTCTTCACAATGATAAGAAATCACACTCATAATATTTGTACTGATGATGTTTAAAATGTGTATGTGATTACCAGTGGGTAATTGGTGATTTTTTCTATGATGTATTTTAGCTCCAATACTGAAGAAGAAGAAAATGATGAAACCTTAAGCTGTTATTTCTATGCAGTTGATATTGAAGTTTCATCTTTAAGTGAAGAGCAGCTGAAAACCAAGTATATACTTTGTTTCCTGTTAGACCAAGAACTCACACTCGAGTTGTATCCTTTGTACATTGAAGACATAATTTTCATTTACTTTTGGATTATAGAGAATAAATTTTAAATAGATGCTGTAAAGTTATTTAAAAAGCTTTGAAGTTTAAGGGATATTTTGTGGGGTTTTAGGTGGTGATCAAGTTTATTATCCTTGTCAATTGTTTTTTGAAGTTTAAGTTACTAAATTGAAATGGAAATGCAATGAGGAACAAGTATGATTCCTGAGAAGGGCAGGTCATGTTCTTCCATGCGTGGTCTGATATGATCACTCCCTTTTGAACAACCAACTATAATACTGGCTGATAATAATTCCTAGAAATTTGGATCTATAGGTTATCGGACCCGAGTCTTTGATCTTGTAAAATGTAGTATAATTGATGATTCCTTGACCTCACAACAAGATTTAGGACAGATTTGGAGAAATACTGTGCCGAAATACTGAGACCAATCAAGGAGAAGAAACTAAAAGTGGAATCCAACGATGATCTGCCTGAAGCACTAATGCAATCATTGGAAGATTGGTATTCGGTAGCTGTTGAATTTTTGATCAGAAGTAAGCAGTTACTAGGAGACAACTTGAAGAATATTATCTATTTAGTAAGAACTTATTTATTTATTGATTATTTATATAATGCTGCTTTTAGACCTGTCAAATAAACCTAACAGGGAATTACACAGTACATGTAGCTCCACACTACAGATAAGTAATCCTCACAGATACTTTCAAGCTTTTATTGACAAGTCTGTAAGACTGCATTATATTCAGGGTGTCTCAAAAGACATGTCCGCTTGTTGAGGATGTGTCACTCCGTAATGTATTGCTTTACATATCTGATTTATATGAATAATCAAAGGGCATTCAAATCAATGTAGAAATTAGGAAACAATTATCCAAAACAATGCATACAAAATCTATAGAATGCATTTTGAGTAGTTAACCCCAATTCGGTAAAAAACCTGTGTTTGACGTCGTTTGACGATTTTAATGACTTTCACACACCTTTGAGTCGGATGTGATGTTTCCATTTTCTCCACACATTGGAGCTCTGCACATTGATATTTTGAGTTTCGAGCTAGTTACATATCTTGAACTGTATAATCTAACTTTCAAATAGTATAAGAAGAAATAAATATTTAGGATGTTTTGGTTAATTTTTCCTGATTTCAATAAAAGTCGCATAACCAAATTCATTCTCCTACCAAGGCAGTTTTTGGTGATTGATACTTCATTAAGTACTATTTTATACTTTCAAGTTACATTATATGACTTTGTTTGGACTGTTGGAGATAAACTAGACATACCGCTATACATTCAATCCAGTATGTTCATTCGAGGCGATTTGTGCATCTTTTATGAAAACGATATGCCTAGAAATGTGTGAATATCAAATTTTCAGTCCTAATTGTTTTTAAAATGTGTTCCTCCCTTAAATATGTCCGATTTCATTTTCTAATGACCCCTGATCAGTTTCTCAGCCAGTGTGTGCATAGTAGGGTACGACTGAGTATTACTTGGTATTACTTTGCCCACATATTATATAAAAGTTACCCATGTTACAATACAAACTATGTTATCTGCCTCTTCGGACATTTTAGAACATCCGTTGCTAATGACATTAGTATAACGTATATGACGTCATCAACTGTTCGAGTACCAGTATTGACACATGATATAATTCACCCCACAAGTTTTAAATTTAGCTTTCATATGATACTATGGTTATCAATTTACTAACTAATTTGGCAAAGTTATGACCCTTCAACAAGCGGACATGTATTTTGAGACACCCTGTACATGTACTATCTATAAACCTCTGGAATGGCAAGCCCCTGCCAGCTTGGCCAATAACCTTGAACTTGGAGGGAAGAGGCAGCTATGTATTTCAACAAATCTGTGTATATAAGAATACAAAACAAACTCCAGTATTTTCTGACGTTTTGACTATATTTTAAGTCTTCCTCAGGGTACAAGTTTTTATGAAGTCATAGCAAATTTTGGTGTAATATGCTAGATCTTTCTAAATAGACTACTTGGTTCTTCACCAAATTCTGGATGTACAGCACAATTATTTTTTAAATACAAGCCAATATTTTTAAGCTTCTAAGCCGTCTGTATCAGGCTTAATGTGGAATTAAACTTAATGTGTTATTTTTTCTGACAACCTTTAAAACCTGTCATTAACAGTATAATATGTGTACTGTTATTTACCGATATTTTTGTTGATGTTTTTTAGGCCCTCCATGATTACAGTCTATCAGTCAGTGGTGGAACCGTGAAGCAACAAGCAGATGTCCAAAGGTGTGTGAAGTACCAACACACTGTTAACTTCGTATATACAAGTTATTTTTAGTATGAGTTAGTTGACCCAATGATGTGAGATGGTATGTCATACTGTCAAGGACTTCATGAGCCCAAATTAAAACAAAAGAATTACATAGCCTGAACAAATATAAACGTACATATACCGCAATTGATAAATGCGTTAAAAGTTTTATATATGCGGTGATAGATAGCACATAGAAAGGCTTATCTATATGGCAATAGGTAGACAACAAAAAAGGCGTATATGCCGAGCATTATGCCGAGCATAGCTTTATTTCTACTGAAACATGGCAGGCATATATATGTACCTCCATCCGGATTTGAACCCGGGTCGCCAGATTAGACAGCAAGTGCACTAACCACTGAGCTACGGAGGCGCACGTATATATGCGGCAATAGGTTAATATTTATATTTTGATTTGATGTTTGACATACACATGGCATTGTATGCATTACTTTAATTTTGTATACTCTTGGTATGAATGCCTCTTTGCAATAATTTGATTTTTGACAAAATCATGTGATTGTTTATTTGTAGGTTTTATGATGCATGTGGTTTGTCGAATATACTGAGTCAGTTACGTGAGACAAGGTATAAGCTAGAGACAGGATCAATGTCAAGTAGTGTGGATATGTTAGCAGATGTAGATAACCAACTAGCTGATGGTCACAGGTCAATTAATGTGACAATCTCACCTGATGGTGTATCACTTGACTCTAGTGGTTAGTATATCTTAACAGTACTTTCTAGTATCTTCAGATGGGTTTATTTTAGGTGTTTGACGTTTATCCATTTATTAAACTGATGTTGGTCTTTTGGGAATTAGTCAGAGTTTAAACTAACTGATCTTGCTTTACGAATGTCCTTGTTGAATGTAAAATTGTTTCAGTTTTGAATCTCTGTTGTCACTTTAAAATTTCATAACTGTTAAATTTTTGCAATTTGAAATGCTGTTAAATCTTCACTGTTAAAACAGTTTGTTTAGTCATTGATCCATTAGTCCTACCCCTATAATTTAAGTGTTTGTATGTCCTAACATTGTACATTTGGGTATTAGAATATTCTACTTTGATATGTTAAAAACAATGAATGAAGAACTCATTCCCTTAATAACTTAGTGGTAGAACTTCCCCTTCAAATCCATAAGACTCCTAGTTCTTCCAAGTCTGAATCAGCAAAAATGAAATCCTAAAGGTGCCATTAATTCCCTTACTAGATGCTGTCTAGTACTCTTGTGACAATGGATTACATCAGGAATGGGGCGTCTAGAGGAATTAATATAAGGTATAAGAACTTGCTTCATAATGGACCTAAGATAAATGTATAAAAATTAACATTCACCCAAACTTTTGAATCAGAAATCTCATACCCAAATTCTCTTTGTAGATTGCAACAAGTTTTGTGAAGAATGGGCGAATGCTTTAAATAGGCCAGAATTTGAAGTAAATCCTACCAAACAGAAGCAAGTCATTGAAGCATTCAAATTAAAGGTGAGTATGTTTGAATTTGTATTAAAAGGCATATTGGATTAAGTAATTCATTATTATAAACAATATTAGATGAGTAGTTCTATAAAACGTATGCAGAAAAATGAACTGATCAAAAAGTGGCACTGTGCCCCCCTATCAGCTGCTCTGTTTTTGCTCTACCATAAGAAAACATGGGGTCCTCAATCATCTGCCATATTTCTTATTATGCCCAGACATCTACTGATCTCTTGTCTCTTACAAAATATTGAAACTCAAATATTTTTGAAGTCCTTCAATGCATTGCTTTTAAACTTGGCATTCTTGTTTACCATCATAAACACATTACATTATCAAAGCCAGGTTAATATATTTCAACAGAATTATGGCCCCTGAATGATTTAGCTCTTTTTATGGACAATGCTATCAACCGGGCAAAAGTGTTTACTAAACACCGTATTGTTTTTCATTTACCGTAATGCAAACTGATACTGTTGAGCAAATTGATCAAGTTGAAGTACACTTATTTCAGGGTGGCCACAGACTCTGGAAAACAGGGAAAACAGGGAAAATGCCCAAAATAAATTCCCTGCAGGGAAAAATCAGGGAATTTTAAAATTGGGCAAAAATCAGGGAATTATCAGGGAATTTTACAAAATTGGAGAAATCAAATAGTCTTGTAATAGTAAATTTGCCGTTTGTTTTGGTGAAAAAGTGTGAAATGTGAATTTTCGTACTCTCTTCGCTTGCAATATGTTTAATCTATATAAACAACTTATCAGGTAGCTGCAAAAAGAAATAATAAGATAAAGTTTGCACCATATCCTATTTTTCCTTGAGTTTTATGTTCAATTATAAAACAGCCTTTACTAAACCACCAGGTCGCAAACGCTGCACAAATCATGGAAATAACCTTTTGGTCAGGGAAAAATCAGGGAATAATCAGGGAATTTCATTCTTCATTTTATGTGGCCACCCTGTATTTGAATATTTGATATTTGAATTTCTTGTATATCTTTCCAACTATGTACTTAAAATATTTCGATTTGTCAATTTCAGTTTATTCAGACCATGAACACATTAAAACGACTCCTCAGGGAAGCAGAAAACGATTACTATGCATTATACAGGTATGATACTCATTTTGTCCCTGTTTAGACATTATGAAAGTTCACCTTATTATGCCCCCCCCCCCCCCATCTCGGATGAGGGGGTATATTACCATGCTCATATACCATATGCGGTTGGTCGGTATACCAAAATTTAATGGTTTTCGTTAAATAACTCAAGAACACTTTGCCCTAGGATTATCAAACTTTACATGGAGGCTGATCAACAACAATAGATAACCCCTATTTATTTCGTGTTCAAAGGTCACTGTAACCTTTACCTGTAACGACTATTGGGCTGCCATGAGGATATACATGTTTTACAAAAATCCCTTGTTTCTAATGATTTTGCAACATTCAGTCAAAACATGCAGCCACACCTGCTAGATCAATTGATATACTAGATAGTGTCCTAGTAGATCTAGGTTTGATACCCATATATATTGACTAGTTTATGTTCTTCAGGGACATTGACTAAAATCATGCCCTAAGATAGATGTTTAAATTCAGGAAAACTGATCTGGGTGAAATTAATTCTTTAAAATGTGATGGAAATATATGTGCAGGAGAATTTATTTAAGTTTAATTTGTTTACACAATGTGTCTTAACTCCACATCCCATTTGATCAGTGCGTGTCAGTTGATAGACCCTGCCAAACAACTGAGCCAGCCAGCCAGATAGACACCCACACACAGTGAATAAGCTAATGAATTGTATCACTGTATATTTCAGGTCCTATGTATTTCTGAGAGATTCGGGAAATAGTGAAATATTACTACACTTTGTAACAACAGAAGGAGCTTCAGATACTGCCAATGTTTTAAGTGTTCTCAAAGAGTTTCTACACGAACAAACAGTTTGTTAAGATAGTCATTGATAACCATACCTGGAATAGGTTCATGATAACGTGCAATATACGAGTGTATTATACTCTCTTGCTGCAATACTATGAATACTCGTTGAGATAAAATTGCATTCCTTTTCGGAAAATCGTTGGCTTAGAATGAGAGGGCTGTAAGTACTACATACAACCTTTTAAGACTGATACATAATTAAAATCAGCATCACAAGGTTTTTTTTATAAAAATTGGAACTTGCCATGTTGACCAAACTGAAGTTGAAACAGCGTGTTTTACCAAAAGTAAAGAGTACTTTTCGGACATTTTTCTTGTTTTCTCAAAATATTGATTTTGTTCTCATTACCTTCTCATTCTAAGCCAGCGAAATGGCCATTTTTGTGTAGTCATTATTTTTTAAAAGAAAGTTAAAATAGGAATTATATAAATCACAAAAATTAGTTTCTAACAAATAGTGTTTTACAGCTAGACAGATATTTATTGACCATATATTTGGATTGTTTTACTTGTTGAAGTCAGTATGTGAATATTTATGGTTGTGAACACAGTTTTTGTATCATTGATAACGAAAAAATATTTTTTTTTGTAACATTTAGATTTTTCGTTCATATAGAAAAGTAAATATTTTACAAAAATGTTTTTAGCCTTTATCTATGATGCAATTACCTGTGTCCTGTCTGTGATATAAAATTGTTACTCTTACTTAGTTTAGATTCTTGTTAGTGGTTGAAGTTTTGAGATAATATAATATAGCATTTTAGCTTGATTATTCCAAGTTTAAACATTTTTCTTAATAACAGCCGGGTATAACACGCTAGTCAAAGTTTCACATGCATATATATAACTTTATTGCCTCCATTTTCTGGAGATATATCGTTTACAGTTTCAAACATACAATAAACATATAGCAAGAAAAAGAACATACAGAAAAAGTTATTTACAACACACAGAAGAAAGTAGTTAACTTGAGCAAACTCGATGCACAGAATGTCTATCAAATGTCTATATACAGGTTCACATGAATCGGTCAACATCTTGATAATTGTCTTACTGTCTCTAATCACACACCGTTTCACCTCACTGAGTATATTTAGTTAAAACGAAACGAAATTTAGAACTAAACATGTAAGGAAAGGGTGTCTAATGAAACAATGATCTAAGAAATTTAGCATTTTCGATCAAGAACTGAGCTGAAGTACAATTGTTGATTTGGTGTAAATTTATATAGAGGTCAAAGGTGGGTTAATCTTTTACCAGTAGTATAAGTTGTATAGCTTGGCTATTTTGACATGAACTTTATGCAAGAATATATTACAAGGTTCTTGCTTTGAATATATCAATTTCCGGGAGCAAATCGTGCGATATCGGTATTTCAAATTTGTGTTTGTATTATATCTCGTGATACTCACCGATTGTGAAAACATACAATCGGTGTTGTTAACATAGCTATATATCGACTGTTAAATTATGCTAATCAAAAGGTAAGGCTCATGTCAAATTGGCCAAGCTATACTAAGAAATTATTTTACTTGAGTGATTGTATTGTTGAATGTTCATAATTTTCTTTAAAGTCTAGGTCCCACTGAGCATTTTTATGCCCCCGTATCGATAGATCGGGAGGCATATAGTAATTCACCTGTCCGTCCGTCCGTCCGTCCGTCTGTCCGTCCGTCTGTCCGTCCGTCCGTCCTTCCGTCCGTTCGTCCGTCCGGCCAGGTTAACCCAAATTGACCGTTTCGTCTAGCATTAAAATGGCTTGCTACAAAGTTTTCAAACTTGCATGGATGTTGTATATGACCACCCTCCACGCGCCTGTATCACCTGACTCCATTTTGACCTTCACCTTGACCTAATTTTGGACTTAGACTTATTGAAAGGTAAAATTCTTGGTTAACCCAAATTGACCGTTTCGTCTAGCATTAAAATGGCTTGCTACAAAGTTTTCAAACTTGCATGGATGTTGTATATGACCACCCTCCACGCGCCTGTATCACCTGACTCCATTTTGACCTTCACCTTGACCTAATTTTGGACTTAGACTTATTGAAAGGTAAAATTCTTGGTTAACCCAAATTGACCGTTTCTTCTAGCATTAAAATGGCTTGCTACAAAGCTTTCATACTTGCATGGATGTTGTATATGACCACTCTCCACACCCCTGTATCACCTGACTCCATTTTGACCTTCACCTTGACCTAATTTTGGACTTAGACTTATCTCCCCTTTAGTATTTTTACAATAAAATTTTGTCTGGAGCGTATCTTCAAAACTATTTAACATATTGACTTGAAACTTGAAATATAAATAGATGGCAACATTGACAAAGAACCATAACTCTGTCTGTCTTAAATTATGAATTATCTCCGCTTTAGTGTTTTTTTATAGTCAAATTTTGCTCTGAGTATATCTTCAAAACTATTTAACATATTGACTTGAAACTTGGAATATAAATAGATGGCAACTTGGAGAAGTGCAATGACCAAGAACCATAACTCTGTCTGTCTTAAATTTTGAATTATCTCCCCTTTAGTATTTTCAGAATCAAATTTTGACAGGAGTGTATCTTCAAAAGTGTTTAAGATATTGACTTGAAACTTGGTATATGAATAGATGGCAACTTGGAGAAGTGCAGTGACAAAGAACCATAACATCTATATCCCCAGATCACACATGAAGTCGATCAAGGCACTGCTTTCAAATGTGGCATATTCTTTTACCATCATAAGCCCCTTATAGTTCAAAGCCATGTAACACTATCAAACATTTTAACTGAATAATGGCCCCTGATTGACTTAGCTTTTTATGGAGATGGCTTCCACGGGGGCATAAGCGTTTATTGAACGCAGTCTTGTTTGCATCTGCGATGTTCTTTCGATTTGAAAAAAATTAGCTTCATGAGGCATTGGTATTAGGGATTTCACAAATTTTCTAATTATTTCCTCAAAACTACCCCTACACCACAAGGTCCCTTTTCTCGGTGCATTCTGATGACCATTTATTACATAGGGATTCCCAATGCCGAGGCAAAAATGCTCAATGGGACCTAGGCATGAACACTACGGGACCAATTTTAATGTTATTTCACTTGTCTTGTTGGTGTTCAACTTCATGTGCGTTTTTGAGGTATTAAATTGTTGATTTGTTGTTCTGTCTAGTGGTTGGTTGTATAGTGAATGGCAGAACCGATGCCAAAATAACATTTAAATTATTTTATAATTGTTTTATGTATGCTACCTCTTATATTATTGTTAGTAGTTACAAATTAGTGATTTATAAATATTTGGTTACTGTATTGTTTATATGAGATCATACTACCCCGATCTATCACACCCCCCCCCCTTTTTAAGAGAAAAGGCAATAAAAACTGTAAGGACTTACCAGCTTCAACAAAAACCACTCCGAGTTTAATATGAACAAAAAAAACTTAAAATAAATCCAATTGGAGTACGACTTGCTGTAGCCTGTTACACAAGTAAGCCTCTATTCTTTTTTTGGTTGTCCCTGTAACTCTATTGTGGCGTATCTTGTGTAGAAGCCTCCTATGTGGCACTGTGTTGAATTACTAAAGTCTAGTATAAGAGTATCTGTAGTTTTTCTTTTATCTGAATTACATGAAAGTTCTTCGATAGTATTGATCAATTGCGTTTTACAAGAATGATTAGCTCTAAATTGGCGATTTCTCAGGTGTTTCAGCCCTGCTTGACATCATGCGTAGTAAAAAGTTCTTGAAAATGAGGGAAAGTCCTTGTATTTTGTTTTGAAAGATCCATACAAACCATGCGCTGAAACCATCTCGCTGACCTCCAATTCATCCCCTGAAAACCCTTCAAATTCAGGGTCAATTCTGACTATACTACGAAATTATATGATTCTTGATCAGGTGACCTTGACCTTGAATGACGTACTTGAAAATATATATAAAAAAATACAATTTTTTTTATAAATGCATAAAAATAAGTTCAAAGTATGCAATTGGGTCCTAAAACACATATGGAATTTACAAAAAAAAACATAAATAAACATTGTTGATATGTTCTACAGTTCGAGAACTATGTATATTACAATACAATACTATACAATACTTGTACTGTATTATATTTGCAGGATAATGTGAACTTGTATCATATGTACATATATGTACGCACACCATGTTTTTACTTACATCTGCTCGGTAAATATGTGCAACACAAGCCTACTAATACTTTTTCCTGTATCAGTTGACAAAGCTATTTTATACAGTCTAAAGGTAATTTCAATGTCCTGGAATATATTTTATGTCGTATATAGACAGCTTAGTTATACTATATATTCACACTGACAGAGTTGCATTCATCTATTTCTTCACTACCGAAGAAACCCAGTTCCTGCAGTTATATCTAGATTGAATGCTTCTTTTCACTGACCTATCACTGCAGTGCACACTACTTTGGGTCAGTGTACTGTGCAGGAAAGTGGCGTCCTGTCAGTCTATCAGGCTTCTCGGTCACAGATGGTCTTCCTTTCTTACTGCTACACATATCCAAACCATCTAACAAACCGTCTATAATCTTTTCTCTGAACATTACAGCAGTCATTGGTTTAACATCACCTGCTAAAGACTTACAATATAGTATATAGGCATTCACGAGAGCAACTTCTATAGTCTTATACCACTGCATGTACCTAGTTTCTGGTCCAAAACATCTTCTCCATTTATATGAGCATTATACGCATCATACATAATTGGTCTGATCACTTTCCTATTTCCATCACATTTTCTGTCCTGCACAACCTTTTCAAAAGTATTGTCGCTATGAATAGAACTTAAGAAGTGAACTCTGTTCGTGTCCATAATAGCACATGTAACAAGACTTCGGCACCGCATAAAAACTGGCTCATCCCCTTTGTTGAGAGGTAACCCTGTCGGCCAAATGTCTTACGGCATGAACTTCCTATTGTGCTTTACTGTCCCACAAGCTCCTATTCCACTTCCTTCAATGCCAGGAATAGTTGCTCTGAACTATAAAAATTATCTGTGTAGAGTATGTACTCTTTATTTTCATATCCTTTCACAAGTTCCAAGCACAATTGTTCTTTAGCATGTTGCCCCGATCGTTGTTCACAAAGTATGTCATATATATATATATATTGTTTTTCGTTCTTCGAATCAAATGGTTTACCTATACATGTCCATCCTAGCGGACCTAATCTTGCAAATGGTTGTCAGATACCCTATAGGCCTAAACTTCTTTTATTTATCTATGGATTTCTTGGTGGTCGAGTCTGATCAATATGTCAACAATATTTCACAATGCATTTACTGCAGGGAACTCAATGTTTCAAAAGTATGGAAGCCTGTTTGATTGTTTGCTTCAATCAATAACTTCCATGTACCTGTTACTCTATTTGTTGCGAAGGCGTTAATTCGAATGACACATTTTTGTCGAATTTCAAACATTACTGGTATTGTTTGAAATGTATTTACTTGTCCATCAAGTTTACAAAAGAACTGGACTCTCTCATCATGGGACTTATCCCACTCTTTTTTAACTGAAGTCCTGCACAATTCCTGTGATACCAAATCAAAGAAGCACTTCACTGAATTCATTGAAGTCCTTCTTTTCCAACGTTCTTACACTTCCCACATAGTTCTTTATGTTCTTGATCAGACTCCAAAGAATGCACTAGGTTTATTTCGACAACTGGGATAGTGGCCTGTTAAGCCGATGAAGTTGATGGCTGCGGCTATGGGAGTTGAATTGCTGATGAAGTTTTTTTAGAAGATGAAGGTGCTGCTACAAATGCGGTGTAATTTGGCATCTCACTTGAGTCTATAATG
This sequence comes from Spisula subtruncata, assembly GCA_963678985.1. Lineage (NCBI taxonomy): Eukaryota > Metazoa > Mollusca > Bivalvia > Venerida > Mactridae > Spisula > Spisula subtruncata. Next base: position 44,752,763 of record OY787660.1, read on the forward strand.
ACCTTTTTCAATATTTCGATCAGCACAGATTTTTTAGTACCAGTATTTTTTTTTTCAACTTATCCCATATGCCCTTGGCTTTTTGCGTTTCTGGCTTTTTCATCGGTTCTAGAACCTTTACATTGCTCTGAGTAGAAGACCTCTGAGAACAGAAAGAGAGTATTCCTCCTTCTTGTCTTCTACAAAAGTGTGAAAAGTCAAAGATTTTTCTGTAAGTGTTTTTTTTTTCTGATGTCTAATCAAAATCTGTGTGCAATGGGCTGTTGTCTTAGCAACTGAGAAAGAGTGCAACAAATCTTTTCTGAATTAGTTGAGTATTCCTTCTTCTCGGATGTTTTGTCTACAAAATTGTGAAAAAAAACAAAGATTTTTCTGTATTTGTTTTTTGTTTCTGATGTCTAATCAAAATCTGTGTACAATAGGCTGTTGCCTTGGCAACTGTGAAATAATATAACAAATCCTTTCTGAACTGGTTAAACATTACTATCAAAAACTTGCCTATAAGGTTACTGAATACGGAGTGGATATATTGTACTTTGTTCATCAATGAAAACAAAATTTCCTTCACTACGACTTAGTCAGCACAACTTACAGATGTACTTAGGTCTGACTTGTATTGATTTCTCTGAACAACATTGACAACGTCTGTAATAATTCCTCGGAATTCAAAAACTCCTCCTGTCAGTAGTGATATAATCACTGACTGTGGATATTCAAGTTCTTATTTACTAACAGGTCTAATAGGCTTTAACTACATAACTACTTCATAGAACCCAAGTTTGAGAAAAAAATCCCTTTTTTTTCAATTTCATTTTGTTTTTCAATGATACTGGACGATCCAATAAATCCAACTGGGTCAAAGTCGTTTTTAAGTCTTTGAAATACTTATCTGTCAAGGTAGGGTCAATACCTGTCAATACAAAATCCCTTTTCTGCGGCACCCTTATCCTTTTCCACGAGCATTTTTTCCACATATGTCAGGAATACAGGTTGCTTTCCGGGTGTGGCCGTGATTTCTAAACGACCCCTTAACTAAGACCTGGGTACATAAAATGTTGATGCCGCTTTCCTAACGCTCATACTGCCGGCCTTGTCTGCCAGCACCGCTTGTTGCATATCCGCCCTGTCGTACTGACATCTCCGTCCTTTTCCCTTTTTGGGCATATCTGGAATTCAGAGAGTTGGAGAGTTTTAATCCCCCTCTAAAATTAATGATTTTACAGTATTTTTTCTTTTTTATGGACAGTTAGTTGTTCAAAATAATAGAGATCTAGTGCTAGTATATATTGGCTTTGTTTACGGGATTTACAAAGAAAACATTCATATTTCATCCGAAATTGTCACCAAACTACTATACTCTTCAGGAGTGACAAATGGTGCTACTCTATTCACGAGAAAACATGACTAGCTGGAACAATTTCATCGTCTGTCAATCTTATTAGGTCAATTTTCAATTCTGCCATTATACGCATTACAGTTTCTGCAACATCAATGTATTTCACTACCAGTTCAACAAGTTTCAAATGCAATTTGAATAACCAAGGGTGATCAAAACACCATTCATGCCGGTATAACTTTCCCTCCAGAGCCATGAGATGGAATAGTCGTTGTCTTCCTCATACTTGTCCCACTTGTCAAACAGCTGTACATGTACACGTTTGTACTTCGTCCGTTGGTTCCTTGTCACCAGGTTTTCCCATACAAGATGGATAGTAATATTCACATCAGCAGCCTCCGTCCTTAGTTAGAAGTCCTTAGTAGTAAAACAACAGCTTATTACCATTGGCTCGGCTGCTTAAACCACAGTGCCAGCCTTCCACATTGTACCAAGGGACTCTTCCATTCAACCCTTGGTTTGATACGTCCACTTGGTATTGAATGGTCCATCTGTGACATTAAACGCATTCAATGCTTTTTGGTCTTCCCTTTTACCATGACCATAGGGGGGACGTCATATCCTGCGGCGTTAATACAGGCGGTGACAGTAATTGACTCCCGATAGTTTCCAACTCTCCCCGGAACATTCCGCATACCCTTAGCGACAAACTTACGCGTGGGTTTATGTGTGAGACACACAGATGTCTCGTCCATATCTGGACGACCCAATAAATCCAACCGGGTCAAAGTTGTTTTTAAGTCTTAAAAATACTTATCTGTCACGATAGGGTTGAGCATCCTGGCCCTGACCATCACATGCTATCTGTGACCAAAGGCTTATTCTGTTGCGTTTTATGAAGGCGTTAATCCAATCATTCCTCGGTACACGTTTTTTTAACGGTGTGGACAGGCACTGTGAAGAGGCTAGTTTTCGCAACCTTAGCTTTCAACTGCTGCCTGTCCATACCAAATCCCATTTCCACGGCACCCTTATTAACCTTTTCCGTGAGCATTTTTCCACATGTGTTACCGGTTACTTTCCAGGTGTGGCCGTGATTTCTACTTGACCACTTAACCTGTCATGTAAAGAAGACCTGGGTACATTAAATGTTGATGCCACTTTCCTTACGCTCATACTGCCGGCCTTGACTGCCAGCACTGTTGATGTGTAATTTCCATCGTTTGGGTCTTGTGTAGAAACAGTTGTGTTATATACCTGCTTTCGTGTAGTGTTGAAATGACTTTGTTTACATTCTTCACTTTCGCTTGAGTCGGATACTTTACAATCTCCTTGTTTATGTCCGATGTTCATACATTTCAGACACTTCCAATCACTTGTACATTCATCTATCTTATGACCTTCTTCAAGACACTTTTTACATTTGACAGTTTGAGTAAGCTGCCCTTAGTATATCAATTTAGCCTTTAATTGTCCGAATTCCATAAAACATGAAAGAGGGGTAGTGAATGTGAGTTTTTTTGGCTGTCACTAGGCGATCACCAGTGTCACAGTTGGTCAACTTCTCAGTTTTTTCCTTTTTAATTCAATGATATCGATGCACTTTATAGTAAGCACTCGTTAAATTAAATCATCGTCCACTGATAGGGGTATATTTTGAATTCTTATTCTTATAGTCTCTTCACCATCAAGTCTATGGGTTTGTTATTAGCAAGGGTACATGGAACCCTCTTATGGACACCTTCTGTGACCAATGTGGCCTTTTCTTCCAAATTATCTAGATAGAAACGCCACATACCGTTTACACGCTGTAGTCCGGTTACGTGGGAGGCATCGATCACTTGTTCTATTGATTTGTACAGTTCTTCGTTTTTAATCCATTATTGGTATTTAACCTTGTGTTCACCAATTGGCGCTTTTGCAGCGCCGCCTTTTTGTGTGTTATCCACTGAACACATATCCTCTTTGTTTAAGTTTTCACTTGTTTTGTCCATATTATAGACTAACTTACACTATGTCGAGAGTACCACTATAGTTTGCTGTACGAAAACTTGTAAAAAAATATTAAGTCCAATAAATTTAAGCTTTTGAGACTGATGTAAAAGACAACACCATAGCATGGCCGCTTACCCAAAGCAAAAAAGCCAAATGTTGTTATTTAAATCTACCAGAAAAGCATTGTCTCCCGTGAGTAATTGCTCCTCTAACAGTAAGCTATTTTCAGGTATTAATTTGCATACGTCACATATCTATTCGGCTTTTCTATCCGGTATCTTCCCAAAACATGTATCATACACGGGCCTAAGCAATGCACATAATTATTATAATAATTTTCGTGCCAAAATCGACTAACGAGGTTTTCGAAAAACAGCAACGATATATCGATGGCTTGGCGGAAAACTATTGCAACTCCAATTTCCTTTTTTTTTCAGGAAGGGAGAATAATAGTCTCAAATGTTTATGCTGTGGTATTTTTCTTATTTTCTGCAGTCTACATACAGATAATATGATATAAATAACAAAGAATGAGGAACTTTATGCAACTCTTTAATATTTTCATATATTTGAATACATTTCCAAGTTACAATAGTCTTCCACTTGTATTTTTCTTTAGGAGAAAAAAATTATAGTGGAAAACTATTGTAACTCAACTTGGGCCAGAACTTTTTAATTATTTGGTTTACGGGACATTTTTCAGAGCACAGCATAAGGAGGAGGAAATAAAAATAAAATTATATTGCGAAAACCGTAGTATCGGGAAAAATTAAAAATAAAGGATTAAAAACGGCTCGTTTTTTTATTTCTCAAAAAGTAATTTTTCATGACAAAAATGTACTGTTCTACACAGTTTTATTAAAGTATTCAGGCATTCTAGTACTACTTTATTACAGGTTGATTATAATATTTATTTGAATATGGTAATGTTCACTCAAATTTTGCCCCGATTTAAAGAAAAATCATTATATTTCGGAAATTCTAGGGAGTGGTCGAACCCCTCGAATCCCCCACCCCGCTGGGTCTGTCCTTGTATACAGTATACATCTCACCAATGTGACAATCAATGGGCAGCCCATAATGACAGAGCACTTCTTGTATATACTTTATTTTAACCCACCCAAGTCTGTCTAGAGCATGTACTGGCGTGTCAAGCTCTACGTGTACAGACAAGGAGCACAAGGAGCCAGAGACGGATGCATTCTCTACCGTTGTCACTGTTTCAATACGGAAGTCATCCCCGTAGTCTTCCAAAATGGAGCACAGTCCTTTTCCAAGTGTTTTTTGTGCTCGAAACGCAACCAGTTTGTTATAATCGGCCTTGGCGAAAGACTTCAGTGTAACTTTCAAATAAACGATGTCTCCCATGGGAGCTGCCATCTTGTTACAGTCTGGTTCACAATTATTTTATCGATTGCGGATGCATTTTTACATAAAACTGATAACCGGTCAAAGTTAGCCGTGCCGTTTTTTCTACACGCTGTGATATATTTTTATAGGTTGACGGCGCTAAATTATTTTTTCGGAACTTGAACAGGACGGTACGGCGATAATAAAAAAAATAAAAGCTTGATTTCAAATTTTATTTTTATTCTGATTTCTCAGTTCTTGGATACGGCGCTCCCGTAAACCAATTAATCAAACAGAGCTGGCCTTACAAGAATATCCAATGACAATAATTGTTACTAATGTCATGTAATTTTAGCCGAACAATATTGTATCATAAAGTAACAACAATGGTTTACTTGCATTATTAGAGATTTACTTCTTTAAATGTTTAACATGAACAGCATGTTAAAAAAATATTCAGGTTAAACTGAATAGGTGCACAATTTATTATTTAAAAGGTCGATCTTCAGTCCACACAACTCATTTTAGACATTTTTACATACCCTTGTACAATCTAAAAATACCACAATGATTTCCTCAATACAGACTTTTAGGCTATAACAAGAAATTTACTTGCTTTAATTATATCTGTACCAAATAATTTACAATACTGTTCATCAAGTTTCTTGGGTAATTCATCAACAAGAAGGTAGTCATAGGTTGTGGCATGGGATGGTAAGCTTTGGTAAAGCTGGTCACCTTGTTGTAAAATAGCATCCATATCGATTGATGACCAACTGTTTGGATGTTTTTTTAAAGTATAAGTCATTGCAACCATACTGTTTGCAGCACACTGCTTTTCCGCCGCCATGTATTTTGGGTTGGCTTGGTGCGTTGATGCGATAATGGACTGCATGCTGAAAATCATAACAAAAATTTACTTGTTACAATCATCTCACTTTAGTTGCAATTAATTCTTTCTTTGGACAACTTGATTTCAACAACCAAAGTATGAATACAATTATTGACCAAGCAACTTTTTGTCAATGATAAAGATTTGGCTGTATTTTGTTTTAAGTCATACAGTACACCCTGTGGGAGCTTCAAATATTGGCCGTTAAAATTCCAAACACTATTGTCGGAAACGTGTACTGTTGATACAAAACAATGATCAGGCTACCAATTTTTAGACCCCTTTCTTGATGAAATGTGATATTATGTTGTTATTGAATAATTTTCCAATACTGAAAGAACCAACCTTTTACATTCTGGAACATTGGTATAAATAAGAATGTTAGCAAAAGTAATATTTAAAGAAAACTTTACACTGTTACAGACAAACCCCCACCAGATACATGTTTACAATGATCATATTTTAATTAACTTATAAATTAAAGTTAAATACTAATTATGTTATAGATGGATATGAATAATTACTTTCATATAATAGAAATTAATATTCAACTAACTCATCTTCTGATTTTTCTGGTTCCCCATTTCCTTGGCTTGTGATTGTCCAAGTTCATGGGTGTACGCAATGTCCAACGTTTTTGCTAAGGTCAAGCCCGACCCTTCCATGATCAACTTTTTGCGTATCTGTTCCGACTTAACTCCATAAACTATATGATCTCTAATCAAATCGTTTTGTGAGTCATTTGAATAATCACAGTCTTTGATTAACATCTTCAACTCTGTCACAAATTGTTCAAATGGCTCGTTCACCTTTTGTTGTCTTGTTTTAAACAAATATCTATTGTATATAATATTTGTTTTTGGTTTGCAGTACTCATCAAATTTCTCATAATAATTCTAAAGTACTTTCTTTTCTTCCTCTGACAGGTTGAACGTTGAAAATATCTGCCTTCCTTTGTCACCAATCCATACCATTAAATAATTACATTGTACTTCTTCTGTTTTTGCTGCTAATGGTCCTTTAAACATGAACTGAGCCTGGTCCTTAAATCTGTCGAATGTTGACGTTAAATCCCTGGATTCCCAGTCCATTTTGGAATTTTGGTTATTATCCATTGTTAATTAACTGTTTTAATTTTCCTTTGTTTTAAAAATGCTTATTAAATTTGGTGTGTCCTTTTAATCGATAAAAACTTCTGACACCATGTTGTATTTTTTTACCAACAAAGTTAACTCAGAGTTTTCCATAAAAGCGTGGTGTACAAATAGATTTAACACAAACACGTGTATCCAGTACAAGAACTTTGATATAACTGTCTGATTCAGTGTGCGCATAGTATGTACATACATGTGAGATATACTACAATTTACATCACAGTATATATAATTATAAATACAGATACAATGTTTTACATAATATGTACCGCTAACATAAGGACGAAACATTTGCTGCAAGCACTATCCGACCTTGTATCGTAAACCTGGTTGATGTCACTCACTGGTCATCATCGTCATCGTGGTCATTGGCAGTTGACGGTACAGGTCCGAATCCAAGGAGTTGACTACTCTCCCTCAAGAGCTGTGTGGTGTGGAATATTCATCATCGTCTTCGTACTTGTCCCACATGCCCATAGCCGTCCATGTACACGTTTGTACTTAGTCCTTTGATTCCTGGTCACCAGGTTTTTTCCGATGCAAGAAGGATAGTAATATTCACATCAGCAGCCTCCGTCCTTAGTAGCAGTACCAATACGTAAAACGGCAGCTTATTTCCATTGGCACGGCTGTTTAGACCACGGTGCCAGCCTTCCACTTCATTATTTGTTCTTACTGCCTCTCGGAACACCGACCAGTTAACTGGAGTCCACACTATCCAGGTATGTTGTATATAGTCCAGTACTCTTTCTACCTGAGGGCTTTGCAATCCTTTCTGGCGCAACCCTCTCAAACCTGTGAATGCACCAGGGATGTGCTCTACACGCAAGAAAGGTAGAGCTTAAGCAACTTCCTAATGAAAACAAACATGTCTCCTCCTTCCGAATAGCTGGTGCTCGCAGTCCCTGTTTGAGTAGCTGGTGCTCAGCCCCTGTTTGAGCACCATGCAATAGATTTGTTGTGTCCAGTGAAACACACATCCTTGTATGAGTGATCTGTTGAATACTTGACGGATTGCTTGCCACGTAGCTGAAAATAAGTGTTATCAATTTATCTGGTTGAACGTTAAGAGTCATAACCTCTTCTTCATGATCAATTTCACCCAGTCTGGGTCAGTAACTGCCTCATCCAAGTCATAAAACATGTCATATGCATCACTAATATCAGTAACATCACTTTCACTGCCACTGATCTTGAAGAGAAATATGTATTTTCTTTATTTCTGGTAAATTATCAACGATCTGTCCATGAGCACATTTCTCATCACTTCTGTTATCAGATAAAATGTTGAATGATCCACTTGAATATTTGAAGCACTTTTTCCACACATTTTGGCTTACATCCTTACTTTCACTTTGTTCCTGTTCATTATTAAAGTGTTCTTCTTCTGTGACACCTTTCTCAGCAACTGGTCTGATGCGTTCATCAGTTGTTAGTTCCTGTCGAACAATTTTTGTTATACATGATCCCAAAACACAATAGTTCAAACATGTTGCACGATGTCACTTATTACGACCTGTCAAGCACTACTACTTTCACTATTTTCATTACATATTGGTGCATTTTCCTTCATTATTTTATAAGAGAACAAATAAAAAACAAAACAACTGACTAAACTAATATTGATTTACTAATTTTCATTTCCAGACTTTTTACAGGTTTGAAATGCCAACATATAAGCATACATAGATATTATTAGGACTCTAGATGAAGTGGAAATATGTGGCCACAGAAAACAGGAAGACAAGGTTAGCATATTAATGCACCTGTTCTAACTGTTAAATCCAACCTGCTGAGAGATAGGTGTGATTTACTGTAATTATTTTAACAATTTAGTTTAACAGAATTTAGATAGTCTTGTACGTCGGCTGCTTGAAAGGAAAAGGAAGTTGATAGTTTAGACTGTGCGCAATTCCACTGCGTAAATACGAAACTTTTTGTGTTAAAAAACAGACAGCCTGTCTACCTAAAAACTTGGCTGGTTTTTGGTTTCTCGAATTATTTGGGAACCAGCGACATTCGGATAGATTTGGGCTTTAACGTGAATGGTAACTTATCAAAACAAAAACACCGTTTGCTAAAAATAAGTGTTGTTATAATTAAGCATCATAACGAATATTATATCACTTTGTTCTTGAGTAACTATTACTTTATCAATTGATTTTGATTTTTCTAGTTTTTCAATACTTGACCCTTTCATGCAATATTTCACATAATTTGATATCTCACTTTGATTTTGGTTATTATTGATTAAATTATTGTCCGTCCGAACTTTATCGTTTTGTCTATAAAAGTCTTGCTTGTCATCACTTTCTTCTTGCATGTCTTCATGTAAGACTTATACTTCGATAAGAATTTGATCCTTCTCTTTTCAGATATCCAATTCTCTTTCATCATGAATACTATTTCCGTACTACTAGCTATTTCCCTTGCTTCAATGTTATTATTAAGGTTGTGTATTTCTGTAATTTCACTTTGGCTGTTATCATATTTCACAAATCGTCTGTCGTTAACATTTCCTTTTTCTGAGCAATTCTTTCAAGTGCCATTTGCACTAACATTGTAGCACAAGTTGCCATTTTCAACAAGTTCAAGTTATCATATTATAAGCAAATCGGCACTTAACCAATGCATTTGGCCATTAACAAAATATTATACAAAATCGCGGTCACATAAAATTATGCATAAATCTAAACATAATTTAAGTGAAAAATAACAAAACACGTATAATCAAATAAAAAATACAAGTCTCATACAATATTCAAGAAGCAGGTAAAATGTTAAGCTTTTCTTGTTTGAAAAGAAAAAAGTTGTGTATAAATTTTGCAAAATTTCTTAAGGTCCTATTTTTCTGTTAACAACCGTTTTTACAGTGCGGGTGGAATTTAGTCTCAGTACATGTTTGATGGTACGATATTATCTTCGTCAGTTGACAGCCACTTACTACATCTACATGTTTGATGATACGATATTATCTTCGTCAGTTGACAGCCACTTACTAGATCTACTTGTTTGATGGTACGATATTATCTTCGTCAGTTGACAACCACTTACTACATCTACTTGTTTGATGGTACGATATTATCTTCGTCAGTTGGCAACCACTTACTAGATCTACTAGACATGTTCACAATAACAACAATAGTAGTAACCGCGTCCTAGTACTTGTCCCACATGTCAAATAGCCGTCAATGTACGCGTTTGTATTTTGTCCATTGGTTTCATTGGCACGGCTGTTACTTGTTCTTACTGTCTCTCAGAACACCGCCCAGTTCTCTGGAATCCACACGCTTCCTTCTATCCAGGTATGTTGTATATAGTCCAGTACTCGTTCTAACTGAGGGCTTTCCGGTCCTTGCTGGCTCAATCCTCTCAAACCTGCGAATGCAACATGGATGTGCTCCGCAGGCAAAAAAATTGAGAGCTAGCAATTTCCTTATGAAAACAAACATGTTTCCTCCTTCCGAATAACTGGTGTTCAGTCCCTGTTAGAGCACCATACTGTAGATCCGTTGTGTCCAGTGAAAAACACATCTTCGTATGAGTGATCTGTTGAATGCTTGACGGATTGCTTGCCTCATAGCTGCAAATATAAAACGAAAGCAATATAACACCATTTGACAGATAACTCATTTTATTGTATTGAGAGTTTTCTTTTACCTTACATTTATTGCTTATAACAAGTATATGATATAAATGATAAAAAATGCTTAGCATATTTGCATATAACAGCTTAGGCATATTAGCGCCTCCACTCAGGGTCCTTGCTTGAATAGAATAGACTCGCTATAATAATAATAACGGATACTTACCATGTATTTTATCATTGAAAGGTTTTATCTTTGTCTCTAACACACCATGCTCATATATCATTTAATAGCCCCCTTGCTCGTACATAGATACCAATTCAAAGCCCTTCAATAGGCAAGCTAAATTGATGTATTTGTTTCGGTAAATCTGGTAAGGGATAAGGGCAGATATATCATCCACACCGCACCTTATTACATCCCGCTATCCTCATTCATCATACTAGTGTAATTTTCAAAACTTAAAACAAATATATTATCCCTCCACAAAAAACACTTAATAATTTTCTAAAATTTCTAATCACAAAATGAATGCTAGGACTACCAATGTTCTACTATTCAATAGAGCATAGATTATCAAATACATTTGACTTCTTAAAAAATACCTTAAAGTTACCTAAAATCCATCAAGTGCTCTTTTCACCCCAAGATGCCTTGAACTCTTTCATCAGGTGAAGCATGCCACTGTTCAATACTTCTTCAGCCAAATGATTTCTCATTTTCTCTTGGTTGTTAAGATACATGTGTTCATGGAATAGTTTCCTATGTAATGACAGACAGTTCTGCTGGTCCCATTCATATGCGTCTGTAAACATTTTCCGTTGAACTGTTGAATCAGATGGCAGTGTCAACACTCTTGTACATCCTTTCCTTAGTCCACTTTTAAGTACATTGTACATTGTTTCTTATTTTCTTTGCCACATGAAAGTAATCCATCATGAACACCATGTTTCTTAATGAACAGAAGCTTGGTACAGTAAAGGGTCTTGGTCCAATATCTTCTGTATGTATGTGCATGAATGTCCTGTTGCACTGTGCCACATCCATACATGTATAGTACATCTTGACTCCCTTCTGTTCGATTTTGTCTACAGCTTCCCAAAACATACTGAACAATTCAGGACCTTGTACCTGGTGAGTAGTGAAATGACCCACAGGGAACCTAAATGCTGACAGTCCTAAGAAAATCAGCTGTAGGGCATGTGTACCAGAGTTTGTTTTTTAACTCAATCACGTAAAGTGTGGCACATATTGGCTTCCTCAACCATCTCCACAAAACCTTTCAGTTCCACAACATCACCTGACTTGCTGATCTTACTGATCCATACAATATGTAATGTGATTGGTGCCATCATTATACACAATAAAACAGTGAAGCACATATCAATAAAAACATAATGTTTTCTTAAATAAAATAAATGATCAAATCTATGCATCCTTCATCAAAAGTCATATGAAATCAAATGAATAAATGATTAAATAATCGTTAAAGTCTATCAACTCCTATGGGATAATAATCATAACATCAATCAAATTTTTATTTTCACTCCGGACTCATCTAACTTCTCTATTAAACTTTCAGTGTTAGTCCAGCAGGCAGCTTTCTCCAAACTCTTAATGATTCCACAAGACATTCTTGTCTCCTCCGCCTCTCCCTTGGCGACACTTTTTACATCGACAAAGTTGTACTGACAGATTTTTGTCTCATACTGTTCCACACAATCCTCATCGTCCTTGGGTTTACCCTCACCCTCCAAAGCAAGAAAGTTGTACTTATCTATTAAAGCCTTACGGCTTATACGTGGATACTCCGCAACTTTCACTTGTTCTAAGAATAAGGCGGCATATTCTCTGGCCATAAGTTTCTGCTCAGCTGATAGATCTCGCCAGTTGACTGGTGGCCATTGCAGCTCCGTGGAGCTGTTCGAACATGTTAAACTCTTCCACACTGTTCCAGTCTCATCGGGCAGGAGGACAAACTGGCATTGTCCCTTGAACTTTGTTGGCTCTGGCCCTGAACCCAACCCAACGTGCACTGCTGCTAGACACACTGCTGCTCAAAGGGCTACTTCCAGAAGAGCTAATGCTAGATCTGTATTCACTTCCAGTCTGTGCTCCCTATCCACAGTTTCCAATATTGGTCCCCTTTCCTCCATTGGCTCTCTCTCTAGTATCAGTCCCCTATCTTCCCCCAGCTTGATGTTGTCAGTGTTATCATCATTGTAGTCACTGGTACGTGGTTGTTTTGGGGTTCATTTCTCTCTCTTCTCACTGTGCGTTCTGATTACTCTCCCTTCCTTCTTTCTTGTCTTCTATCCTTGTCTTCACCAGATTTCTCTCTCCTGTCCACACACCACTCTCCTCTTTCCTTGATTTATCTTTACTGTCCACAACCCTTCTCTTGTCCATACCTGTCTCACTTAGTAGGCTTCATCACTGTTATAAGGGGAAATGCTGTCCACCATTTTGTTGATGATGTTTAATGCGGAATTTCAATATTTAATGTTTCTGGAGAAAAGTTAATACAATCTTTAAATATCTTAATTTGCTTTTTTAATTGGGACTCTGTAGTCGGCGATTGTCTTTTAATATCAACATGTAAACGAAATATTTTGATAGCAAGATCAAAAGAAAGCTAGGCCAACTCTGGATGGTATTCACAGACAGGTCCTTCATAAGGACTGAACCCAGAGAATTCACTGTCAATCATATTCAGACATACTGGTAATATTCCACAATTATATGAGAAAACACAAAACTAGATCAATCACTAATGATTAATAAATAATCTGTAACACAAAGCGGTCAAAGTAAATACAAAAAAAATGTATCAATCACACCACTGGCAGACTTTGGTTACCTCTCCATGCTGTCCTCACTTTTCTCACATTCTTTCTCATCATTTATTTCAAGATATTCAGATTGAGATTTCGCCACTTTCCATGCACAGCAAACAGTTAAGTTATTGTGAACCACCTTGGCTTGGTCAAAATCGCTACTCTGTATTTTATGGGTTATTCCAGTCTTTACACTCTTAGTCAAATATGTTTTTGTTACAAGTTATTTTCCATTGTAAATTGTTTAGAAATGTACCGGTGATTGAGTACTGTGTCCACACGTCATACAGACTGTACTGATCAAGAATTTGTTTGATTTCTTTCATGAAACCATTATATCTAATTGGTCCACAGGTTTGTTGTTGAAAGAATCATATACCTGTATATGAATATATCATAACAAAAACAAACATTACATGCATCATGTAGAGCTCTAGATCTAATAATCAAATTTCCTTTTCTACAAAAGTCACTGAGTGAATGACAATTTCTTACATAAAGTTAATACTTCATATTTACCTCAATACTTTATTGAAGACAGATTAGCGTGCTTACTTTTTATATCTAAAGCATGTTGTAACAGTTTAACCAGATTTGGTTCCACCGGGTCGATGTTTCCTAACCGACACAATTTCAACTCATCCTCGTTCAGTTTTTCAAATTCATTTATTTATTCCTGTTTTTTTAAAGTAGCAATATTTTTATCATTGATGTTCCCAATGTTGGGATTTTCCACATCGCGGAATTTTGTAAGAATTACAAGCTCCATGCTGCACAGTGTCCAGTTAACAACTGATTATTTATCCCCAGTTTCCCGCCTTATCTCATTGGGGTTACAGGAGGGGTTACTTTCAATAGTGAAATACGAGACATGTCCCCATACAACAATCTTTTCAAATTTATACACACGCTTTCTTCCCTCAGCCACATAGGTCTTTGTCAGGAACAAATCTCATACAGTCACACTCACTATTTTTTTTGCATGATAACAGTGCGCCTGTTGTTTGGACATTTAGATTTCCGCGATGATCCGACTGTATCTTCCTTAACATGGAGAAACCTCTCTCTGAGTCTGCAGACTCAATGTAGGCAGGGACACCTTACACTACATTACTTTAGGAACATACACATGATAACTAAGTTTTTCAATCATCAAAAAAGTGTTTCATTTTCATAGTCTCTCACTGTTGACTGAACCTATGCCTTGTAGGTCCACAGGGGTATAGAGGGCAAGTTAACCGGAACATGCAAACATTTCACATATTCTGCCCTCCCGTTCCTGTCCCCCAATCTATCCATGTGCAAGTGACTGTCTATGGCCATGTAACTAGATGGGTTGAGCATGGGCGTTTCCTCTGGTGCAGAGTTAGGTGTATGGGAATGACTTGACCTGTCAACCACCTTAACTGACTTAGATTTCCCCTTACATACGTTCAGCTTTCCCAACTGTTTCCACTCCTCCAGTTGTTCTGGAAACTTGAATCTACAGGGTGTCTAAAAAGAAAGTAAACAGTTTCAGCTATCGCAAAGAAATTCAGCACAAGGTTAGTCAAAAGATTAATTTTTCATCAGGCATTAGTTTAAAACTTGTAACTTGGATATTTTTTTTAAAAATGTAAATTTTCTAAAATAACCGTATTCTGTCTGTGGCGTCATTTTGACGTTATTTATGACGTTTTCACAATTTCTGTTTTTCTTATGTTTCCTGTCTTGCATGCATTCTTTGAAAATTTGCATATTTCACAAATGTTAAAACTGACATTATAATTATGATGTATCTCACGAGCATGGATATGTTTGTTGGCTTTTAATATGCTATTTACTTGCGATTTCGAATTGCCTTTGTTAAGCAAGTTCTTTTGAAACTCCGCAGTGAATTTTGTTTTGAATGTTGTATGGTTCATGCAAGTTGAACCAGAGTCACACATAGCAATGCACGGTGTTGGGTGAATTACAAGAACCATTGGGTGTCAAAATAATTTCTAGCAAATTCCACTGCAGAGTGGAATGACCCGCCCGGGTCTTAATCATGTGGATTTTTTTTCTTTTGGGCTATCAGAGATTGCTTCTGTACAATCAAATGCGAATATACACAAGTATTCTTCTGATCAACATCAAAATGAAATTTAAGAAAACCAGTTTGTAGAAATCTGTGTAAATGTAACCATCACATTTAAAGAATGGGCGCAAACCGGGAAACATGCGACAGACAGAAATTGTGAACACGTCGTAAATTACGTCAAAATGATGTCGCGGTCAAAATAAGGAATTTTTTAGGAATTGACATTTTTTTAAAATTATTCGACTTACAATTTTCAAAATGGTACCAGAAAAAACTTACATCATTGTTCTATCCCTGTGCAAAATTTCTTTGCGATAGCAGAACACTAAGAGTTGATAAAAAGACCCCGAAACTGTATACTTTCTTTTTGGACACCCTGTATGTTTTTACCCATCTATAAGTCTCTACCTAGATCGTTAATAGCTTTAATTAGCTTGTGGACATACTTATTAGAAATGCTGAAAACGCCAGCTATTCTTATTAATGACCTAATGGGCATGCATGACCTCATACATATCTTGGTGTTTTACATTTTTTCTTGAAAAGCACAGCCCTGGATTGGACAGGTAAGAGAGTCCTCCGCATGAGTGCTCCCCCCCCCCCATCCCGGCCTGATGTTTTCCTTATCCTCCCCTAAATTGCCTACTTGATCCAAGGTGTCCAGTGATGGGGAAATTGCAATCACAGGTTCACTCCATCTTGTTTAGCGGAGCGCAACCATTTTAGCTATTTTGGTTAAGGGCACCTCGATGTGGTTGTATAACTATTTATAGTATAAAGTGATTCAACACGGATAGTCCTGCAAACAATGTTCTTTCCTGATTTATCAGTGGTTTCAGTAATTTCAATGCTTTCAGATGTGCAAAACTTTACTTTGCGAAAATAGAGAAGCATAGCTTCGTTGAGTAGTTTGTAGGTTGCCGCGTCTGCAGTAATAACTAGACCACCACCCTAGGTTTCACATTCTATCTTGGTTTTATGCTTGGCGGCCTGTAGTTTTTTGGCTAAGGACTTTTCCACATTTAGTTCATAATCAACAGAGCTTCTACGCGTCGCCAATGCTGATCTTGAGGGTCTCCTACCCGGGGATTCTTCCCTCGATACCACCTCGAAACTCATTTTCAAGGATGCCATTGGTCCGCAACCCCTTCGAGTCGTTCGTCGATGCCCTTGAAGTTGAACTGGAACCCCTGCTTCTTGAGGAACACAAAAACAGGATACAACCCTTCCTGATGACCAATCCACAAGAGACGTAATTAATGAGAAGACACTACATTATCAATGGAAAAACGCGACTACTAAAACTAAAGCTTTAAAAAGTTAATAAAATCCAAGATGGCGGCGGAACGGCCCCCCCAATCGCGGGAGAAGGAAAAAGCTAAAATACGACTGAACACTGCTTTTCCACTAAAATCATCTAAAATTCCCCGTCATTGGTTGTTACGATTGATGAAAAAGTATGACCGGTGAAATGAGCATTAACATGAAGCGCTGTAGGATGACTTTCACTTAGACATTCAATGCATTTCACAGTTTGTGGACAATCCCGTTTCATATTTGAGGTTGATTCACAGCATTAAAAGCATATCTTCTCTTCATGAAAAAACTTAAATCTTTCTTGCAATGGTTTAGATTAAATGCATGACAATCATTTAGTGAATGTCCTGTATGGTGCAAAGGGCACTGTACAGTAGAATTGTTGGCATCAGTACGGATATTGTTTGTCTCAGTTTTTTTAACGGCTTTAGTTCTCTCCCTTTGCTTAAAAAGGGTTGGGGGGGGGGGCGATCAGTGTTTGTATGTGACACATCATAAACAAAGCTTGGATTGTTTCTTATCTTGCTCTGCTCATGCAGCTATTTAGCGAATACGACTTTAGTTCTCACCCTTTGCTTAAAAGGGGGGAGGGGCGATCAGTGTTTGTTTGTGACACATCATAAACAAACTTTGGATTTTTTCTTATCTCTAATATTAAATGGTAGATATGTTACACTATCTCTATAGGGATCTTGAGAGGGCCTGGCTTTTCCACATCTTCAGGGCTACAAGTGGAGAGAGTCCTCATCTTGCATGGAGGCCAGAACCAAGGAGGGCATAGATCATTCTGCTAGCAGTCTTCAACCTCTCTTCTGTGTTAAGACCATTCTTTGCGGTTCGGACGACTCCAAGGTGTTTTATCTCAGTTGATTGTTTGACATCAGTTTCCCCAAGGTGTACTGGGCCAGATGGTGTACCTCTGATAGTTAGGACTTCAGACTTCTCAGAGTTAATAGTTACTTTGTCTTTGGTGGAGCAGAAGTGAACTATATCAATCATCGCTTGCAGGTTGTGCTCTGATGTTGCTAGCAAGGCAGTGTCGTCTGCACATGTTGGGGCTGCTACAATATCCTCGCCTTTATTTGATCCTAGGTAACTTCGTGACAGTACATCCAATGCGCTGTTCTGGTAGCACTTATATAACGTGGTCCAGAGCTTGGCGGCTTGTACCTATCTGTGCCAGATAGAGATCCGAGGTGCCTGGGGAATCTCTAACATAACATTAGAAAGCATCCATGATGGTATAAAGGTTGAGGCATTCCAGCTGACCGTTACCAGAGGGTCTATAAGGGGCTATTCTATTCTGTATGAATACATCATCCTCATAAGGCATCAGTTAATCAGGTTTTGTAGCTAATATACATCAGGAAATAAATTAGAAGAACTTGATATATGTTATAAATGAATTGACCAAAAATGTGTTAAAAGATTTAAGGGAAATAACACGTAGCGTCTAAATGGGAGACAATGTTCGCGACTTTCACGGACAAGCCTCATATTAGTAATGAATCTGTTAATATTACGTGTTTCGTACAGATCTTTCAAAACCAAATTCTAGGACTTTTCCCTCGTTTTCAAGCACTTATTTTTACTACTTTTCATAGCTGAAACATCGTCAATATCGCCAATTTACCAAAAAAATTGGTATGGACCTCGGTGCATAGGTTTGTCACTTCATGACAATCACTAACACCGTTTTTTTTTTCGTTCCCAGGTAACTGGTACCTGCATCTCGGGACACTTGTACCCGTCATAAAGCTATGGCAATGATTTCTTATGCTTCAAAGCTACAAAATTTTTGTATTAGTAAACAATTACCTGTGACTGCTGTGTTATGCTAAAACTGCTTCAGCAAATCCTCCATCACTTCTTTGAATATCTTTGTTATAAAGCTTTGCAAATGTCTTTTCATTGGACCAACCAGCAACTTGAAGAATCTCACTTACAGGAACATTACACTGTTTTGCTTTAGAAGTTGCTGCAGATCTGATACTATGTGATTTGAATATAGCACAATCAATTCCTGACATTTGCATCATAGTCCGTAACTATCTACTTATAGTGCTTGTGCAAACTGATCCATAGGGTTTCAAGTAACTTATAAACAGTAATTTACTATTATTTCTGATATGTTCAGTTCTTTTCAAGTATTCAGACAAAGTACTAAATACAAATAATCTTCTATCTGGAAGATACATTTTCAAATTTACCACTGGTATAGGCACACCTGGCCTAGATAGTTTCAAAGTACTACTGTACTTTATTTCATGGTGGTTTACGGCGGAATAATGGTGGATTATTCCCCAATAATTTCACAGTCCATAATTTTACAGTTCATTATTTCACCCAAACGGACTACTTTTTTAAAACAAATTTCCCCGCTGCCAAAAATAAAATAATAAGCATTTTCACTTGTTCTCTTAATCTTTAAAAAATAACAGAACATTATATGTACATAAATGTAAAACAAATGTAAAACAAATGGAGGAAATTGAAGCCATTGCAAAAGAACTACTTGATTGAAACTCAACGCGTGCATGGCAGGAAAACAACGTCATGCAAAACATTTGAGGTATTTAGTGGAGTATTTCCATCATTTAAGCTATTTGAAGCATGAAATAAATAGAATATTAATATTTACCGTGTATGATCGTTTGATAATTCACCTCGTGAGCAGCTGACTACGCCACTCGTGAAAATATTACATCAGCTTCTCACTCGGTGAATTATCAGCCGATCATACATGGAAAAATTCAAATATCCTCTATGTAATATATACAAGTCTGGACCTTTCTTAAGGCCTTCAATACTCAGTAAATGTAAAGATTGAGCACGACTAGCCTGAGTGAGCGCAATTAGCATAGCTAATTTCAAAGTTAGTAACTTAAGAGATAACTCTTTATCTTCTGGCAAAGTTTTCATACAAGATAAAACTTTGGAAACATCCCAAATTTCACTATATTTTGTCTTAGGTGGCCTTAAATTAAACACACCTTTCATAAATTTCACTGTCAAAGGGTGCTGACCAATAGAAATACCATCCACGACAATCCCTAAAGAGGAAAGAGCACTGCGTGCAGTGTTTATAGTACTATAAGCTAATTTCCTTTTATAAAGATCCGAAAGAAACTGTAACACCGTACTTAAAGGTGGTTGAATGGGATCAATTTGTTCCTAATTACAGAAAACAAACCACTTCTTGATGTAAACAGAGTACTGAGATTTTGTTGAATCTCTCCAGGCTGCCATATGATATTGGAAGCGTCCTCTGAAATTTCTCTGCTACGTAAGGTTTGCCTGACAAATGACATGCCAGTAATTTCATTTTGTTCATCAAAGGGTGTTGTTTGGTTGTATTCTGAATTGTCAAATTTCCCTGTGTTACCTTGATGACAAAAGGTTTGTCTACTAAGAGTTCCATCAGTGAATTCCACCATATCTGTGTGGCCACAAAGGAACTATCAAAATACATTCTGTCTGGTCCATTCTCACTTTTGCTATCACTCGACCAATCAAACTGAAAGGTGGAAACATATATATGAACATGTTAGACCAACTCTGAGAAAATGCATCAATAAATTCTGCTTGAGCATCAGGCATCCATGCCACATACTTTCCAAGTTGTTTGTTTACCCTAGAAGCAAACATATATCAGGTTTTCCCCAGATACCAACTATTTTGGAAAATAGGTTTCCATCTAACTTCCACTCTACATTATCATTAAAATGTCTGGAGCCATACTCTGATATATTATCAACCCCCGGCACATGTGATGCCGAAAGCCATATATTTTGTTCAATGCACCAATGCCAAAGCTCAACTACCATTTTGTTTCGATCTAGTGACTAACAGCAACCCATTTTATTTATGTATGCTATAGCACTTATGTTATCAGACTTTATTTGGACATGGATATCAGATTTTAATTTGCAAAAAGCTATCACTGAGTGACATATAGCCAGCAATTCCAAACAATTTATATGAAGACCTAGTTCTTCACTTGACCATCTACCACTGGTCTGTTCACCATTGCATATTGCAACCCTACCTTGGTTCGATGCATCAGAAGTAATAACAATATCAGCATTACCTCTGTCTATCACTCTTTTTTTGTAAATGTAAATTCTCAAACCACCAGTTTAGATCTGACTTCATGTCATCAGTAATCAACATTTTTGCATTAAAGTTACCTCTGACTAGTTTTAATGCCATAGCCTTTTCTTTTTCAAGGCTCCTGTAATATAATGGTGCATAATCAACAGCTGAAAAACTTGATACCATCAGCCCAAGCACTCTTGCTACCTGTCTGATAGAAGCAACTGATAGCTTGCATAAATTCTGGCATTCCTGTACAAGGTTTTGAACCTTGTCAAGTGGCAATGTTACAATCATTTTCTCAGAATCTTTCTTAGTTGGCACTACTGACTTTTTCTTGTGTATAATGAAGCCAACATGGGACATAAGATCAACTGTATCTTTTACATTGAGTTCACAATCTTTTGCAGTATTAGCTGTCAAGAATGAATCAATAAAACTAGAATTTGAATGTCCCAACATTCTCAGTGTAGTATACACTGGTTTCATCAATTTTGTAAATATTTTAAGTACACTCGAAAGGCCATTTGGCAATGCAACATATTGGTAGAGTTTACCCAATTTCTCAATTTTATTTGATCAGATTTTGCAATAGGTACTGAATAATAAGCATGTCTGAGATCAACAGATGCCATAAAACAATGAAGTTTGACCAATTTTAATGTAGACTCAAAGGTATCCATTTTAAAATGGTGATAAACAATGGACCCATTGAGTTCATTAAGATTTAAACTCATTCTATACTCATTGTTCTTTTTCATTACTAAGAAAATTGGAGAAATAAACTCATTTTCATCAAGTTCAACTTCAATTTTCACTTTCATATCAAGCATTTTTTTGTGTCTCTTTATTATCTTATATGTCTTCTTCTTTTGTAAATATATTAGGTTTACACCATGTTTTGATTGGGTTCATTCCATCGACAATGTTCCACAGTATCCAAGATACTCTTATCAGAAGACAGTTTTTAGCTCACCTGAGCACGAAGTGCTCACTGGTGAGCTTTTAGGATAGGTGGCTGTCCGGCGTCGTCCGTCGTTGTCCGTCGTCCGTCAACAATTCCTTTAAATGACTTCTTCTCCTAAACCAATTGATGGAATTTAACCAAATTTCACAGGAATGATCCTTGGGTGGTCCTCTTTCAAAGTTGTTAAAAAATTTCCGGTCTGTCGCATAACTAGGTCACACAGGCTAAAAATAGATTTTCACAAAGGAAACTTTAAAAATCTTCTTCTCTGAAACCGTAAGGCCTAGAGCTTTCATATTTGGTATGTAGCACCACCTTGGGGTCCTCTGCAAAGATTGTTCAAATTATGTCCCTGGGGTCAAAATAGGCCCCGCCCTAGGGGCCCTTAGTTTTACATCGAGTTATATAGGGGAAACCTTGAAAAATCTTCTTCTCCAAAACCGCTTGGCCCAGGGCTTTCATATTTGGTATGTAGACTCAGCTAGAGGTCCTCTACAAAGATTGTTCAAATTATGTCCCTGGGGTCAAAATTGGCCCTGTCCCGGGGGCCCTTAGTTTTAAATAGAGTTATATAGGGGAAACCTTTAAAAATCTTCTTCTCCGAAACCGCTTGGCCCAGGGCTTTCATATTTGGTATGTAGACTCAGCTAGAGGTCCTCTACGAAGATTGATCAAATTATGCCCCTGGGGTCAAAATTGGCCCCGCCCCGGGGGCCCTTAGTTTTACATAGAGTTATATAGGGGAAACCTTAAAAAATCTTCTTCTCCGAAACCGCTTGGCCCAGGGCTTTCATATTTGGTACGTAGACTCAGCTAAAGGTCCTCTACAAAGATTGTTCAAATTATGCCCCCAGGGTCAAAATTGGCCCCGCCCTGGGGCCCTTAGTTTTACATAGAGTTATATAGAGAAAACCTTAAAAAATCTTCTTCTCCGAAATTGCTTGGCCCAGGGCTTTCATATTTGGTATATAGATTCAGCTAGAGGTCCTCTACAAAGATTGTTCAAATTATTCCCCTCGGGTCAAAATTGGCCCCACCCTGGGGGTCACCATTTTACCTAGACTTATATAGGGAAAACATATAAAAATCTTCTTGTCTATAACTAAAATGCCTAAGAGCTTTGATATTTGGTATGTAGCATCATCTAGTGGTCCCCTACCAAGATTGTGCAAATTATGCCCCTGGGGTCAAAATTGGCCCAACCCCGGGGGTCACCGTTTTACATAGACTTATATATAGGGAAAACATATAAAAATCTTCTTGTCTAAAACTACACTGCATAGAGCTTTGATATTTGGTATGTAGCATCATCTAGTGGTCCTCTACCAAGATTTTTCAAATTATGCCCCTGGGGTCAAAATTGGCCCTACTCGGGGGTCACCGTTTTACATAGACTTATATATAGGGAAAACATATTAATATCTTCTTGCCTAAAACTACACTGCCTAGAATTCTGATTATTGGTATGTAGCATCATCTTGTGGTTTTCTACCAAGATGTTCAAATTATTCCTTTGGGTGAAAATTGTGCAGGGTTTATAATCAGGTGAGCGATATAGGGCCATCATGGCCCTCTTGTCTCAAATTTTCTTTGCAAAGTTTTAATCTACCAGCTTGAAAAATGTTTCATACCTCATTCTCTACTTCCTGTGCCCCGCTTTCAAGTTTTTTGATTGATTTGATGTAGACTGCTCTGCCCTATAGGGTTTGTAACCCCCTCTACCACGGTATGGACGATTCATACCACGTCTACCAGCTCGTCTTCCGTGGCTGTAACCACGATTTGGAAACTGAGATCCACGACCCAAGTTGCGTCCGATTCTACACATCTCCTGGATGTCCTTGACATTCTTATTAATATCGTCACCATATAAGTTTTCAGTGTAAGGCTGACTGGATGATGTAAGAGGGTAGTATCTTGGATCTAGATCAAACCGATGACTTTCTTTTCTTTTATTTTTGATTAATTTATAAGAATGTCCCAAAAGTGCTTTTGCTGTGGTACCCCACTCCACTGGCTGGGAATCAAGCTTGTCACCATCCTTGTCAACCAACTTAGTAATATTTATTGCAGCTTTGACAATTGAATTTTGTATTCCTTGGAACTTAATATCATCAGTCTGCGTCTGAGGCTTCAAAAGACGCCACATAGACGAATTCACTTTGGTTTTAACAAGGGCTTCACAATTTTGTGGACGATGAATATCTTTTAACAACTCCACAAGTTTGTCATCACTCATGCCATTTCTGAATGAGTTATTTACAAATGAAGTCATCATTTATCTCACAGTCCACTTTTTCTTTAGGCTGAAACTTTTCGTTTAATCTTTGAAAATTGACGTCTCGACACAATGTTTCGTACATGGGGGCTCTACTGAACGGTCATGATCTGGAGACGTGACTAACTCTACCTGTTCGGCCACAATTTCACATTCAGGTTCATAATATTCTTCACCATTGTAAATCTCATCTACTTTTTGAGAGAGAGAGGCTAATTTCGAATCTTGTTTGTTCAAATTGTCATTTAGTTGCTTTAAAATGGAAAGCACTACTTTATTCAAGGCCGCGCCTGACGTTGAAATGGAAGCCTCGGACTGAACCGGAGTTTTACGGCACTTACCAGAACTTTACCATCTGACCTTTTATTGTTCTTGTCTACTTGTTTGTTCTCCTGATAACTGTCTACCTTGGTTTCTAACTTCTTAGTCACCGGGTGATTCAACATGGCGTCCGCCATGCTCTTTTTCCAAACACGTGAATAAAAGTAACACGTGTGAAATTATACTGAGCGGTACACAAAGTTCAATATACGGTCCGAGTTGCGAACCACGTCCGCACTCGGTGAAAATCGATAGCGCACGGATAAATCGGTCTAATGATAGACGCGCATCTCATATGAGACAGGAAGTGGTATGACGTAATAGAATGTTAATTTGTTTGGTATGTTGACTTCATCTGTACATGTGTAATACATTTTTATTATGTTAATTTTTGAATTTTCAAAATCTAAATAAACATTGTTAAATCATAACAGGTGTTTGTATGCATTCACTTCCAGTTGTCGGACATGATTTACTGTAAAATTATTAATTTTCGTTGAGGATTAAATTTTGTGGTTCACATTCAACCCTGAAATCAATTCCCTCAAACTATAATTTTGACCCTTGTTTTTATTACCTGAAATACTAAATCCATGAATTAATGTCTTTTTCGAAATGGTCCTAAAACCACGAAATTTTGTCATATCGAAATTAAATGATTTTACAGTACCTAGATAATGTCTTTCATAGATCACATGGATCTATTTCTACAGTCCAGAAAATTTTACATGATCCTGACCTTTAATTAGCATAATTCAACGGCTGATGATTAGTCTATATTTATGATCCCGGTTGTATGTTTTTCATAAGCAGAGAGTAGTATCACATAGATACTCAAGGTGTAATATAAACACAAATATATTAAAAGTACTGGTATTGCAAAAATTGATATATTTAACACGAAGCCTTGTAATATATTCTTGCATAAAAGTCATGATCATGTCAAATTCTCCAAACTTTACAACAATCTGAGCAACCTCAATTGATGAACTTGTCAGTACTCTACAAGTTGTACCAAAGAACAACAAACAAAATTCTACAAATAGGGGTCATCTACTGGTGTTGACCAATCTCCATGTGGAATAAGAACAATTGTTATTCATTTGAAACATTTGGTCTATTCATTCAGGTTAAAGGTGATGGCAACCTAAACTATTACATCAAAATAAAAAGGTGTTGTCTACTATTACCAACCCATCTTGTTAAGTTTGAGGATCCTGGGGCGAAGCGTTTTTGCATTATAAATGGAAAGGTTTGATCTACCGGCTGACATATGCAAAACAATAAATTATACCCCTCATCAAAGCAAAAGCTAGTTTTGAACACAAGCCACAACACAGCTGAAGCTTAGTTCCAGTAAAAACAAGAATTCCAGCTGCTTGACTTCCACGCTATAGGTAGACTCTCTGAACCATGACCTCAGGTTATTCACAGTGACTACAAAGCATCTACTGCTAAAAGTGCAGTCACTGCTCAATACACTTTCGATTTATAGTGGTACCTTATAAACAAGAGATGTTGCAAAGGTTATAGTAACCGTGACCTAATGACCTCAAAGTCAATAGGGGTCATCTACTTTGGCTGGGCAACCTCAATGTAAAGTTTGAAGATTATAGGACAAAGCGCAGTTCTTGAGTTATTGAATGGAAAACATTTTTGGTCTACTGACGGGCAGTCATGTGCAAAGCAATATACTCCCTCATCAAAGATAGGGGGCATAATAGAAATAAGCAACTCATGTTTTTCTATACAATGTTCATATTTAATCAATATTGCATTTACTTGGCATAAACCTCCAACATCAGCAAATAACGCATTCTATAACACCAGCTATACAATCAATGCAACTTTCTTAAAAGGCAAAACCAAGTAACAGAAATTGAAGCATTTAGTCAAAACACAAACTATACAAACTTAAATACACATTATACTGTATGAACCTTATCAGAGAAAATACACATCATCATTAGGAGGCTAAATCTAGAAATAACTGACCAACTGTTTATATCAGGGGTGTCAACGGGGCCATATTTAAAATCAGGAAAATTATATGCAGCCAAACAATTTAGCTAAACAACAATATACTCAGTTTGTATGAAAGAAAATCATTCAGAACGGAATTAAATTCACCAAAACTTTACACATTTTTTAGATATTTTCATGAAATAACTTTTATTTTGACCAGATGCCATTGCTCTTTCAGGAATGATAAATCTGGAATTCTAGATAAATCAGGCAAATGGACACCCCTGATGCATGCAGAATGCAGTTAAGATATAACAGCATTACTCATTTTATACACAGGAAAGCCAGTATTTGGTTCAAATATTGAATTAAGACACCTAGTAAAATAACACCAGGAAACAAACTTAATTAATACTCAAGAAATTGAAAAATAATTTCAATCAAAATACAAGCACGTTCAGTTAATTATTTTATAAGAATTTATAGGTATTTCACTTCATCATATAAATTTTAAAAAGATGCATTAATAAACTTTCTCTGGTTATCATTTATTTGTACAACTCTTTCAAACAATCAGGCGGAGGGGAGCATTGAGGTCTAAACTACGCTCAGAAAATTTCTGATGGTCTAGGCAAGGATTTGAACCTGTGCTGTTAAGCAAAGTTTACAACTTCAACTCATGAAAATTAAATTGGTGAATAGTCCATGTAACCCTTTATTCTAAATGACCTGTAGTAATTGATTTGTATCATCACAAAGCCCAGGGACACTTACAAGCATAGATGATGTGTGACATTAAAACTGGTTCAACCATAAATGTAATGTTACTTATGTACTGTACCTTCATACAAAAATATTGTCAAACACATATTTTGGTTAAAAATTTATACACTCGCCATGAACAATTAATTATGTTGAACAATGTACATGCATGCACCAGTTATTACCATCAAGTATATATACATACCAGTCATACAAACCACTTCCCCAACAGATAATTCAAGGCACAATCAGTTGAAATGAAGGGTAGACAATGATCAGAGTCGATACACACCCAAATTTCCTATCTTACAAAGTCATATGGTGTTATGATGTAGTTCTATGTTTCAAGTTACACACACATCACGCAGGCATGATCTAAATTATTCACTACCCAATCTTAAGGTTATTTTTATTGAAACAAGTACAGTAAAAACTTGTTTTAAAATAAGACTACCATTCGCACCCTTGATAACTGCATTGGTAAATCAATTTTAAAAATCCTGAAATTACTAAAAATTGGAAATTCACATAGGGAAAACGAAAAAACAGCCCATTCTTGGACACTAAAATGTTTTACCTATGTAACTGGACTTAATTTTTAGATGGAATAAAGAATTTAATAATTCTCAATTTAGAGATGGTCTTATTACCGAGATGGTCCTAAAGTGAAGCTGTACTGCTCAAAGAATATTGGGGGATATTGGAACTGATCAAAGAAGCATTCTTAACACTGTACAATTTATATGTTACATACAAATAACACAAATATATGCAAGAAATAAAACTTCTGGAAGTTAAATCATAATCGACAAATATGAAGATGCATGTCATTTTATATATATGACAAGTCTTACAAACCTTAACCAGAAAACTTACACAAGTGACTTGAAGAATTTCTTAATAAACCAACAAGCGCATAATTGATGATTTCCCAAATACATAAACTAAATAATTGTAAAATGTAATGCGTATAAATGTCACATCATAATAAATAATGGTAGTTAAGAAATATTTTGTATGTACTATGAATTAATAGTTTTGACATCTTTTGTGCTATCAAATGATGAAAGAAAATTACTTTTAGAGTTAATGGTAACTGAATGTACAGGTAGAATATGGTGATAGTTTCTAAAATACATGTATGCCAAAGGTAACAAGCCAATAAAGAAATGTTAAAATACTGTTCTTTTCAGTTGATACAGTTTTCAATGCACATGAAAGGTATACTCAAAATGAACAACATTAACAAATGGGTCAAAAGTTTATACTGAACACTAAAAAATCTAAGTACAATTTCTCATTAAGAATGAACGAAACTCATTTTATGAGCTAGCTACAGACCTAAATGTAGCAAAAAGCTATCTGAAACAATAACGGAAACGATTTTTGTCTAAAAAGTAAGCGAGTGTATGCAATATTGATAAGAATGATTCAGGGCTCTAGAAATCTACTAGCCTGATATTTAAAGGTTCAAAATGTTGGACGATGAACCTGAGTACAATGTCAATAGATTTACCGGTGGATTCAACTATGTGCAACTGGTACACGTATGCGTATATAGCTGTATGGTGTGAAGCAATGTATGTATGGATAGCTGCATGACTGGTTGACTTAACGTCAGTGAAGTCTATACAGTGACCGAATAGTTTTTATTTGACTGAAAGTGAAACACAGCAGGTAAGACTGAACAGTACATAGAAACTGAAAAACACACATCATCGACGCTGCATTATTTTCAATTGAAACTGTCATAATCATTATTTTATCAATTAACTCGCCTTCGATGATTGAAAATGTCCTGGACTCCATTAGTTCAGTTGTATTTTAACAGATTTCTAGAGCCTTGAATATGTGTAAATATAAACATAACAGGTTTGGAAACAATTTGAAGATAATAATTATTTACAAATACAACATCTATTCACTACTGGAACCAGTCAGGACACTGATTCGTGTGGGACAATTAAATACAAGTTCTAAACTCGAGCAGTGATAATAAGTCAGATCTGGACAAACTGATAGAGTGACTTGTATACCGAAAATAAATAAATGATTTTTTAAAACAATTGTTTAACTTTCATTTTGAAAGTTTAACTAATAACTAAATTAAAGCATTCTAACAAATAATGAATTTTAAAACAATTGTTTAATGTTAAACATTCACTTTTCATTAGGAAGTTGAATAATTAAATTAAAGCCAAAATTAATACTTAGAAAATTAATTATATTTGTTTTATTTTTACAATCAAATCAATCAACAAAGACTTGATATGCACGACACTAAATTTGATTGAAATTTTATGGTTTTATAATATAGTTCATTCGATCACACGATATCTTTAAGATGTCTCATCACAAATATTGTTATCAAGCACTGTTGATGATGATGATGAGTTATAAATATAGCACAAAGTTTGCTTGATTTCTTAACTATAACATATCAATATAAAGAGCTCATGAAAAACAGCACGGCAAAATGGTTAAACTATCATAATATAAGCTGTACATGACAGTATCTGTCAGTATAACTGGTTTGCCAATAACATACAGGTTAACGTTATGGAGTCATCAACAAGCAGCAAAACTCATGCAACAATATTAACAAGGGTGAGCTGTGTACGCTCGACCATGTAATCCAACTCTCTGTCATCAACAAGTATACAAGATCTGTTCTATATGTTCTGTCGTCATACTCGGTACCGATCACGTGCTGTTGAACCTGCTTTCGTGGCTGTGTCTGAATGTGCCTGTAATATACATAAACAATCAAAGTTAACTATAATCCAATGATCATAGTATAGTATGATACTCAGGGGTCCTACTGAAGCATAATGCCCAATCATGAAAATAAGACGCAAATCTGTTTTGGTTGCCATTAGCACACATCACTATGCCTGAACTTCTGAACTTGGTTTCAAACATTGTTTTATTGTTAAAATTCAGATAATGAAACAGTTTAACAGTTGGGAAAAGTATAGTATAAGCCGGAAAGTTTGTAACTTAATCAAACAGCCAGTGATAGATGTTATCATTGAAACCAGAGTTACCTCCCTTACTGAAGTGTTTCTTCATCTACTGAGTGAATCATTGACATCAAACTAGAACCAAGGGTACTGTCAAACAAGTTTAATCTCAATGAAAAAGATTAATACTCTTGTCATCTTCTAATCATATACTTCAGTGTTACTAATAACCATGATTTAGCCCTCAATATTGAAGAATTATTATCTTACCTGAAATCCTATCATAATTTTTGGAGGTATTTTTAGTCGTTCTTTCAATTTTTGTCTGAAAAAAAAAGAAATATCTGAGGATAGAAAGGGGCATAAAAAATATTATTTTTATTTCTGACTACTATTTTCCGAATAGAGAACAGATGGTACAGCAATAATGACAGCTTATGTCCCAGGAATTAACCATCAACTAACCAGTACGAACTTGCTCTTCCACAAGCAACTAACAACTTCTCCTCATGTGGAGGACACAACTGGAGCCAACATCACAGAAGAACATAACCCGGCCAATTCTGGAAATGGCACTGAAAGGACATCACTAGTTTTTAAAGAGGTACCTCCACATACAAAGCTGCCCTGCCTTCAGCGTGCTACACACGGCTAGTTTGTATATGATCATGTCATAATATTGAACATGGCATATTAGCTTCTTATTTTCACGACATAATGTCTATCACTTGGTGAATTTGACACGATCCTGAACTTTATATTAGCATAATTTGATAGATTTGTCTTGTCTATATACATAACCTCGATTGTATGTTTTCATAATCTGAGAGTATCACGAAGACGCTCGAGATGTAATACAAACACAAATCCGAAATACCGCTTGCGGAAATTGATATACCGGTATTCAAAGCAAGAACCTTGTAACATATTCATGCAAAAAGATCAGGATCAGGTTGAGTTTTCCAAGCTATAATTCGAGACAAATGTGTTGTCAGAGATATAAAGTTTTCAGGATGCATACAAATTAGCAAAATAATCAGGCAAAACCACATATCTTGGCTCCAAACCAGTTTGACAGCACTATGAAGAAGGTTGTATATATAGCATACCCTATTTTTACTGTAGCATCACCCCGTCTTGCATCCCTAGTCCATAGACCAAGTTTATCACCTTTATTTCTGATATTTATTGTTGCACCACATATATCATCTGTTAAATCATCAAATGCTTCTCCTATCAAACATAATAACTGAAAGAAATGACAGAAAATGTGAAATGACTGACACTGAATAATATTACGCATGCACAGATTATAGTTCTTACAATGTAAAATTAAGCGAAGATATACATTTGTATTATGCCAATTTATGGTACTGGGAATTCCACTAATAAAGAAAAGGGATATGATTGCCGAAACCACTTAAATTTTTTTGATCAGTTCATCTAGCTTGGCCAATTTGACACGAGTCTGACCTTTTGATTAGCATAATTTAACAGTCAATATAGCGCCTACGTTTACAACAAAGATTGTATGTTTTCATAATCGGGGAGTACCACAAAGCAGCTTAAGATGTAATACAAACACAAACTGAAATACCGATAACACACGATTTGCTTGCAGAAAGTGATATATTCGATTAAGAACCTTGTATTATATTCTTGCATAATGGTCAGGCTCAGGTCGAAATAGGCAAGCTTTTAATACATAGACTTGATTGATTTTAAATAGTTTGAAGTCCAAAAATCTTAAATCAGCTGACTAGGAGTGACAAGTGTTAAGGAGTGACTAGTAAATACTTTGTAGCCTATCTCTATAGGAGTCAGGCCTCGACGCTTGTTGTACATCTATACATATAATTCATTCTACAAGAGACATTATTTAAAATATTTATGGAATACTACATTTGTATGCTTGCTAACAAACAAGAATTAACGGAACTTACAGTTTCTAACCAAAAATTATCTAATTCTGTTTGTCGTTGATTTTTGTTGAGATTTACAAGCCATCTACCACCATTTTTATTTGAGGCATCTTCCCACATAGGCTGAACTCCATCCTGAAAATAATTGGAAATAAATTCCTGTTAAAATTTTAAATTGTAATAAATTCTAGTTAAAATGTTAAGAGTTTAATCAAGTCCTGCTAAAATGTTAAATTCTAATGTGTTTAACTCTTCAAGCAATCAAGAAATATATTTGTATCTGACTTCATGCCACATGAACAGGTTGTATAGCAACTATTACAGCTACGAAAATAGAAGAAATCATCTGACAGGTGGCTGTTACAGCATTATATATTTGCTCAAGGCCTGCAACTGTGTACTTTGGTCCAGAGAGTACACAGATACTTGCATTAGATCAAATAGAAATACATTAAAGAACATTGAAAATAACAGAATTCTCTGACCCCAAAATTATAGGCGAAATACAATCTAATTTCCTTGAGGCTTATTCCGGTTTATTGCAACCAAAGCTTTTCAGACAACACCCAAACCTGTTAACCCAAAGCTGAATTTGTTTTGAAAGCAAAATCCAAACACTGAGCATCTTGGCCACAGACCAGAGCTTTAAGTGCAGATAGTTTCTGTGAATCTTTTGATATGCGACACATGCTGGGCTTTCACTATGTTCCAAAAGTGAAGAGTTAAAATTACTCCTGACAGGGTTCGAATTTAAGCTCGCATACTCCGAGGCTCGCTAATAGCTTGTAGAAATTCAGAATAGCGACTGACATTTAAAGTCGTATATGAACTACAGTTTGCTTTTTGATGTATCGTGATTTTTGTTTACCAGTATCTGTTTCATGCTTCATGCATAGTGGTCAAGGCATAGCACTTTTTAGTTAATTTTCAATTAAATTGGTTATTAAACTTTAATAATTTTTAAGCTAGTAGCTTTTCCTTTTAGCTAGTGAACCCAAATGGCACAAGCTAATTTTAGCTAGTAGAAAATATTGCTAAATCCGACCCCTGTCCTGACTCTTAATTTTCAAGTCATTAAAACATTGTAAGAAAAATTGTATTATAAATATAGTAAATTTGACTCTTTATCTTAAACTTTCAAGAGTCAAAATACACACATTTGTCAAATTCAAAAGTCAAAATGAAGTTTTAAGAGTCAAATGAAACCCTGACACATATACCAGTATTGTTAATGCCTGTCCACTGGCCAATTATTACATCTTGACCGGTAGAAACCCTGATTAATAATGAACCAAACAAAAGTTTCAAGAACTCACCTTAAATAATGAATAATCACAACCTGAAGGTAATCTACTAGCTTTCTGAATATGGTTATATAATCTGAAATGAGATAAAAGTCATAAATAAGCAAATAGGTTCCTATGGTAACTCTTTTCCCTAATAAATAAATGCTAAATTAATTGATTTTTATTTTCAATCAAATCTTGAATTTTTGTTATTGATTCCGAGACTCCGTCAGCAGAGCTTTTCATGAGCTCTTGAATGTGAACTCACATTTATTTACTGGGGTTGCTAGTCTGTCACACATATAGTCTAATACACAAAGAAAGAAGATAATGTCATCTATTCATTTCAATTTATAATCTATAGTCTGGACCATTTTCTGACATTGTATATTATAAATATTTATATTGTATGTATACAAGACTAAGTACAATAGAGAATTAATAATATAATTAAGTGTTTTTACCCCCAGAAATCTTCGACTGTATCAAATGATGTGATTAGTTTTAGATTAGCAGTCCATTCTTTACTCTTGTCATTCTTAAAGAACCACATTGCCCATTTGTTCTGTAATGGATGTTTCATTTCAAACTGATCAGGTGACATGATCTGCTGATCCTCCTCCTGTCCAGTCTCCTGAAAACATAATCAATATTTAAACATGAATGTTCATTGCTCAACTACAGGTCAAGTAAAGGCATAACTGTACATGTATATGCCACCATCTCATTAAACATTTGTTTTTTTTTACAATACAGTACACAATTATGTTATTCTTATATGACATTCGTACAAGATAATATTTGATATTCGCCATCCTGTATACTATTCTTAGTCTTCTACCAGGAGTGCTACTGTCATATAGTGGGAGACTACACAAAGAGCTTGTTTCAAATAGATTCCTTGGTTCTTTATTGTGCCTGGTGCACAGCACCGAAACACACAAAACTTCTCTTGTGCTCCAACCAGTTCATGCCTAGTTGGGTGGGAACAAGAGTGTTTCAGAAATTAGTGTTTCAGAAATTAGCCAAGTGCCCCAGCCAAGAATTGAACCATTAGGACCTCTCGAAAACAGACTTCCTGATAGCCGTCAGGTGAGTCCAACAATTTCGACCTCGGTATGGTACAACTAGCATTTCTGTCGGACCGCCTGTCCAATGATTTGCAATCGTCATGGTACATTTGCATTGGTTGCGTTTATACTTCATGTCTTTTGTAAGACATATTTTGATTGGCTGATAATAAATTTGTAAGCAATCGCAAAGCAGGAAACTCTGCATTCTTGAACTCATTAAGTCTCGATGATATCGCAAGGGAAAATCAGAAAAATGTGGATAAAACCGACTGAATTATCAGTAAATAGCCACTGGACAACACCTTTAAATTAAATAGATTTCAAATTCAATACGACAGTAAGGCCTACTTGAAAACAAGGAAAGCAATCTTTTCAGTGATTCAGATTGGATTCATTTTCCTTAGGACACTTGTCCTAAATGGTCCAATAATTTCAGGTAATTTGTCCTAAATTAGCAAAAATATCTCGGACAATACATTTTATATACTGTAACATAACTTCTATGTTCATATGTCTGATTTTGATATATTTCAACTTATTTGTATACATTACAAATAGTTTGACAGAACTTGTTCTGATTGATTAAAATGATCAGAATATTTCTTATTTGTAGACTGTGATTTAAGAAACATTTTACAAGGCCTATAAGTAGCTTCGTTTCCAGTAACCTTATCCTTCCTATAAAATTTGCAAGACCTATATATAAATGTTTAATTGCCTCTCGAAAAAAATAGTATACTGCTTTCTTGTGGAGTCGAGCCCCTTAGGGCTAAAAGCAGGGCTCGACAAATCCACTCGTCCGCTCGTAATTACGAGTAGAAATTCACATCGGACGAGTCAACATCCAGCAACGCTCTTCCTGCAGGACGAGTGCAATTTCTAGCAGAAAACAATCAAGTTTCAATAATTAATTGCGCATTAAACAACATAATTCTATAAAAAAACATCTCGTATTCGATACAAACGCCAGATCATCTGTCAGTCAAAACGAAAGTTGGAAGAATCAAAACATGAGTGTGCTGTGACGTCACGGGAATTCCCCGGTTATGCTCGATTAATGAATGACACTGTTCTTAGTTTAATCGATCGAAACATAATTTTTAGCGTTAAGGCAACGTTTTCGGTTCGTCACAGTGCGCAAAATGAATAGTATGTATGAATGTATGGACTAACAAACAAACTCCTTCCATCGGTTTGCGTAATGAAGGACAAAAGTTGATGCCAACATTGTGGTCATCAAATGAAGAATAAAGTTCGAATAGACACAGTGTATTTACCAATCAAGCTGATCAAAAGTTGTCTGCTGCAGAATGGAGAAAGGAGTCGAAATGCGGAACACATTTATATTTTCACAATTATTTGACAGTTTGAGACGAGAATCACATCGTTCAAAAACAGATTTCCATATTTTTCTTTGACTGAAAAATACGGGCGAGTTGATTTTGCTAATGGACGAGTGGTTTTTTGGCACCGCTCGTCCTGCAGGACGAGTGGCTTTTGAAAAATTTGTCGAGGCCTGAAAAGCCTTACATGTACACTTCCTACATTCTATTCTTTAACTAATTTTATTTTGACAGAGAAATTACTTAACTTTATGAAATCAAAATAGTTTTGCTATTAAAAAGTTTTTGTTGTAAAGTATTTGCTATAAAGCAAGTGCCAGTCAAGAGCCTACGTCGTTGAAACTTTCTCATCGACTCGAGCCCTCTGATTGGTCAGCCTTATTTATCCGAAGACTGAAAACTCTTTACAAAACAAAGTTGTGAAATAAAGTTTATTCATCTTAGATGATATTCACCGACTTTAATCTATGTTAACGAGCTTGTTGACAAATAAATCGTCAATAACATAATCCCATGGTAAAAAGCTTATGCATTGATGCTTACCAAAATGGATTTTCATGGTTGGTTGCTATTAGTGATCACAGAACGATTACAAGTTGTTTTCATTCACATTTGTTTTGCTGCTGTGACAGAAATAAGACTTCAAGCAGATTTTAACATGTTTTGGATAAGAACCATTGCATATTTGACCCAAACAATTAGGGCTCGAGTCGATGAGAAGGATTGAGTCGATGAGAATCAAGTATACCCTTCCAGTTAAATATCGCCATTTTGTATAAAATGTGCCGTTTCGTTTTAATATATACATGTGATTTTCACAATGCGATATTTTCACGCGAGCACCATTTCAATATGGGATTACCCCAATATGGCGACATCCATGAATCACCGAAAAGCACAAGTTTCTTCTTATAAAATTTCTCTTAAGCAAACATTGGCGTCGATCGACGATAACTAGTCGCGTTCG
The DNA here is from genome assembly GCA_963678985.1 of Spisula subtruncata. Lineage (NCBI taxonomy): Eukaryota > Metazoa > Mollusca > Bivalvia > Venerida > Mactridae > Spisula > Spisula subtruncata. The sequence continues at coordinate 44,789,235 of OY787660.1, forward strand.
ACGATGACTATTCGCGTTGTCCAATATGTAAATGAAATGTCGTTATCAACAGTATTGGTCTTTCCCAGGAATGATATTTATGCTTGGATGTGGCATATTAATTTGTACGATAAATTGTAGGTCATATTGTCTGAAGCGAATTTTTTTTATCGGCCTTTGTGGCCTGCTGGTTTTTGTTTCGTCTGTCAAATGGAAATTTAATCGGCCTATGGCCGATCCAATCTGCAGGGCTTTTTTTCTGGATTTGGGGAAGGGGCCCGGGGCCTTTCAGAAAGGGGAATTTTCGCGGCGTTTTATCATTTTAGGGGAAAAACACATTGATTAACACTAGGTATATTTAAACCTTTTACTACTTAATATAAGTGTATGGCAAATCTATCACACTTAATTAGTCATAACTGTAAATCTGTAGCTATGATAAATTTTACTTCAAACAGACTTTCAAAGGGTCAAAACTCTGCCAAAATGTTGGCATTTCAGACAGTACAGTGTTTAAGGTACAAATTCAGAGTCTTTTACAAATCCAGCTCTCTCTCTCTTCTTTCCCTGAACATCTGTAACAGACATTCCTAGTCTTCCTCTTTAAAGCTGTAATTGTAACTGCTGATTCGCATAAGTGAATCCAAAGTGTTTTGTGAGAGAGTTCTTAACTCTGTCAAATTTATTTATGACATGTTGAAGGACCAGTTGAAATTCTGGAGGACCAGTAGATTTTAAAAGCTGGTGGTCCTTTGGGCCACCATGAAAAATTGGTTAGTGTCGAGCCCTGTGAAGCAGTCATATAGATTTTCAAATCATCAATGCAACCTATATCCTTCTGTAAAAAGGAAGAGAAGATAATTCAACTCCTCAGAAATGATGCTGAATTTATTCACAGATAGAAGACCAACACAACAGTTCTAGCAAGATTACTAAAATTATTACACATTGAATGTATAGCAACAAATCTAACTATCCACCACCCCCTCCAATATTTGGTAGGGGAATAATATGGTTGAACATTTAACTCAAATCTGAGGCATACCAGTGTCCAACCAAGTTTACTAGTATGAGTGCTCATTGGATGATTAGCAACAAATGGAACTATCCACCAACCCCCACCCCCATATTTGGTAGGGGCATTATAACGGTTGAACATTTAACTCAAAATTGAGGCGTTTAGTGATAGGTATAAATTTCACCATGTTAATTTAGGTTTTTTTCTCCTTATGTAACAGATTACAGAGGCGAAAGGCCCCTCCCAATTGGAAATTTCTTTAAAAGCATGCAGTTTTCCCAAAAATCCCAAGTTAGCCCTACTTTTTTGTTTCCCAAAAATTGAAGTACACCGATATTTCCCCAAAATTTAGATGCTAAGACCCCTTCCCAAAATGAACAGAAAAGGCCCTGGTTATACACGTTAGAAATGCCACATTGGCCGTTTTTGTTGTGTCAAGTTTCGTTTTCGCTTAATTTAGCCTTGACCTTTAAAGTTTATTGAACGGTCTTCATTTAAACAATCTGCGGCGCTAAATACATCGGCGATTCTAATTCCGAATAAACAATTAGAGACCATATCAATGCCAGTTTTATTTATGTAATGCGTTAATTACTTTAACTACTAGTATAACAAGTTCGAAAGGAAAATCGCAGCTCCGCGCAAATCGTTTTTTTTACTTTTTAAGAGCCCGTTGCTAAGACCCGCAAATTGCAACATACGTAGCCGTTATATAAACACCCGTTCCGAACATATTTGGACTTTAGTACCTACCAACAACACCGTTTTGTACTGTTGGAATTCCATTCTTTTGCGAAAGTTTACGTAAAAGTAGGTTAAGCTCTGGCATTTTGGAATTTCACTGGTGGGGAATTTTAATTTCGAGGGGAATTTTCGGAGGAAGGGGAATTTTTTTCTGAGGGGAAGGGGCCGTTAAACGGCGCCTGGTAAAGAAGGAAAAAAACCCATGATCTGAATCCCTGCTTTTACCATGTGAATGTCGCCTTGAAAGGGAAATATTTGCTTTTTTATTTTAACAAAAAAAAAGTTGGTCTGACAGATTTCCTTCCGGTCCGAGGGCCGCTGTCCGACACGTTTCACCGAAAGCCATCACGGTTTGATGACTATCGAGAAGTCTGCAATCTGTAAAGATCGAAATCTGCTTGACTAAAGTGCCTAACATGGTCAAGACTGAAGGATCAATGGTTTTCTGAAATCATCTGTTGACAATATGGGCACATCAGTCCCAATGAAATTAGAAAATCCTAAAAGGAAGCAACACTACAAAAAGCAACAGACCTTTACTGGCAAGCGACCGTAAATCCGGACAGTCCTTCAAATCCGGACGGTCTCAAAAACGCTTTTTGCGGCCATTAATTTAAATCATCCGTTGTCAATCATTTAGACGCTTGGTTTTTGACAATACAGCGAAGTTACAACGATTTAAATTAAATATTTAACAAGAAAAGCTGAATTTATTTTCGTCTGCACTCGCAAAGCTTGTTTACATGCGAGGGGAAGTAAAAATATCTTCACTGCGCATGCGCAATATTACTGAACGGCCCTGAAATGTAATCTACGGCCCTTGTGCTAAATTTAGAGGTAAGCTGACGAGTTGTTTGTTATCAGTTGAACTACGAAAATATCGCTTTAATAAATACTTGCCGAGATTTAAAACGTCGTTCAACGTCAATTTGTATCCAAAATGCCCGCTACGGAAAGCGTTGGTTTCAGATTTTGCCGTGACAAAATTGACATCGATGTTTTTCAAAGATCTAAGGGAGATAACCCCTACAAGTTATGTATTTTGAATGCAAGAGTTCTTCCCCTTAAAAATTATCGTTTTACGATATGTACAATTAAAATGTGTATATTAAAAACGTAACATCACGCTGTCCGGATTATAGGACCTGTTAGGCTTAAAAAATCGTTGATAAAGTGGCCCCTTTATAGGCCCCATAAAACCCACTTGACTTTGTTTTAGAAATAAACAAATTAGCTCTACAGTTGAGAGACGAACCTAGCTTGGTTCAGATGAAATTTCAAGAATTAGATTTACATATTTTCCGAGTGTTGTTTAAAAATATGCCAAAAGTGTCCGGAATTAGGACTCCTGCCAGTAACTCTATTTTCAAGCTCCATTTACGAAAGTAAATGTTCCAACCAATAGACGTAAATTCCGACTAACAATAGGACAAATAGGTATCAATTAATTATATCCGAGTGAAGTTAGGCCTAGCCAAAAAAGCAAAATGTTTGAATGAGTCAAGGACATGGGCGTATGGCGCTATGGTGAACGAGAATAAGATTCAGGTGAACTGTTTCATTCATGTGAGCCCTTTCACTGAGTATTCATTTCTCTTATAAGTCAACATATTAGTCACACAAAAGCTAAAGAAACGTCTTTGTAACCTCTTTCGTTTCAGAATCTCCAGAAGCCATGTTGTCCAAATCCAATATGGTTATATTTTAGTCACGTGGTACCGGCGTTTCCAAACGAGGCAGTTGAAAACTTTGCAGCGAAAAGAGAGTTGGGCAAAACAGCAAACGGCAACGAATTGAGTCTCATAATTATTGGTCTTTGTTAAGTAAACTGGTACATCGTGAATCTAAAATTTGAGTTATTGCAATAGTTTCTTCCAAGTCTAGTAGTGAAACGATGTCACATCCCACTTCTTAAAATTTTTCGGTGATTCTTTTCGCTACAATTTCTTCCAAAATTCACGAAGACGTGCGTTCCTCTGACACAGATCTAACAAAACGTGTTTTATTTAAGAATAACAATGTCTGCACCCGCCGTTAAATTAATCACCACTGTCTTGAAGTCACCCTTATGTAGATGCAGGTATGTATAACATTCAATAACCGTAAACTTACTTTTTAACAGTCATACATTAAAAATCCGTATTTGTAATGTGTTTTCGCGACTTTACGTAAAGGTCAAATTTTTAATGAACTATAATATTTTTAATGCAGCGTTGCATACTTTTCTTGATTGTACACTTGATCATTTTCTGTACTACCGACTCAACGAGATAAGTGGTACTGAATTTCAGACCATAAACTACTGGCAATGCATTCTCAATCTCACTTGGTGACCTACACTGTACAGGCAGAAAGAGTGGTTTCCGCTTTTATATTACATGTAAGCTTCTGTCACGGTAACTACTGTTGTCAGATGAAATTGAGTCAGAAAGCCTCATTGACCAGAATGGCCTAGTTAAAATGTACCAGAAAGGCCCCGTTTTGAGGTGTACCCACTTTCAAAATCTGAGTTACAGACGACAATTGTTCACAAATAACATATACTTTGCATCTTACACGCTCTTATTTATATAACAGTTCCTTATTTTATGTATCAGGTTAGCATCCTATATTACAAAACTGCGAGGATATCGCAAATTTATTACTTCTACTGAGTAAATAGAGTAAGTTGCAATTGTTTGTGTAAAACTGTTAATATTTTGGTTTACCTCCCTTTAGTTACAAAAGCAACCTCATCAAATTCCCAAGACCACATAGGTAGATTGCTTAGATACATACGTTTTCGATGACTTTTGATAGCACTTGGCATATCTTTCAAAGCCCAAATGAAATAAAAAGTATTCAAATGATTTGACACAAATAAATCCTTTTAACAACATTCCATTTTGGTCCTAGTATACAATTGTATGCAAAAATATGAATTAAGGACCATAGTTACAACTTATAAATAAAATGTGTAAACAAACATATATATATAACTATACACTTACACACACTCCTAACACAACACCTATAGTTTTCATGATTACTCAAATATTCATGAAGGGTTTGATTAAAATTTGGAGTGTAAATAAACCAACCCTTTACAAATGATCCACATAAGTTTTATTCTAGTTGATAAACAGTAGGGTGAAAATAAGCTCAAATATTCTGCATCACCGTAAATCTAAGTCACAAAACGACACCATAGGGCAGACTAGTTCACCATGACGTCCGTGTGTAGTTTTCCAATAAACGTTGTTGTCTTTCAACAGTTGTGGAGATGGTCAGCGAAGTTTATACATTCTCATGAAGTTGACCAGTGAGTTGGAACTTCTGAAAGAGTCTTGAACATGTAGACTAATGGCGGTCAAAAAATAGGACTACTTGAAAATAGAAAATATTAATTCAGTTTAGTTTTATTATTATAATATTCGAAATATTGACAAAAGATGATACTTTAATGATTTTTTTAACCTTTTATAAGAATATGTAGTAAAGTACAGCGCATACCACCTGTCTAGTGAATTGACAAACTGGTAACCTTCCAATTGTGCGAGATTTTTTCTTATCGTCTGTCTTTGCTACCAAGAAAAAACTAACTGTACTCTGAAGACAGAAGAAGCTCAATTTCATTGTCGTCTATATAATATTGTATCCCAAGCAATGTTTTGGCCTGTACAATTTGGTAACACTCCTGTCAATGCGTAGTTGAAAAAAGACTCGCTGTCAGATCATAGATTTAAGGACTTGTAGGACCTGTTTAACTACAGTTTCAACTAACATTACATTTTCTATCTTAATGTTTCAGACTACATCATGCACATCTATATAAATCTGGTAGAAGTTTATCAAACACCCGAAGATGTTACAGCACAGAACCATTACCTGTACCTAATGAAGAGGAAAAACATTACACACCAAAAATTCAACAAATAGTTAATGATATAAGCCAATTGTCACTATTAGAAGTAGCAGATTTAAATGAATTATTAAAGGTTTGTAACTTTGTATCCTGGTTGAATGTTCACATTCAATTGATATGTCACAATGTTTTTAATACATTTGAATTTATTATTCTCTATTCATCAGGTTTCGGAGTTCCTTGTTCTATCTTAACACCATAGTTACATTCTGTGAATTTAGGATTTTAAAACTACTTGCCCGAATCAGTAAAATTTAATAGTTTCCCTATGTACTGTGTACATAATTACTGCAAAAGTAACTTGCCCGACTGCAAAATTTACTTGCCCGAATTAACATTTTCTTGTCCCGGGCATATGCTTATTTCGCAGACTGTAGTTATCTCCCCTTAAATTAATGCAGATGTCAGATATCTTCACTGTTTTGAAACAAAAAGAAATTACCACCAATCGTGGCCATGCTTGAAGATTTATAATAATAGGGTATCCAAAGTCACTTGCGTTGACTTAGTAAATTATTTTTAAATATTTTGTCAAATTTTATATTTTCTCTTGTGTAGTTGTGATGTGTGTAGCACTTGTTTGCATAAATATCTCGAAATTTGCTTTGCAGAAAACATTAAAGATACAAGATGCACCTGTGATGGCAATGGGAGCGGCAACTACAGCAGCTGCTCCAATTGAAGAGGTACAAACTTATATAACTAATTGAAATAAATCACTTTAAGTGTTCATACACATTGTGACATGCTTCAAGGTTGGCCCTGCATATTGAATGTGGGTCTTGGGTTCAAATACACATTAGAACCTTTATATAGAAGATAATAAATCCATGATTGTGAACAATGTAGTCCTAAATGAAATATATCGTTAGTTTGACCTTAACCTACCTACTTTATTACCCCCCTACTCAAAGAATTATAATATACTACATTGGTGTGTCTTTCCGAAAGCATGTTGTGTATTTTGCGGGGGTTTTTCTGTCATATTATATAATGAATATAAGGCACTTTGTCAATTGATATATCTATATTAAACTTGTTCAGGAAATACATAACTTTCCAAAAATCATTTGATATAAATTTATATCAATTGACACTTGTGATAGATCCTCTATATCATGATGTTCATAAAGAGTATATAAAGTGAATGTTACTGTTTTCAGGAGGAAGAAGAAGAACAAGTTCAACAGAAATCTGTGTTCCATGTGAAACTACTTGGGTTTACTGATTCACAAAAGATTGCTTTAATTAAAGAAATAAAAAATATAATTCCCGGAACTAATTTGGTGCAGGTAAGTTTTTTTTTTAATTGTGATCACTTAAATTTACTAAGGATTGCTGGTGCAAATATAATCCATTATATTGGCTTTAAATTGTTACTTTGAGTAATTTCAGGAAAAATACTGTACTGGTAAGCCACATAGCATCCTAAGGGGAACTTTTATATTTTACTTTCAATTAATAAATTGAGCTGGACATATTTCCCAAGAGAAATCCATGTTATCTGTATGGCTATTATAGTTCTTTACTGTCATTATCAGACGTGATAACACAGGGTTCCCATGGTCAGGGAAAAGTCAGGGGAAAACAATTTATTTAAAGGTCAGGGAATTTTGAAATTAGTTGGGAAGATTTGGAAGTTGAGTAAAAATTCGGGAAATGTCAGGAATTCTTCATTAAAGATCTCGATAAGTTTCATTTCCTAGAAATTTCCTAAAAATTACCAAAAACTGAAAAAATCCTCACTCGCTATGCGCATTCAGGATAATATTATGATAATCTTATCATATGTCAATTACCTGAAACTTTTTGGTTCCATATAAAGCAAACATATCCTCCCTTTCATTGTTTCTATTGCCCTTTTTTGTTCTATCAAAAAGGCCCGATCATTCGAAAATGTAAGGGAAAACTGCTGTCTCGGGGGGAAAAGTCTGGGAATTTAACTTAGAATGTTTGGAAACCCTGTTACAGCATGGTATACTCATAGCATAAATCTCTCTTAAGGAACTAGTCATATTCATAGATAGATGTGTGAAAACTTTGCTTATGGTTTGTCAAGTGAAGGTTGATGGACCTTCCAAGATTTTAAGATGCCTAGCTTTGTCCAAGATAGCAATAGATGAGATACCATGCACATCTTCCTCAGCCAACTCAGTCCAAAAACAAGTCAACTTCATATTGTCACTATATGGCATACACTGATGATTTCTGCAATGAGTCATACAAATTCAAATTTATATTATTAAACACGCTGGACACAGTTTACAAAAACTAGCTGTTCAAAGCTGTTATCAACATTCTGTGAATTCAGAATTTTAAACTACTTGCGCGATTCAGTAAAATATAATAGCTTCCCTGTATGCTATTAGCTTATTTTCTGCAAGAGTTACTTGCCCAACTACAAAATTTACTTGCATGAATCAACAATTACTTGTCCTGGACAAGTGCTAATTTTGCAGACTGTATTACTTTATAACTCTGACGTCCTTTTTTCTAGGCTAAGAAATTTGTTGAAAGCACTCCAGTTGTTGTGAAGAAAGATTTAACAAAAGAAGAAGCAGAAGAACTTGTGAAAGCATTGGAAGCTGTAGGTGCAAAAACATCAGTAGAATAACACAAAAACCTCAATTACGTTGTATAAATATAAATAAACATGTGATGATGTTTGTATGCGAGATCGTTCATTACCTACTACATGAATGTATTAGTAGGAGAAACTGTTAATTAATGTTGTTACATGCATGCAACAGATATGACTGACTGAAAATCAGCCTTTGAGCTGAGGGATCAAATACTTATAACTCCTTAGTTGTTATTTGAGGGAGTGTGTGTTAAAAAGTGATTTTCGATAGTATTATGCAATGTTGTTGTGTCTAAACATAATGAACTATGTAATGTCTACATATCTACTGCATTTTTTTACACCTATCATCAATATTGTCTATTTATGTTAAGAATCAGTAGTAATCTTGTAAACCTTATGCATGCTAATTTTTGGTTCATATTAATTTTGTTCAATTGTAAAATATTGAGAAATCACTAATGTGGACACTTGACATGTGTTTTGAATGCACAATTTTTACACGGGTTCGATTATTTAACAATTGGAAACCATGGTTACCTGTAATATTGAATGCAATAATCATGGATTAAAAATGAGTGAATTAGAGACAATTTGAAACTGCCATTTCACTATTTCAGTGACATTGATCGGGTTAAATTTCGTTATAACAAGTTGTGTCTTACAGGTCTGTTAGATGTTACAACAGGAATCCAGCTGTCGTCTTGGCAGTTGTTTATATGCAACTCTCGTTTGTCAACACAAGTTTAGCATTTGATATAGCCGTAAATCATGGAGGCACAGCCCTTGTAACGGAATTTCGGTTGTTGGTTTCTACAGCCGTCTTCAATTATTCAGTTCCTTAAGATATGTTAGAATGTGTGTTCTCATAAAGTAGTTATTTAGTTATATCTTCATATGTTAAAGTGCTTGTATAAATTGATGGCTTAGAACCAGAAGGTCATAACTACCACTTACGACCTTATAAGACTCATACATATTTGAAATCTGCTTCACAAGGCGCTTATTATGAGCCTATTTTCATGAAAATCAGAAATTGTCATGTTGACCAAAATGAAGTTTTAAAAACGTGTTTTCCAATAGGTAAAGATTAAATTATCGACAGTTTTCTCTTGTTTTCTCAATATATCGATTTGGTAGATACGACCTTCAGGTTCTAAGCCAGGGAAATTTTCTTGCCTTATATGGAGATGATGTAGATGTATGATGTTCTATTTGTTTTGCACTTGTTTTTAAATCACCTGAGCTTTAAGTGCTCTTGGTGAACTATTGTGATCCGTCTGTAATCGTCCGTCATCATTAATTCTCTGGCTAAGAATGAGAAGGTTGTAAGTTCTACGTAACACCTTTAAAAGACTGATAAATATTTAACATCAGAATCTCAAGGCGCTTATGGGTGTATTTTCATGAAAATTGGAACATGTCATATTGTTTAAACTTAAGTTGAAATAGCTTTTGTGACCATAAGAAGAGTTTTTCTTGTTTTCACAATATATTGATTTTGTAGTTACGACCTTCTCATTCTAAGCCAGCGAATTTATTCAAACAACTTCTCCTAAACTGCTCAGCCAATACAGATTTCCTTGCCAAATTCTGCAAGCTGATGGATTGGTTAAAAATCATGGTTGCCATTTCAGGGCTTGAGTATGTTTACATAAGTATTATTATGCTACTAAGGTGAGCAGTCTATGGTAATCTCTACCTTCTTGTTTGTAAGAAAAATGAAATAAAATTATAATTATATATGTTTCTTGATTTGTCTTGTTTTAACCATCCAACTCAGTATGTTTAACAAGGTCTACCTGGGTACACAGCTATTATTTTGGCACAAAATGTAATGCTCCAATTACGTGACCTTGAGCTAGCGGCTCGAACTTCGGTTGTTTATGTCATCTGAATCATATAACCACTTATTCAACCCACAAGTTAAGATAGCCCTGCATACATTTTCGCAATGAATTGCAACCCAATAAGACCTTCTCAGTGGACACAGAATTCCTATAATCTCGTTCAATTTCATTGCGGGTATATAACAATTCAGAAATGTTTAACCATCATAAATTTTTGAAGGGGACATAACTTAATTTCAAGAAACCTCCCAATATCATTCATCTTGACCCACTAACCATTGAATATTTAGTGTCCCAAGTATTTTCTCAATGACACAATAAGGGTCGCAACTCGCCAACCTTTCTGCATCATGCCAAAAGCTAGCATATGCCTGCTCCTTTGTCGAGTAGATCAATCCTGAATCCTTATCATATCCTTGTACACACAAAAGGGACAATTAATGGAAAGTATAGCTTGGCTATTTTGACTTTATCTTGACCTTTATGCAAGAATATATTACAAGGTTCTTGCCGTGAATATATATAAATTTTTGCAAGTAAATCGTGCAATCTCGGTATTTCAATTTTTTGTTTCTATTACATCTCAAGCCTCTTCATGATATTCCTCGATTATGAAAACATACAATCGGTGTTGTATCATAGATAATATATTGACTGTTAAATTATGCTTATGATCAGCTCAGGCTCATGTCAAATTAGCCAAGCTTTACAAGCATCAGCTTGATTTTATTTTGCACAAAACTGCTTATGTTTATAATGAGTTTCAGAGGGACGCTGGAAATTGTGAACACCATAGAGGATTGTTATTTACGCCCCTTAAGGCTTATTGTTCAACATTGCAGATATTTCCCTTCAATGAGATAGGCATCATAAATCAAGACAGTATACAAGTTTGAATTATTTTATTATGCCAAAATCATTAATTGTTAACTTAAATCTGCAAACATGATTTCATTCAGAACATCAAGAAACAACATGAACAATGTTTTCAAGCAAAACAAACACAAAGCAACATACATGTCAATAACACACAATAGCAATGAATCTCATGACTTTAAGTAATAAACAGGAACTGTAAACATTAAATGATGAAACATGTAGCATCAATATTGCCCAAAATCTACAAATGTCACAGGGACAGTCGCACTTTTACTATAATACAAATATGACACATTTAAATGTATAAAAATATACTTCACACTTAAAAGTACACAGTATTCACTTTGCAATTGCCAACTTTTAAGTATAATGTCAATTGTCAACTACAACATGATTCCGTTGAATGGATGCCAACTAGTCTATATCTTGTCAACTGAGTAGCATTCTAATTTTCCAAACAAAATGTGACAATGATATTAATAAATGTTGAACACATTTAATTTGTAGTTTCATTTTTGGTGATAATCTGTTGGTTGTACAAGTTATACAGGGCTGGACAAATCCACTCGTCCGCTCGTAATTACGAGTAGAAATTCACATCGGACGAGTCAACATCCAGCAACGCTCGTCCTGCAGGACGAGCGCAATTTCTGGCAGAAAACAATCAAGTTTCAATAATTAATCGCGCATTAAACAACATAATTCGATAAAAAAAACCATCTCGTATTCGATACAAACGCCAGATCATCTGTCAGTCAAAAACGAAAGTTGGAAGAATCAAAACATGAGTGCGCTGTGACGTCACGGGAATTCCCCGGTTATGTTCGATTAATGAATGACATTGTTTTTAGTTTAATCGATCGAAACATAATGTTTTAGCGTTAAAGCGACGTTTTCGGTTCGTCACAGTGCGCAAAATGAATATTATGTATGAATGTATGGATTTACAAATCAACTCCTTCCATCGGTTTGCGTAATTAAGGACAAAATTTGATGCCAACAAAGTGGTAAATACGTGAAGAATAAAGTTTGTATAGACACAGTGTATTTACCAATCAAGCTGATCAAAAGTTGTCTGCTTCAGAATGAAGAAAGGAGCAGAAATGCGGAACACATTTGTATTTTCACAATTTTATTGGCAGTTTGAGACGAGAATCACATCGTTCAAAAACAGATTTCCAGATTTTTTCTTTGACTGAAAAATACGGGCGAGTTGATTTTGCTGCTGGACGAGTGGTTTTTTTGGCACCGCTCGTCCAGTAGGACGAGTGGCTTTTGAAAAATTTGTCGAGGCCTGTTATACTAATAATAATTATACAAATATTATGAACAAATTACCAAAAAACGCATGGTTTTACTAAGCAAGTTACAAATACAGGAGACAAGGAAAATGAGAAATGACCTAAAAAAAGGCCTATAGCTTTGAAGAAATTATATTCCAGTGAACACAGAAGCAAGAAGGATTTTTTTGAAAGTTTATCAAACTTTGGTTTTCCAGCAAGCTTTAGGGGGCAATCCCGAAATCAAAATACAAAACATAAATCAAATATTGCAACTACCTTTTCACCAGCATTTAAGCAACACAAAACAGGACCCGCAAAGTGATAATGCTATAAAAATCTACTATAGCTATGACAAATGGAATTCAGTCTTGGTGTGGACTCACTTAAAATTATTCACTTGTTTTCAAGTTTTCACCAATTATCAAATCCAGGTAATGGATACTGCACAGCAAATTCTTCCACTTGGTTTTTAAGACCGACAATTTTGGATTTCACAGCCTCATCTTCAACCAATTTTGCTTTAAATTCTTTCAATGTTGGTCCGCAGTTTTCTTGGATCTCTTTTGTTAGCTGAATGCCTGTAAGAAATAACTGAACATATAAAAGTCTTACTTATAATTACAACGTCAAGACATTAGGAGTTGCAAGCAAAATAAGTCCCCTACCTTATTTCCAGGTTGCTTCTGTTGCCATGGCAACCACAATTTTTGTCCTCATCAAAAAAAAATAATAGACAGGCATAATCTCCTTATTGGTCCCTTTTACAAAGTTTCATTAGCCTTGCTTGAAAAACTATGAGTTATGACAGGATCTAGATTTTCTTGACTGACAGATCGACGGAGGACAAACATAGTCCCCTCCGGTTGAAAACCAGTAGGGGCCTAATAATATATTACATAAACATGTAAAACTAGAAAGGTGTTAGAAGTCTAAGAATCAGTAATCATTTTTATAAGTCACTGAACTCTGCTTAAACTTGATTTCTTCAAAAACAAGAGCTGTCTCCATAGGACGACACATGCCCCCGTGCATGCTTTGATAGTAACGTAACGTTAAGATATCAGCACCGTCACAGATGTGTCATAATATATTGGGCAAATGTGATATTGACATATTTTTCTTTGTGTAAAGGGCCATAACTCTTAAGCGTGTAGGTCAATTTGAAATCTTGTTATCTAACATGACCTAGATCTTATGGCCGTACACCTTTTCATGTTTCAAAAGGTTTGACGAAGATCCGATGACAAATGCTTGAGTTATTGAGCGGAAACCAAAAAAAAACGCCATTTTCCTACGTGTCAAGGGCCGTAACTCTAAAGTGGCTACGTCAATTTGACTGGTTATCAAACCTGACCTAGATCTCATAGCCTTTCACATTTTCATGAGGTTTGGTGAAGATCCAATGACAAATGCTTAAGTTATTGAGCGGAAACCAAAAAAAAACGCCATTTTCCTACGTGTCAAGGGCCGTAACTCTAAAGTGGCTACGTCAATTTGACTGGTTATCAAACCTGACCTAGATCTCATAGCCTTTCACATTTTCATGAGGTTTGGTGAAGATCCAATGACAAATGCTTAAGTTATTGAGCGGAAACCAAAAAAAACGCCATTTTTCTATGTGTCAAGGGCCGTAACTCTAAAACGGCTAGGTCAATTTGACTGGTTATCGAACTTGGCCTAGATCTCGTAGCCTTACACATTTTCATGAGGTTTGGTGAAGATCCGATGACAAATGCTTGAGTTATTGAGCGGAAACCAAAAAAAACGCCATTTTTCTATGTGTCAAGGGCCGTAACTCTAAAGTGGCTACGTCAATTTGACTGGTTATCAAACCTGACCTAGATCTCGTAGCCTTTCACATTTTCATGAGGTTTGGTGAAGATCCAATGACAAATGCTTGAGTTATTGAGCGGAAACCAAAAAAAACGCCATTTTTCTATGTGTCAAGGGCCGTAACTCTGAAGCGGCTAGGTCAATTTGACTGTTTATCGAACTTGACCTAGATCTCATGGCCTTACACATTTTCATGAAGTTTGGTGAAGATCGGATAAACACTGCTTGAATTATTGAGCGGAAACGAATCCGGACGGACGGACGGACTGACGGACGGTGCGATTTTAATATGCCCCCGAACCATCGGTTCCGGGGGCATAAAAACTATAAACCTTTCAACAGTTACTTATAAATATTCGTTTAAAATTTACATAGCAGAATAGCTGAAGAGGGAGAAAACAACACAACACATTTTTTTGTTAAATTTGTCAAACAACATGTTCACCCAATGACAGTTCTACAATGCTTTATTATATTCTGTGAAAAAAATGTCCAAGCCGAATGCCAAGCCTAGCCTTTTAATTTCCAGTCAGCTTTCTGGACATTACCGAACAGCTATAATTTGATGTTCTAATCAGTAATTAACATACCTTGATCAAGCAGACTAGCAATTTTAACGAACTCTTCTTCCTTCATGTTCCGTGATGTCAGAGCTGGAGCACCGATACGGAGACCACCGGGTCGTAGAGCACTTTTATCACCTGGACATGTGTTCTTGTTCAATGCAATACCAATCTGTTCTAGAACCGTCTCTGTACGGTGTGCATCCACTTTGATTGGTCGTAAATCTACCCAGATCAAATGATTGTCTGTTCCACCTGTAAATATATGTAGACATTTTAGTGAACATGTTTAATACACAGGGAAAAGTTAAAGATAACTATCTTACCATAATTAGCTCCACAAAGCAGTATACACTTGATTAAAATGGAGCTTGGTCAAAACAAAATTATCATTTCGAGACACATAGCAAGTTAGCAACAACAGTCACATACACTTGAACAATAAAGTGCTATGATACTATCAACAAGAGCCTGAGGTCTTTATCAAAATTGTTATAAATTTTCCAAGTCTAAGGGGCATAACACTCAATCTGCCAAAGGTTATTCTTCAAGTAAATTTGCGTGCAATATGTGCATTTATCTATGACAAATAAAATGAGTGGAAAATGTACGATGCCAGAATTACAAAACAGAAAGGCTAGCACTTTAAACAAAGGCCATAATGGCAAAAATAGTTATGATTTATCCACATAAAAGACCATTCAAGTTTCTGTATAAAAAGAAAGTGTCCTACCTGAGACTAAGGTATACTTTTTAGCCAGAAACTCCTTGGCTAGAACCTGAGCATTAGCAATGACTTGTTGCTGGTATGCCTTGAATTCTGGTGTATTTGCTTGTTTTAATGCTACAGCTACAGCAGCTATCTGGTGATTGTGTGGCCCACCTTGAAGTCCTGGAAATACTGCTTCATTAATTCTCTTCTCCAAGTCATACATCTCCTTCGTTCCATCCTTCTTTACATTTCGAACACCTACAACACATTAAGTAACAATGTTCGCTTAGTTAAGCCTTCAGAACAAAATTAACAAGTAATATTGTTCAGCAAGAACAAGCACATTGCATAGAACACATGATTCAATCATTAGCAAATTTCACATATAATTCACAAATTTACCCCATATTGACAAGTGTTGAGAAAAACTACAGTCAACATTTCCTATGCATAAATGCACTGGATGGATACATTCATGATTCAAAAATCAAGTCTCTTTCAGACGTTGTAATATGTTTGTATTAGCTACAAAAAAATGATAAAGTTCACAGTGTACAGTGTCTATTCTAGGACGCGCGATTACGGGATTCACGCATATTCTGCAAAGATCGCTCACATTTTTGGCCGATACATGCAAAAATCCCACATTAAAATCCAAAAATTTGATCAAAATTGACAAGTTAATTTCAATCATCGTTCAAGGGATGTAACTCCTGTATTACTCAAATAAAAATATTTTGTCTAAATACCAAGGGAGACTACTGTTATTGTAATTAAATTTGTTTGTTGACCCATTTAATCGCTCCATTGTTTTGTGCAGACGCTGCTACACGATGTAGAAGCAACTTTTTCAACAAATCTGCGACCATGAAGGGATCGCATTCAACGGTAAATTGTCCGGACCCCACTTCTAACTTATTAAATATTGATAAACAGTCGGGACCCTCTACAAACGTACCATATATTGATAAACAGCCTGATTCCAACCCGACCGATGCCTGCATTTGTACTACAGTCTATACTAATATTGTAGTCTGATCTAAAGCTACTGGTTATTACATCATACATGCCAATTGTAAGACAATTAAACATCTTTGTGGTAAAATAGTATTTGGTTTTGATCCCCCTTGTTTTTGAAAATCCCCCCTTTTTTTCAAGAGGACGGGGGAAAATCCCCCCTAATTTCTCATTTCTAGAATAGACATTGAGTGTAAATGGTGAAGGTCATCAAAGATTGGGGGGGGGATAATAATGTAGCAAGTAGAATTTTACCTTTTCTGAAAAAGATGAGACCAGATCTAGGCCCTCGAAGTGTCTTATGTGTTGTGGTAGTGACTACATCACAATGTTCAAATGGACTAGGAGCCAAACCAGCAGACACAAGGCCACTGACATGAGCCATATCGGCCAGTAAGTAAGCACCATTCTCGTTTGCAATCTCACGGAATCTCTTATAGTCCAGGTGACGAGAATAACAGCTAATACCTGAAAATATGTAAATCAAAAATATATTTTATAACAAATTGAATCAAACTTGCATTTGTGATCACTTGAATTGAGAAGACATGTTCTTTAAGCAGCCATGTTTGATGCATACTTTTTTGGAATTTGGATAAGTGTGTTTCATACGAATGTCTAAAAGACCAAAGACAAATAAAGAAACAGAATATAGCAATTAAATTGTATAACTGTAAAAAAAAAAAAAGTCTGTTTACATTATTATTATACCATTACTGTTAAATTTTATAGAAAAAAACCCAACAAAATCAACCACTGCAATATTTTATAAGTAAGACCATTAACTTCCAACAAAAATGTAACAGTTCTCACCAGCAACAATCATTTTTGGAAGGAAGAGTTTCGCATTATCAGCAAGTTTTTCATAATCAATAGTTCCTGTCACAGGATCCAACTTGTATGGAAAAGATTCAAAGAAGAGAGAAGTCGCAGATATTTTCTTTGTTGGTGTCATGAATCCATGGCTGAGATGGCCACCCTCTGGAAGATGTAGACCCATTATGCGACCATGGGGACCCACCAAAGCTGTGTAGACTGCAAAATTAGCGGGTGATCCAGAGTGTGGTTGAACATTGACTCCCCATTCTTCAGGACTCAGATTGAAAGCTTCAAGAGCTCGCTTCTTACACAAAAGTTCTATCTTGTCAATAACTTCATTACCACCATAGTATCTGAAATAAATTGCTTTGTTCAGTTGTTTCATTTGAAGTTTATAGACATTAATCAATGCATGAACAAGTTGGCTAATTGCCCATTAATCAGCATCATAAATGAAAATGGGAAGACTCTATAAATCAAACTACTTCTAGGAATAAAAAATACTTTAATAAAAATTTAGAAGTTGCATTTATTAAACATCATATTCTCACCAGTATAATGACAAAAGGGTTAATTATTATTTGGCTATAGATACACTTTTAGCAAATATAAAAATATTCAGCACTTTGCCTAGTTCTATAGATATGGCCCTAGTTATGAAAATTTCTCAGGGACTCCCTAAATATAAAACTCAAGGGTCCTGGGACCCTCGTATAAAAATTCCTAGGGAAAACCCTGAACAGATACCTTTGGCCTGGTTGTCCTTCTGAATATTTATTGTTCAAACATGATCCAAGCGCTTGTAGAACAGATTTACTGGCAAAGTTTTCGGACGCAATCATCTCAAGTCCCTTCTTCTGCCTTTCTTTCTCTTCTTGTATAAGTGTATTCATCTCGGGATCATCAACACTGATGTCATCCTGCAGTCTATAACCATCTCCAGACATGTTTCAAGATCTTAGTAACTGAAAGACAATATTATATAATAATATAACAATTCCAAGAAGACTTTAACTAAATCACTACCATAATTTGGTCGAAATTCAGTCTCAAAATACAAATTAATTAAATTGAAGTTAATTAAAAACATCGATCTAGCATTAACAACACATATTGGATGATCCTTTACCGTCCCATTCACTCAATAAGGTCCATTACAAGTAGCAACAACATAAATGGTATGCATAAATATAGTGTCCATGTTATATCCGAATACTATTCCACTTACGTAACAATCTACGCACAAAGTAACGTTATTTTCAGTAAATATAATTATGTAAAACACTTCCTGAATGTTTAACTTGTCTCAGTATATTAATATATTTACGATCACATAATTTTAATACATGACATAATAAAATAACTTAGTTTTCTTACAATAAATACGCTACAATGTTTCCCCGCCAACTTGTGTAACCGAATGAGGACGATACAAGGTGCACTCGTGATATTTATAGACATTGTCGACCAATGAAATGCGTTTTCGTCTAAAATAGTTGCGTTGATTGGCTCTTCGCAATGACGGAAAGACTCGAACGGTCATGGACTGATGAAAGTATCAAAGCACTGAATGCATATTCAAAGATATGAATACAAATGACTGCATCGGTCTTGATAAACAAATTAGAGTATGGGCGGGCTGTTGTACTGAAAAATAATTCACGCGTTAGGGATAGTAGGTTTTAATTTAAATAGATCTCTCTCCTTCTTCTTCTTCCTATTAATTTACAGTGCCCACTCTGGGGCATTAATATCTCTGTACAATACGTAATATGTACCTCTAAGTATTCAATGGAGAAAACAAGAAAATCCTGTCCAAAAATACTCTTTACTTCTGGTAAAACAAACTCCCGATTTTCATGTTCGTGATATAAAACGCTCATTGTGATGCTGATTGTAAATTTTATATTATCAGTCTTATACATTTGATGAAAGTATTAAACTCGGTTAATTATCACTGAGGCCTACTTAAACTTTTCTCTAGATCCATAGTCAATAAAAAAAAGTTTAGACCTATTCAATATTTTCAATGAGCTATTAAAATAATTTAAGCTAACTACATGTGGTATTGATTCGTATGTAGCACATCCATAAGTATGACTATAGTTCAATTTTGAACCCCGAGCCATGACCTTTTCTAAAGGGTGGGTAACCCGTGATTTATTGATTTCAATAGTCATGGTTTAAAGATATGATACTTACTAATATGTGTAATTTATCAATTAGCAATTTAACACAGTTAGTCAATGCCGTCACAAGCTTTATCGGCAACTTGATTAAACTTTAAAAGTGCAGTCACGGCTCAATGCTCGAAATCGAACTTATATCTGTTTAGACTGTTTATATTATAAATGCTATATAAGTTGTAAAATAACCCACGTACATTTTAATTTTCTTTTTATATACATATAGAACCAGAGAACCATTAAGGAGCCTACCGCTCGAAAAATGTGCACACGTGTACATACATGTATAGTAAAATCTTGTTTTTAAGGAGCACGCTAAATTATGTTTCCAAAAACGTGCACTCTGCTTACATTCTGTAATGATGTCCTTAGCTAGAAATGCTTATTTCTGTACGCGGGGATTTTATTGTAGGGTTAACGTATGCTTTTTTGTGCTATTACATCTGCATAGTCCCGAGGGACGGTTGGTGCCCAAGCCCGTCAGGGCGAGGGCACCAACACTCCTGAGGGACTCTGCAGATGTAATAGCACGAAAAAGCATGCGTAAACGCTATTATAGCATAAAAACAACACTTTATTAGTATGTTTTTCAAAATTATGACATTTTGGCGCGACATTTTGGGCGACGTCGGGAAAACAAACGCGACGTCGCTTAGCAAACGTTACGTCACATACAAGTTTTTGTTATGAGCGTCGACTTCCGGTATCGTCAAATACCAAGAAATAAGTGACATTGGGGGTTTGTTTACGTTTATTATTTTACTATTATAGAAAATAGATTAGTAGTTACTATTAGAATGTGATTTACAGTTCATATAACGCTGTAAATCATTTATTTTCGTCGACTGGATCCTGAAATGAGCATACTTAAAACTGAACACCAACAGCGCGTGCGCGCGAAAATCTTTACAATAACGTACCTTTTATTCCCCGTTTACGTATGAGCAAAATCTTCGTTTTTATGCTATAATGTACATTATAGCATAAAAACGGTGATTTTGCTCATACTTAAACGGGGAAAAAAGGTACGTTATTGTAAAGATTCTCGCGCGCACGCGCTGTTGGTGTTCAGTTTTAATTATGCTCATTTCGGGACCCAGCCGACGAAAATAAATGATTTACAGCGTTATATGAACTGTAATTTACATTCTAATTGTAACTACTAATCAATGTTCTATAATAGTAAAATGATAATCGTAAGCAAACTCCCAATGTCACTGTTTTCTTGGTATTTGCCTATACCGGAAGTCGACGCTCATAACAAAAACTTGCATGTGACGTAACGTTTGCTAAGCGACGTCGCGTTTGTTTTCCCGACGTCGCCCAAAATTTCCCGCCAAAATGTCATAATTTTAAAAAACACACTAATAAAGTGTTGTTTTTATGCTATAATAGCGTTTACGCATGCTTTTGCGTGCTATTACATCTGCAGAGTCCCTCGGGAGTGTTGGTGCCCTCGCCCTGACGGGCTTGGGCACCAACCGTCCCTCGGGAATCTGCAGATGTAATAGCACGAAAAAGAATGCGTTAACCCTACAGTCCATTGAAGTGCTCCTGTAGTACGTAACGTGATCATGGTGATACAATGTGTGTACAACGTCAGTATGTGATGGTTGGCGACTGCATTCATGTCATTTCTCTTTGGAAGGAATTAATTAAGAAAGTTTCCAATGATGTAAACCTTGCTTAAAATGATTCGTATGTTAGTTTTGCGTACACACGATGCAAATCTCAATAAGTTTGTGCTGGCAAATAAAAACACTATCACTTACAAAGCAGAACTAAGTAAAAATGAGCATGTTTGCATACTCATAAATGTACTCCCGACAGAAGTCAATGAAAATCGGGAACATGGTTCTCAAGGTACGTTAATTAGGCGCTTAAAAAGTTCCATGAAAAGTGTTCTATAATATTTATCTTATGGTCAATATACTTCATTTGAACTTTGTATTTAAACAGGACAATGAATTATACATAGTGTACTATGAATTCGTTCCACACACGAGCTTATACACTTCTATCTTTTTTTCCTTCTTCTTTTGCGGAGATTGTTAGCCTCTTATCAGGCTGTCTTCCCCTTTTAGTACTTCTTGTTATGTTTATAAACTATATATATTTAAGATCATGTTTCTAGTCTCTCGGCTCGGGGTAACTAAGTTGACCCATCCCTGGTAGCATTTTGTCGCTTTCATCCTGAACGGACTCCAAACAGGATTGGCATACTCAACTATTGGTCGTACCCCGTACTTTAATCACAGATAATAATTAAAACACATGGTCGTTCCACGGATCTTAAATAATTTTATATATTAAAGAGCTCCTGGTCGTACAAAGCTTGTGGAAAGCAACTTTTTTCGTCCTGGTTTTTAAAGCATCTGCTTTAAGCATCTGCTTATAGCATCAAGCACTGGATTGGCCTTATTTATTTTTTGTGCCATATGCTCTTCCGTCGGCTTATGATCTTGCAACCATCTTATGAACCAAATTCATGCACTTCTGATTTCCAATTCATATAGTCTAACATTTTTCGGGATGAAACTTTGGAAGACATTTTTCTGATCATATTTGCATTTGTTTAATATCCAGTTTTCGATAGACTATTAGTTTTTATATGTCTTAACATTTTATGATCATCTTCATGTAACTACGAGGGCCATTCAAAAAATACGTAGACAACCTCGATTGTGAAACTATTTAGCATCCGATTTTCATCAAAATTGGTAGAAATCAGGTTCTACCGGAAATGAATTCATTGCGTATTTTTATCACGAAAAATATATGTTACATTCGAAAATATGGTAGTTATAGCAACGTAAAATTGAACACACCGGGCAACCCATCGACTTATCCAGTAGAAATTTGGTGTTGATTTCTTCGCCCCATTGCTTGCCTTTAACGGTTGCGAAACCTTTCGAGAATCCATGTATGTATCGTTTAAAACTACGTAGGTCTGTGTTTCAAATTATGATCTCATATTTAACACCGTTACAGAGATATTGGTTATCATACAAAGTCAATCTTAATAGTTTAATCCGCAGTTGTAAATTGTTCATTATTCAGAATGGTTGGTAAATTGATCATTATTCAGAATGGTTGGTGACAGAGTTGTATAATGAGTATTATTGTGAGAATTTAGAATATGATGTGAGGTTACCGAAATCGATGACGTCAACAACGACGTCTGTACTTGCCCCGTGGTCACTATAGGCGCAATGCATAAAACAAGATCCTCACTTAACCGTCGGTCCGATTTCTCTGAAACTTAAGTATTTTGGCGAAAGAATGTGGTGGTACACAAAACTAAACAATTATTGATTTATCTGAAAAAATAAGCTAGCAAATTGATTTGTCTAAGTATTTTTTGAATGGCCCTCGTATATATCACGTCCATGTGTTAATAAGTAAGGCAAGTCATTTATGAAAGTGGGCCTACAAACGAAACGGCCCTTGGGGAATTCCATTGATTACTGATCGCCAAGTAGATGACTCTTCTTAAACTATCAATCGTTGCTTTCGTCCTACCAAAAACGCCTCTTACTAACGAAGATGTATGTGGTATGATAGCGTACATTTGCAGTTTATGAAGTTGTCGCAGGTGGGATTGCAGTATCGAAAGCCTTCATGAAAGCACAATAGGCAACACCCAACCATCCTCATCCAAGATTTCAGCCCAGTGTGTATATATATACACTGGGCTGAAATCTTGGATGAGGATGGGTGGATGTTGCCTATTGTGCTTTCATGAAGGCTTTCGATATATATATGAGCCGTTCTCCAGGAAAACCGGGCTTAATGACATTGCATAGTAATTATGCAATAAGACTTAGAAAAATGTCTAAAATGAGAAAAAAATCGTGTATTTTGTTCTCATATTTAAGTAATTGAATATAATAGTACTATCCATTAGCTTCAAGTTTTTTAAAAAATTGTGTTAAAATAAAGTTTGTTGTTGCTATGGTGATCGATTTCTGAAAAGAACTCATATCAAGGAAAACAAGGGTTAAGTGGCTAAAAACACTTGCTATTTTTCTCTAGAAGTAAATACTCACAAACTTAACACGTTTTATTAAAATAAGAATATGATTATAAAATTTGTCACAATTTGAAAAGTTTACGTAAGAAATGTATCAGATACTGGGTCATTGAAATGCAACGTTACGTACGTCAAAAACGTAGATAATGACGTTCGCGACGTCACTCATAAAGTAGGCGGAAGTGGTTGGTTTAAAAAGTATTTAACTTTTCAGAAATTGTTCACAAGAGTCTCTTCTTTCTAACCATATAATTATCAACATTTTCACAATTTTGTCAATAAACCCGGTTTTCCTGGAGAACGGTTCATATATGATATTAGCATACCAGCTACTACTTGGAAACCATTTTCAATGTTTCTGTTCTGATCTAATTTAACCCAGCATGCATAGGGAAACCCTGTCTGAATTCGGGTCATTTGTATTCCAATACTGTATGGTTTTGTGACAGTTTTAAGATATATTTTTCATGGGAAGTAAATCTTGTAATATTCATAATCCGTTTATAATGGACCGATACTGGAGTTTTGTCCCTTGGTTCAATTGAATACTCAATTACAGTATTTCTAGATTCCGTGCATTCGCAGTGCAAAGTTTTGTAGGAGATCCGATTTTCTTCTCCTTTAGCGAACATTTCGAACAAAAAAATATGGATAAAACTCTGGGTGCGGCCATCAATTAAGATTTTCCCGCGTTTTCAAGTTGTACTTTCGTTTTGCAGTACACAAAACATCACACGTGATCAATAATGCAGCGACAACCAATCAAATCGTCTGAACTGCTGTCATTGACTATTTACACCCGACCAAGTTTATACTGGCATGATACGTGTGATTGTTTTTCAGAAATGACATTATTCCAAAAGTTATATTCTATGTTATAGTGCATGAAACAGTTAGTTCTTGGATTAATTCATTGAAGCAACATTTTGGAACAGTGTTACACCTGTCGGTAAAGAAGTTACGGTAAGTTATTTTAACACCTGCTCTTGGGACTGTCCCGTGCCAGAATATTGGTAAATAATATGGCATTTGTCTGTGGTCGACCTTTGACTTCAAAATACTTACATACTGTGTCGCTCGTAATGAATTGTCATTTTGGCATTTTCCCACCTTTATTTCTCACCAAAGTTAATAAATTAATTACCAAGGTTGCATTGCATGTATTTAATATATTATATTGAATTCAATTGAATAGCTATGGTCGTGAAAGTTCATGATTGTGTACAATTAGCTTATCAGCCTTTTATCTGACCATTATCATGCATTGTGTGATAAGAAGTGGCACATATCTGTCACCTGGAATACAATATATTTCATTTCTTTATAATTACACATTTATAACATAATTATGTGCAAGTTCTGTACAGTCCAGTTTATTTAAGGTTTTTAATTCCTTTAACTGGAAGACTAGGTGCGGAAGTAGACCCATAAAAAAGTCTGTGAGGCATTTAATTGTCTGCTGTTCATAGTCTGTTGGGTCCCTGTCACAGATTCTCCCCAGCCTATAACATTGGTCTGTGGGATACAGAAACCCATCTAGCTATATAAATATGAAATACATGCTATACTGATAAAATTTACTGTGAAACACCATTAAAACATATTGAAATATGCCTAAATAATTCAATATTTTGTCCTTTCAATATGGCGACTACCTTAACAATCTTATATATAGATGTATAAAATAGTGCTGCAGGTTAGACTGAGAAGTGGGAATTTTGACCCTAAGTTGGCTTCTGGTTTTACTGTACATGAAGACCAATATTATACTTTTATTCATTTTATTTCATTTGAAAAGTGGTATTCTTCTTTGAAGAAGTTTACACTAAACATTTTTTATATGTTTCTATATATCATCAGCTTCAATCCTTCATGCTTGCATGGGTTGACCTATATGTGTACAATGCATAGCTTCACTCTTATACTGTATGACACTTGACTGAGTTTATGAAAACATTTCGTTTTAAAATATATTTGTATTTTATCAAATTGCTGAAAAGCTGTGAAAGTCACATATAAGATTTGGAATACACCAAATTTTATACACCTGGAGATTCATCTGGGGAGCATTGGCCTAGAGGTAGGGCGGGAGCTTCGGGATTGAGAGGTCACGGGTTCGACCACCGTCTGAACCACTGGCTAATTTCTCTTAGCAAAAATAACCCACAAGCTCCACTCCACAAAAGTGTAAATTGGTACCGGTACCTGTAAGCGCAGTGTCTATTCCTGAGAATGATGATGACTGCCACACCCATAAGAGAGAAATAGTCTCCCCAGGGAAACGAACATAGGTTTCCATAGGTAGCCCAATGACCAGGGGAAGTTAAAATGTGAAAGGGTGCTTGAGTGACTTAACAGCTGAAAAAAGCCCTAGAAAAGTGGTAACTTAACCTACTGGTATTTAAATAGATAATTTATTAACACATATTAATTGTTGTTGTATTTTTTATTAGCTCACCTGAGCACGAAGTGCTCACTGGTGAGCTTTTAGGATAGGTGGCTGTCCGGCGTCCGTCGTCGTCCGTCGTCTTCCGTCGTCGTCCGTCAACAATTCCTTTAAATGACTTCTTCTCCTAAACCAATTGATGGAATTTAACCAAATTTCACAGGAATGATCCTTGGGTGGTCCTCTTTCAAAGTTGTTCAAATGGTTCTGGTTAATTTATTAATTAGGTCACAGGAGCTAAAAATAGATTTTAAAAGTGAAAACTTAAAAAATCTTCTTCTCTGAAACCACCGGGCCTACAGCTTTGATATTTTGCATGAAGCTTCATCATGAGATCCTCTACAAAGATTGTTCAAATTTTGCCCCTGGGGTCAAAACTGCACCCGTCCCGGGGGTCACTTGTTTTGCAATAGAGTTATAGAGAGAAATCTTTGAAAATCTTTTCCTCTGAAACCACAAGACCTACAACTTTGATATTTTGCATGTAACATCATAATTATTGGGGTCCTCTTACAAGATTGTACAAATTTTACCCCCATGGGGTTAAAATAGCCCCCTACCCCAGTCACTATGTTATTGTAGAAAACTTTGAAAATCTTCTCTTATACCACAATGCAGACTCCCACTGACCTCACCTTTAGATAAGAAATAATTCATTGAAGTGGTCAGTGGTCAGCAGGCAGCCTAATTTATAACACATTACCATCTGATAAGCCAGTTAACACAAACAAAGAGTAATTCAGTATTTTATCCTGAGAAAGAAGAACCATTATACCTGCAATGTTTCAGAAAGTTAATTTCAGCAGAAGTTTTTTTAATTTTGTACTGTGTATGCCATTCACTATAAAGTGGCTATCAAAATGTATCATTATGACTCAGTACATTAAAAGTGTGTCTGTTCACAAAATAAGAACAGTTAATTAATTTTAAAAGAAATATTGAATACACTCTTTAATTATTGTACATGAAGTTTTGATTATTGTGCAAAAAATGTTATGGAACCAGTATGTACATGCATCTAGTGATTATAGTAAGAAGAACAATTTTCAAATATATTTGGTCGCATGGCTGTTGAATATTTTTATTTGATCAATGAATACTCATATAATAGTTATCTACTTAGTGTTTGAATGCAGCTTTATTGGTAATTAATGTGATATTATAAAATACTCCATTGTCTGAAGGCATATCTTTTTCAACAATTGCATGTATTGCCTGTACGAACCTTTTGTTGTACAATAAACTTTCTTCTGCAAAATTTGTATTGTTTATTCAATTTTTTAATCTCTACAAAATGAAATAAAAATAATGTAGCTTTACAAATACTTATGTCATTTCCAAATGGTAAAAAAGTGATCTGGAGCCAGAATCACAACCAATATTTTAACTCACTTACATTTGAATATTCATATAATGAGTCTTTAATTGCTCTAGATTAAACTAAATTCAACTAGATGATATTTAGTACTAATTTTACATTGTTACAACTTCTTGCTCTCAAGAAAATATCTCTATGAAACTCAAAATTACAGCGAATGTCAATATCAGAGTGCAGAGTGTAAGTAGTGGTTATAATTCCGGGCCCAGGTTTTGTCTGTTCATGCATGAAGACTGGTGAATTTACTTGCAAACACACAGACCATTGCTGACCAACATCTGGTTTCAATTAGATAAGGATCAGATCAGTAACTTACCATGAAAGATTTTAGGGTCTGACTAGGGTAATTATAATAAACCATGAGGTGTTACAAATTGATGTACAGTTACATTTTCTAGGGGATTTTAGAGAGAACTGGCACTTATGCGTAGGAGTGTTTTGTATTTGTAACACTTGGAGTGAGGAGTACTATGCATGTATGATAAGAACAAATGTTTCAAGAATTAAAACAATTTTTTTAGAATTAAATAAAAATCAGGATATGTATTCACAAAGCATCTTAGGTGAAAACTTAACTTATTTTGTCTGAAGTTAATAAAAAATTGTAAAGGTTTTCAAGTTTTTTAAACAGATAAGGTCATTAACCTTAAACATAATTATCATAGAGGCATATCCTACTATTCCGGAATAATCCGAGAATCAGGATTAGCTGCACTAAAAAAATGAACTTCTATGTAGAAAAAGTTCATTTCTCGACTTAACATCACTCGAATATTACTCAGGTGAGCGATCCAGGGCCTTCTGGGCCCTCTTGTTTCTATTTAGGTTTGTTTAAGTCTGAATGTAGTAAGCAAATTGTTGTTTTAAAACCAGCTGCTGCAGATCAAAAGTAACCATGACCAGAAAAATTTGAAATGGTTGCCTTGGTTACCTGATGTAAATTTATTAATTTCATATATTATTTTTAAAACTTCAAAAAGTAGGGAAAAGTGTGACCGCAATTCTAATGTTGTAGGCCAAAATAAATCAGGTTCACACCTGTGTCCCTACTGTATTATCGGGTACTTGAAAACTAGTCTAAACCTCTTAAATATGGCCTAAAATGAAGAATACATACAGTACTTTGGGTATTTATGATATAACCAGCTAGGATCTGCAATGGTTTATGCTGTAAACAAGGATCATTGAAAGAGGATTAAAAATAACCAACTTATTTATCTGTATTGTTAGAATTTCTCTGCCTTATATCTACTTAGATAAATGTTTTATAAGTTTTTCACTGACATTTGTATTTTTCACTATATTTTTGAACATTTAGCGATTTTTATATTTACCTTGTATACCTGAGAATTTAAAGTTTTTGATTTTTGAAATGTGACAATTGATTATTTATTAAAAACTATATAAAACTAATATATTCTTGTTTCACTATTCTTATAGTTGATTCACTAAGTAATATTACTAGTAATTAGTATTATTACCTAGTGAATCGACTATAAGATATGATAATGTGGGAACTATCCCATTCGAAAGAATTAGACAGACTACAGATAACGCAGTTACACCAATTAAATAAACAAAGTTTACTTAATGAAAGAGCTTATGTTTATAACCGCTATCATTTGAGTTTGAACAGACTGTATATGTAAATCATGCAACATTAACATAGTAACATTGTGTATGTTGATATAATACCACATTTATACCACAACAACTGCAGCTGTTGGCTCCCATGCTGTTCACATGCATGCATGTCATGTTTGTTAATTCTTGTGACAGATTTCACAACATGTTGCTCTAACTGTACTACTTGTATACTATTAAATACATGTTTACAAGTTCATTTGTGACATATAAAGCCACCCTGCGACTGGTATACAAGTTTATTTGTGACATATATAGCGGCCATGCAACATGTCTTACAAATCTCGATAATCTTCGTGGGGAACAGTAGCCAAGAGGTAGGTTCCAGGTTCAACCCCGGTCTGGACCATTGGTTAATTTTCTGAGCAATTATAACCTACCTTCTCCACTCCCAGAGGGTTGTATCTGTACCTATTTGATACTCCTGGGCACCTAAGGTCGAGGTTGGCTGCCACACCCCATCAGGTGAGAAAGAGTTTCCCCACATATATGTTACTTGTATCAATTAGTTTGGTTAAAATCGAGCACAGGTTTCCATAGGTAGCCCAATAACAACTTCAAGGGGAAGTTAAATATCAAAGGATGGTTGATTGGTGGATTGGTTGAACTGCTGAAACAGCCCTCAACACAACTTAACGTAACTGTGTTAGAGAATATATTCAGAACTTATGTTCCTCCAAAGTTTTGTAAAGAATACAGAATTTATGAATGTGATGGTAATTGCAAATTAATGATCAGGAAGTTTTTGCTCCATCTATCAATACCAGAAACTGCAGGGTAGCTAGCATATTCTTTGTTATAAAATTACAAATCGATCTGCCAGTCGATTGAAAAATTGGGGATGACAATTCACAAATTAATTTACTCTGACCTTTAAGTATTCAAACATGTTTTATATTCTATAGTTAATTTGCTACATTCATGGGAATTTTTTAATTAACATAATTTCTAATTCTGTCCCATAACATTTTCACGCAATTTGATTTTGTAACATAAAAACATAAAAGTTAAATCCTAACTGAGATAAAGACGAATGCGCCAAGGATCAAAGAACCGAAATCAATTTGTGTATGTGGTTTTCATTATTCATATATACTTGCTTTACTGATTGTTCAAAACTGCATCTTCCGTATTCCACTGAATAATAACCCCCTCCCCCCCTCTAATAAAAGAAATCCCCCTTTTTTTAGAAGCTTTGTCTTTTGTTGTTTTTTTGAAAAACATAAACTTATTGATGTTTTATATGAGGGTCATCAGTATTTTGTTATTGCTTATCGATAACATAGACATTTATCATGATTTTTCAACATTTTGTTTTAAAATAACACCCCTAAATTTAAAAGCCTCTCTATCACAAAATGTATGGCCCCTGAGGGCATTTATTCAGGGGTATATAGTATTTTCATGATTGTAAACTGTTTTGCAAACGGCTGCATATGCATTGTTTAATTTTACTGTTTGGTTTTCAAATATTGACGGTTATTAATCATGTCTTCCAAATAGAATGCTATGTGAATTTACCATAGGTGATTTTTTTCATCAAAATATAAAAATCCCTATTAAGGCATTTGATTTATTGTCTTTCAAACGTTTAATAAAAAACATGCATGATTTATGCACCTGTTTGATTTCGTGTTTTCCTCCTGTTAAACATTTTTAAAGATTTTTATTTATTACTGCGCATTAAAGATTAATCAAGTAGGAACTAAGATAATTTATTGGCTTGGCTGTGTCGAGGAGTCTGATTATGAGTTATGTACAAGGTAACACATCTGTTTGTATGCTCAGTATGGTGCATAATATTATAATGATCTAAATAATGAAACCAAGGGTGGTTGTTCATATTTATCGTGCTTGACTCTAGCATAAGGACAACCAATCAGATCACACCATATTAAACTCTTGGTCAGTAACAGACAATATAATTGGCTATTCTTATTCTGTAATAACATAAGATTGATGTTGAATACCGCACCAGGTAAATATAATCCTGAATAATACCAAGCCACTTGAGCTTCATGCCTTACTATTAAAAGCACTAATTGAGTGCTCGGTAGCATTTTCCTAGAAAACTGTTTACTTCCAAAGATGCTAATATCAGAAGAAACGGATAGCTGACGGTTGCACTTCAAAATGCTATTAAGTGTTACCAAAATAGTCTTTTGCACAAGAAAGCATTTGGATGCACTGACGCTAGCAATGTGCTGCAGAGAGGATATATTATCATCATGCAATGTTGTTGTATAAGCATTGGAAAGTGCTCAATAGCACTACTTGGTAACAGTTTAGTTAGGCAACTAGCTCTTGAACAGAACGTACTGCCGAATGTTAAGTCATCTCCCAGTAAATTTTGGCACATAATATTGATGAGGTCTTTTAGTTCTTGGTGTAAGCCTCACCTAGATTTCTAATCCTCTTACGGCTCCCTAAGTAGGCCATTGACATATAGGGCCGAAGAATAAATACCTTGTCTACTTCGATAGATTTCCATTCCTTGAATGAATGTTAACATTTTGTATTTGTATCACTTAGATGAGTTGTTTCCAACTAAAATCTAATAAAAAGTATTTTTTTATCTTTCAATTTTCTTAATGTATAATGTAAGTGTACTTATATGAGTTATGTAAAATGCCCCCTAAGGAGTACATTGGAATGCTGAAACAAACATGCTTTTAAAATTGATGAATTGATGTAATATAAAAGTGAAGATGCGTGTTGATTGTTACTATAATGTTACATATTGTTTATCTTTGGTATTTTAATATGCAATTCGCATTCTTTTCCATTTTGCTGAATTATTTTTAAAAAATCTTTGCATTGACTTACTAGTAAAAGTTTGTACTGGTAGCTGGTTATTTGAGTGAACGCCAGTATTAAGTACGGTAAGTATTTGAGGTATTGAGCTGTTGCATTTACATGACCACTTTTTCAGCATTGAGTGAGTCAAGTTAATTCAACTGAATATATGAGGATTTCAGATACTTTATTTGAGTAAAAAGAGGTCATTTTAATTTAACTGGAAAAAGGGAGGGTCTAATTTGGATATGTCCAACACCTTCAGCAAAATATTGGATGGTGGGCTTGGTCTCTAAGAGGTTCTGTAATGTCCAACTCCTTGGGCGCATGAAAGGTTGAAAAAAGTTAAGTTGAGTTTCCAATTTCTGAGGGCTTTTTTCAGCAGTTCAGCTGCTCAAACACACTTTGACAGTTTAACTTTAATTGCTTGTTTGGGTACCAGTCCAACTTCTATGATGACGGAGAGGTCACAGTGGATTACTGTCAAACAATTTGGCTAAATGAGATGAGTCCATGGCCATATCTAACTCTTTGGATGACAGTGCCGGAAATGATGTAAAAAGCTTGAAACAAAACATTATTGCCCTAATGACACTGCTACTAATTATAGATTAAGATTTTTTTCCCTTTTTTGTGCCCATTGTTTTGTTTTTGTAGTAACATTTTTTAATTGTTTGATGAGGTTAAAGTATGAGACTGTGATGTATGACTGTATGTATTAAACATGACAGGACAATGTGAAATGTTGGTGATGTTTAGTGTTCCTATATGTGATGTTTGTGTTCCTATATAACCTTTTACAAACCTTAAAACCGTCCATGTTTCTATTTATGTTCTGATGTGAGTCATGTATGTTTATAAATATTTTAAGCTTGTTCACAATCATCTTTTAAAAGCATAGTGTTTTCCAGTCATTAACATTATGCAAGCTGAGTTTTTTTTCTTGTACGAGGGATGTTTCAAAAGTTCGAGGAAAAGTGCTCCATAATGTTTGTCTTAAGTTCAAATTACTTCAAACTTTGCATGTAGATAGAACAATTCATGATATGTATTGTACATTATGTTTTTAAATGCACAGTTTGAAGTAATTTGAACTAATGATAAACATTATAGAGCACTTTTCCTGGAACTTTTGAAAAGCCCCTTGTGGTTCATTGAAGTCTTCAGTTTGTATTTTCCTATTTTCCTGTACATTATATTAATGGCTTATATCTGTAAATGTTAAAACTTTGAGCTCCCATTGCACCTGTAATTGAATATACACGATTTTATGAATATTAATGATGTTCATAAATATTCATAATTTTCATAAATATTCACGATTTTCATAATTATGTAAAAAAAATTCTGTCCGAATCAGTTTATTTTGGAGATACTTTCAAATTGAAATATTTAATATTTTCATTTGCATGTGTAGATTATTGAAATTTCCTCATGGAAGAGCAAGTAAGTGCTGATTGATTGGTGATTCCAGGAAAACTCCATGGTGTTACTTAAATGATTGCATGATGTTGTAACTCACTGAAACTTCGTGAAAAAACCTCTGTTAAATCCAATGAAATCCTACAAACATAAACACAATGCCTGTATGTGAGAGCACGTTTGGTCACAAGTAAACTATTGCTGTATACATTCATGCTTTGATTGATCATAAAATCAATACTCATTGATTTGCTAATTGATTCTATTAATGATTAATATTGAGCCCAGGTTTAATTACATTCTCCACAAATTGCAAGATTCAACAAAAAATCAGACATTGAAGGACTTTCTGGGAAATGTCATTGTATAAAATGTAAATTATGAAAGTTAGCCACAGAGTGAAGTCCATTGATGTAATAATGATAATAATAATAACAATAATAAAGACTTTATTTAATGAGGCAACAAGACTTTATTTAATGAGGCAACACAACTTTATTTAATGAGGCAACATGTTGAACAAATACATGTTCTGTAAAATCATATAATTTCGATGGGACGAAATTTTGTGGTTTTGGTAAAGAAGACCATTTCAATTGGACGTTAATTCGTGTATTTTGCATTGCAGGTAATAAATACAAGGGTCAAAGTTATTGCTTGATGGGATTATAAATTTCTTGGTAGAAGATGAAACACGAAATCCACAAAATTTAATCCCCCATGAAAATTAACAATTTTACAGTAAGTTACAAATATTATCCAGAGTTGCTGTGTCAGGGTAACATTTCATGTCTGATTGATTATGTATATTACTTCTCTTGAAACATTCAACATCTCTAATGACCTGTCAGCAATTTTATAAATATTCATACATATATTGGTAACAAACTGAGAGGCATATTTTAGTTGTTTTATCATATTGCACAATATGATGTACTGTAAAATCATTAATATTCAAGGGGGATTTAATTTCGTGGATTTTGTGGATGGTGACTCAACCACAAAATTACGTCCCTTGAATATTAATAATTTTTGTAGTATCTTACGTAGTAAACATTTAGGTATCCTTGAAATTACGTCCCCACGAAATGGTCTTTATTTCTCAACCAAACCACAATATTTAGTCCCATTGAAATTAAATGATTTTACAATATTATGATTCTCAGGATACATATAGTACTTATCAAATCGATCAATAGTGAATTTTGCTGAGTGACTTTTAAGATATTTAATTAAGGGTGTATGAAACATATCGATGGCATGAGAGTCCCTCAAAACTTGAATCTATCAACTACATGATGTATATTCAAAAGTATAGTTTTAAGGTAGCTAAATAGATTACAGGTCTTTTATTCACTTTGACCTTATAAATCGGTAAAGTGATTTGTTACCTCTTTATAATGTATGATAAGGATAGAACACTGCTGTGTGTGTTTCATATTTAAATACTGACATTATTTTCATTTATGTCTAACTCACTGCCGGGTAGAATGTCGAGAACATCATACTTTTTGACCTAGCTATAGAATAAAGTTTTGTATTGTCAGTCTAAGGTCAGTTTTGTTTATTTTTACATTTTGTTGCCATATTAATGTCAGTTTTCACTAAGTATGTTGTCAGAAATTTTATTTAAGTATTCTTACCAGTCTGCAGCCAGCTTGATGTCAGTCAGGTGTCAGATACTGGCAATACAGTGGAATTATCTGTCAGTGTGTTGCAAGATTCAACCAGTGTGAAACCCTAAGAATAAAAGTGTTGTCAGACATCACCTTTTGGTGTCAGTTAGATATCAGTTAGTTACCAGGTTGTTGCAAGTGTATTGTCAGACAATGTTTTTAGCTCACCTGACCACAATGTGGTCATGGTGAGGTTTTGACATACCGAGATGTCCGTCGTCCGTCGTCCGTCGTGCGTCGTGCGGCGTGCGTTGTGCGTCGTGCGTCCGTCAACAATTTCTTCAAACGACTTCTCCTCCTAAACCGCTTGGCCAAATTTGATAAAACTTAACAGGAATGTTCCTTGGGTGGACCTCTACCAAAGTTGTTAAAAAAAAATCCAGTCCGTCGCATAACTAGGTCACACAGGCTAAAAATAGATTTTCAAAAAGGAAACTTCAAAAATCTTCTTCTCTGAAACCATAAGGCCTAGAGCTTTCATATTTGGTATGTAGCATCACCTTGGGGTCCTCTACAAAGATTGTTAAAATTATGTTCCTGGGGTCAAAATTGGCCCCGCCCCGGGGGCCCTTAGTTTTACATAGAGTTATATAGGGGAAACCTTAAAAAAACTTCTTCTCCGAAACCGCTTGGCCCAGGGCTTGCATATTTGGTATGTAGACTCAGGTAGAGGTCCTCTACAAAGATTGTTCAAATTATGCCCCTGGGGTCAAAATTGGCCCGCCCCGGGGGCCCTTAGTTTTACATAAAGTTATATAGAGAAAACTTCAAAAAATCTTCTTCTCCAAAATTGCTTGGCCCAGGGCTTTCATATTTGGTATGTAGACTCAGCTAGAGGTCCTCTACAAAGATTGTTCAAATTATGTCCCTGGGGTCAAAATTGGCCCCGCCCCGGGGGCCCTTAGTTTTACATAGAGTTATATAGGGGAAACCTTTAAAAATCTTCTTCTCCGAAACCGCTTAGCCCAGGGCTTTCATATTTGGTATGTAGACTCAGCTAGAGGTCCTCTACAAAGATTGTTCAAATTATGCCCCTGGGGTCAAAATTGGCCCCGCCCCGGGGGGCCTTAGTTTTACATAGAGTTATATAGAGAATACCTTAAAAAATCTTCTTCTCCGAAATTGCTTGGCCCAGGGCTTTCATATTTGGTATGTAGACTCAGCTAGAGGTCCTCTTCAAAGATTGTTCAAATTATTCCCCTCGGGTCAAAATTGGCCCCACCCTGGGGGTCACCATTTTACTTAGACTTATATAGGGAAAACATATAAAAATCTTCTTGTCTAAAACTACAATGCCTAAGAGCTTTGATATTTGGTATGTAGCATCATCTAGTGGTCCGCTACCAAGATTGTGCAAATTATGCCCCTGGGGTCAAAATTTACCCAGCCCCGGGGGTCACCGTTTTACATAGACTTATATAGGGAAAACATATAAAAATCTTCTTGTCTAAAACTACACTGCATAGAGCTTTGATATTTTGTATGTAGCATCATCTAGTGGTCCTCTACCAAGATTTTTCAAATTATGCCCCTCGGGTCAAAATTGGCCCCACTCGGGGGGTCACCGTTTAACATAGACTTATATAGGGAAAACATATTAATATCTTCTTGCCTAAAACTACACTGCCTAGAGTTTTGATAATTGGTATGTAGCATCATCTTGTGGTTTTCTACCAAGGTGTTCAAATTATTTCTTTGGGTGAAAATTGTGCAGGGTTTATAATCAGGTGAGCGATATTGGGCCATCATGGCCCTCTTGTTCATAAGGTTACCTTCAATCCTCATACATGTGCCCCTTGACATTAGATTAGTCCTCTACCATACAGATAACAAGTGTCTTGGAGGACTTGTAGCTTGCTCCCCTCTGAATTAACAATAATAAGTATGACTCTATCATCAATAAACACTTCAATGTTACTTTTAATATGTAATTTAGACATTGAAATGATTGTACCTTATAATCTTACTATTTGAAAATGATTAGAAATTTAAATCTTTTTTGTTAAATTACTTAATTTGAAAATCGAAAAATTAACTTTACAGCACTGAAGTCAATAACTTTAAAGGTTTTTAAAGGTGTGATTAAGAATGTTTATTTATTTGTAGTAACTTTTTTTCCAAAATGGATTACAATATACATGTTGACTTTCTGGCTATACACTGTGTTACTCTATAAAATTATGGCATTTTTTCTTCTGCCTTTTCACCGTGCCCACTTTGTATGAAATTAAAGCATAAACAGATGATTATGAGATAGAATTCCACACTGGATTGAAATCATTCATGAAAGAATGTGTAAAATAAAGTCGAAACACCCAGTTGCTCTGAGAATTAAGTCTTTATTGACATTTTGGCTTTTGGACTCGGACTGTATGTTTGACCGACTATATGTTTAATATTATACTAAGGATTCAGTATGTTTTAGCTGTTTGTATGTACCCCAGTGTGGTTAAACAGGAATGGATTAATTTTCTATGTCAAGAATTGTATTCCTAAATTCCGACTACAGGATTATATTTGGGATATACTGCCATATAAGGTATATATTTGTTGATAGTGAAGTATGTAATATTAAAGTTGTTAGTGTTAAATAAAGAGCAATTTTAATTGCGTATAATTTAATGAGCTTTGATACTGTAAAATAAGTTATATTCTAGACTTTGGTAATTGAAACTTTTGGTAATTTATGATTTTTTTTTAAAAATATATGTGTACATTAAGGTAGATAATGAACTACACAGTATAACACATTTGACTTCAAGATCATCAATCACAAGGTCAATGAAAATTTGTCCGTAAATGAAAATCATTTTGCAGAGTGCTGTCCCTTGTTTGGGATAAATATGACCGTAGTGTACAAAATTTGTTAGTTTTCTTTAATAAATTTTATTATTAACTTATTTTTATTCCTTTGCAGTATATGACCATTTAAGGCCATGATCCATGCCAATGACTTTTTAATACTATAGGGACAGATGGTATATTACTTGAGAGGGTTAAATTTACACATTGGCCGTTAAATTGGCCTTGTTCCATGATTTTGTACTTTGGTATAATATTAAATAGCAGACTGCTTCACTTATTTTCAATAACTGCATTCACTGGTTCACTGTTACACATTTCAATTTATATTTATGTAGTTCCTTACTGTAACAAAACTTTTAAAACACTACAATATCTTCTTTCATAGTTGCCATTGTGGTGCCGACTTCTGTGTGTCACATGATATTCATTATCTACATGTATGACTTGTCTACAATACTACAGTCTACATTGTATCATGTCATCTACATTGCGGAATTTGTCAGTCTATTCTTCGTGATAGAGTTATTTATGTTTTTGTTTGTGTTTGTTAGTTTGTTAGGTCATTTATTTTACAGTCCTTTCAAAGTCAAATGAGAACGGTTTGTAAACATTAGACAAACTAATGTTTATGAAGGTGTAACTGGGTAGACCTGAGCTAACGGTAATCACTGCTATTCTTTCGAATGGGGTAGTTCTCTCATTAGTATTACTTATAGAACCAACTATACATAATAGAGAAGTGTAAATACCGCTGTAGGTTACCTCCCATGTTTCTACGATTTGATGCGAACCGGAACAGTCCTGGTATTGACTCAGATTTGCCAACAGGTTTGGTCACTTAAAAGTCACAACTTTGGTATATCTTCATGAACTTGAGGTTATTCAGCTTTTTAATGGCTGTGACTTTAAACCCAGAAAATAAACAAAGCAAGTTTTGAAGCTATATTAGTCAGGTTGAAAACATAATAAATTGTCATTTATATAACTGTGAACTGATCAAGTCAGAAACATAAATAAACTTTACTTAGCTCCAAGATGTATTTGTTTAAGACTTATTAATTCGCACTTATCTGTAAAGGGTATGAAGTGGCAGCCAGTTTGAATCATTAAATCATAGTGGGCAGACATTGTACAGTTGCTATATTATTTATGATAAATGCTGTTTGTTACATAGAATAGTTAAAGTTAAGTTAAGGCCGAACTTACAATATTCCTGGTTTCCCCATCCAGACCCTAGCAGATTTAGAATGGGTAGGTAGGTAGGGTAAAATTTTTTTTGAATTGTTTCAGTATGATAGTTAATGGTCTAGACATACAAATAATGAAATTTAGAATTACCCCTAAGGTGAAAATCAACTTAAATTTAATGGTACATTTAAGAAAGAAGCCAGCAAACAAAAAATACAATTTTCACTTCCAATTTTTAATAAAAAAAATATTATTTCAATATGGGGAATAAAATATTTTGGGTAGGGCCCTTTTTAATGGGGTAGGTAGGGGATGGGGAAACAAACAATATTTTATTTTAGGCCCAATATATTTGTGATTAGGAATCTGTGAAGCCAAGTTTGACATGTTTGTAACCTTTGTATACTCTAGAA
Organism: Spisula subtruncata; assembly: GCA_963678985.1. Classification (NCBI taxonomy): domain Eukaryota; kingdom Metazoa; phylum Mollusca; class Bivalvia; order Venerida; family Mactridae; genus Spisula; species Spisula subtruncata. Next base: position 44,828,404 of record OY787660.1, read on the forward strand.
TTAAATATTTAATGCTTGTCTTTGATATGGTGGATTCAATGGCTTAACTGTCTGTCAGTGTCCATGTATCTCAACATATCAACCAAGCTAACATTAAGATGCCTTCAAAACAGCAATATTTTAGAGGCAACATTTTGTCTACTCTTTAAACAAATGACTGATGCGAGTCATATTTAAACTTACTTAAAATCAAGAAAAGAAGATCCTTGCCGACACTTCGAAAAAGTTTCAAAAACTTGTCAAGACTTTCTAGTCAAACTTGCAAACATTCAAACTGTCAAAATGGCAGTAAACTTGTTTGTCAGTATAAAATATAATATCTGAGACTCAAGCAGTTCAAGATAGATAGATAAATTGATGCAAAACATGTGTCACAGACTCTTAGGCTGGTTCCAAGTGATACATTATCTAAATGTGTGCGACAGACATGTCCAATCAGAGACTCTGGTTGAAAGTATCTGAACTAAATATCTAAACTCTGGTTTCATGTCATTCTTAACATGCCCATTATACAGCTTAATAATATCGTGCTCTTGCTCAGTGCATTCATTTAATCCTAAATACCACAGTACGTGGGCCCATCAATAATTTCGTGAACTAATTCTACTGTTTCATAACGCTTTGACATACTGTATAGCGGGTATATTTCGCGGGGGTTTAATTTTCGCTATATTCGCGGTCAACATCGATTGCGCGAAATCTAAACCCCGCGAAATAATCACCAACAATATACACATTTTACAAAGAGAGACAATGCACCAAGGAGCTTTAAGAACTAATCCAACATTACTTCGCAAGACGTACAAAACGACACATTGTGTCGCTTCAGTAAAATACGGAAATAATAAATAGACTACGACATGTATAACATATGATTAGAAATTGGATATATTTAAAGAACGCGTTTAAATCTCTATGCATGCATATCAATATTGTTTGAAGGTTTGAAGTTTTAGCCGTTTCATCACACTTGTTAAATTTTAATAATAGTTTTGTTTGCGGAACGTGTAAATGTTTGCCGCAATAATAATATTTGTTTGCAAATAGATCTACATATTTTTTCTTATAGTGTTAGCAGTTAATGATCAGTATGTTTGGTTTATTGCGTTTCTTTATATTCGCCATCGGATATCCTTATAAGCGAGGCCCCCAGCAGACTTTTAGTATTTTGGGGATAGTGCATGATACAGAAGATGCTCTAATTCCAGAAGCATCCCTTGTTCTTTTTGTATGCCATATACTTATACATACCCGGTTCAAAATCTCATCCGAAAGACAATCAGTAATTTTAGTTGGCAAGCCGTGAATTCGGAGATCAGTAGTGACTATTATACTGTTTACGTTTACCTTCCCTTCCATGTTTACCAACAAGGTTTTAATTTCGCGGTCAAGGTCGTTAGCGCGAAATCAAGACACCGTGAATTCAAAAGGATCCTATTAACGCGAAAATTGGAAACCGTGAAATATACCCGCTATACAGTAGCTTATTCAAATTTTGCATGGTCAAATATAATTTATTACCCAATTAATTAAGCATAAAAAGTGATTGATGATGTCACTATTTATGACGTCATATCAATATTCTAACGCCATGTCATTGGCGTTCGTTATTAAAAATGGCGTCGCGTGGTATGATCGAGTAACGTTTTGTATTAAAGATTTAAACATGACTCGGGCAATATGTCTTCTACATTCAGAAAAGTTTGCATGCAGTAAATATGGACTCTTGGTAATCGAATAATGCAATTTCATTGTCGAAGAAGTACTTAAACGGCAATAGAGGAGCAAACAAAGACGATAAGTATATTCGCCGACCATTGGTTGTTTAAATTGGCGGTCGGTAAAGTGTATTGACCATAATATTTTGCAACATACAAATAATGACTTGTAATTAATGTGTTTCTCCGAAAGCTACTGTTATTAGACACTATTGTAGCAATAATTAAATCTCAGTTGTTATCGGCTATTAAATAAAAGCACATACAACTTCAAATGTATGGAATTCTGATATACCATGACAATTCGCCAATCCGTAGCCGCAGCGTTGTTTCGGACACAACCTAGGACTTGAATATAAAACTGTTATAGCACCCATCCTATAACCCAGAATTGACTATGGGCTACTTCTGACAATTTCCAAAACTCAAAAATAGCCTGCATGGTTAGAAATACGAGCCCCGAGAGAAGTTGTGTGCGTCATAAACAAAACATTGCGGGAGATGTCACGTGACGGCCTGTAACATGTGCTCCGGTTATGGATCGAGCAATGGAATAAATGCAAACTGTGCACGGGATATTACTTTAATAAGGAATAGAGGCTAAAAGTGTGTAAGTCTATTTATACTCGCTACATAAAATTAGTTCACGAAATTATTGATGGACCCTCGTATATCATTATTTGTACCAAAGTCCATAAACACCTTGCAATATTTGATTTGACAGCAAAACTCTACAAATTGTATTTCTGTTAATAAATAGTCTCAATTCATTCATATACTGCTATGTTTGTACAAGGTTTCATTGACTTAGCATTGTTGGTATGCAGCAGTATTATTAATCATGATTCAGCCTTGTATTTCGCACTATAGATGCACCTTGGCCTACGATAAAGCTATTTCTAGATCCAACCTTTGCCATCTTTCCATTTAGATATGACTAAAGTATTTTACTTAAACTGGTTTTCAAATGATCTAGCTATCTTCTCTTCGATAACTGGACCTTTGTAGAGGGCGGCATTAATGAATGAGGGTATTACACTATTCTATTCTGAAGGTGTTAAAAGTGGAGCTATTAAGAAGTGACATTGGTAGACCCTGAAGTTTTAAATGTCCTTTTAATACCCCAGCGGTGTCAGATCTCAGATTATTCTGCTATAAAATAACCCTATAGATAGTTTGTATTGGTTCCGCATTTATAGCAACAATACTGATCATAAGGTATCAATGCCATTATTGGTTTGTCATGACATTCCGGTCTTCGCTTGATATGAGAAGATTTTCTTAAAATCTGCAATATGCACATCGAGGGGTGCCCGCAAGACTGTAGTTAAACTTCATATGATTAAAGAAGGACTTACTAAAGTCTTGCAGGCACCCCTCGACATGCGAATGCGAAAATTTTGATGAAGCAATGCATGTTTGTAATGCTTCCTGTCCTGTGACCTTAAGGTAGTGCCATTATTAAATCCTTCAAGGGCTATTTATAATGAGAAATCCTGTTATGTTTCTGAAAATTTAAAAAAGCACCATTAAAATGCCATCTATTTTTATTGGGTATCTCTGCATCATCTCAGCAAATATTAAAGTTTATGATCTCAAGTTCCTCTAATTTACTGACTTTTACATATTTATACTCATTTGAGACTGATTAAATTACAACTCTTAAATTTTAAGTATGTATTTAGCACCCTGTGGTCGTATTTGTGGACATATTCACCGCCAGCTCGTACAATATCGGACACTCCAATATTTAAGTATGTAAAGTAAACCCCACGATATATCACCAATAATACCCGTCTTTCACGTCCTTCATCAACACTACTGTTTTATAACATTGTTGAAGTATACTGGTAGTATACATGTAGGTATATACTCGTCTTCTTAAATTTAAATTCACTCAAGTATTGACTAGGTTTATATCAATTCACAATTCAATGAAATTACATTCATGAATGAGACCGCTGGGGTATCGGTATATAAAGAAAATTGTAAATTTATATTTCAACTTTTTTTCAATGTATATTTTTCAGTGTACATTATGTGCTATTTATACTCCGATACGCCCTGTGACTCCATTGATAAAGTGTACATTATTTTCGTAAGTGTACACTTTTTGATTTGTAAGAAAGTTGTTTGTACAAATCATTTACTCAGAAAATAATTGGTCAATCATGACAAATCCGCTTATAACTACATGAACAGTTAAATAAATGACATACTGTAAAATCAATAATATTAGAGGGCCATTTAATTTCGTTAATTTGTGGATGATTTCAACCACGAAAATCCTTTAAATTACATTGAACTTTCCACGAAATGGTCTTTTTCACCAAATCCACAATTTTTGTCACATTGAAATTTAATTATTTTTACTCGTCAAAAACATGTAGCTAGAAAATTGTAAGTCCACCCAAAGATAGTGCAATATTCGACTGTACTACTGTAAAACCATCTTATTTGTGGCTTTTACTGGAATCAATAGTGTAGATAACTAAATCATGAATTCCAATATTCTTGATTTATTTAGGCCAGAACAAATTTTAGAGAAATTGTTTATTGTTTTGTAAACTGCAAAATGGGGAGCAAAATTTATATCATTGTAATGACCAAGTAAAGTAAAAATTAATTATAGCAATTGAAGCAAAGTAACAGAATATTCATACCAAGCAAAATTTATTTTCTTATTATTCCCAAGAAAAGCAGTGCTTTTACAGTATTTTTTAAAGTATTTGTAACAATTTAAGCGAATTTAAGATTTAGCTGTAAAAATTCATTGTGCAATTAATTACATGTACAAGAAACCTGAATATATACAGAATACAAATAGTTACTGTAATTGTCTATCAGGTGAATTTTATTCTATATATTAATATGACTGTGAGCGTCAACATGGGCAGTGTTATGTGTATTAGAAATAAAACAATACCAATATTTTCATAGAAATATGACAATTGTGAAAATGAGATACATAAATTTCTACCTTTGTGCACTAAGTCCTTTATCAATGAATGAAGAAAACTAGATGCAAGTTTATTATAAGCACTTATAGGTGTATAAACACATTGACACTTGTGTGAATTTTAATCACAAGCTAATTAAACCTATGAATGGACATTTTTGGACAGTTAACTTAATCCCTTTGGTACATTATAGGCCAAGCACATTTTTACATTAGAACTATATTTTCTATGCTGCGAATGATGCTCTGTTCATGGATTGTGCAAGGAACTTTTGGATAACCATGGTCTCTCTGGGGATCATTTTGCTTCGCCTCGGACAATTATGTTGTTTGTCCTTCCGAAACTGTACAATAACGCTTGTAAGAAGACACTTTTGAACGAAAACTAGTACTGTATCTAATACTTAATGTAGTCGGCATAATTGTCAACAATTGGTATACGTGAAATTGTTGAAGGGAGTTAAGAATGCGGTCTCATGGATTATCTACGTGTTTTAACCGTGTCAGACCAGGGTGTTAAGTATTTGACGTGGATTGGGAGCGGATAAAATATTGTTTTCTTTCCTGTATTTACAATGTGGATTAAGTCTATGTAATCAGTATACTGGGTTATATACTGGGTTATACAGTGTTATACTATTTATTATGTATTAGTTGGCTTAAGTTTTATACCTATATTGAAAAATCTTCAAATTGTGTCTTCAAATTCTCTCGGATTATTATTGGGAATTTGGAATTTACAGTCGGAATCTGATATTTACAACATTTTTCTGAAGGTAAATTATATCATATTTTGACTGTTTATAGACAATTTGCAGAAGTTGCGCAATATTTAAGTGGCTTGACAGGTTTAATACTATATGATTTGTCATTCTGATTTTACAGCCACACCTATCAACACCTAACCTATGTAATACCATGTGATTGCTATCAATCTAGTGTAACACATTGTTACCTGTGACATAGTGGCTGTCGTCCTAGACAGAAGGAATCCAGATTTTACCAAGTTTTTGTTTGCATTTTGATATCTTACGGAAATCTTTTAAGTCTTTAAAAAGTCTTTAAAATCCTTTGAAATTATGAGCCTTTCATGATTTTTTGGTTCTGTTTAATGAGATATCAATGTATTGTTATTGTTTTTGTTTTGAGGACATTACAATTTTTAGTCATGTAGGTTTCAACATTTGATATAAAGGTGGGAAATTCCTGCTATGTTATTTAGTCCTCAATATTTTCATGCTTCTTTTCATCTACTCAAAAGGAGTTGGGTAACATTGACTTTGAGATTTAGACCTTTGGCATCAATTTTGTAGACAAACCCTTTGCCTTCATCATTTTAGAATGCATTTTGAAAACCTGTCCTGAAAGCAGCTTCCCACTTTTGTGTATAATGGTGGGCATACCATACGGCTTTTTGGCTATTAAAGTGATGGCAGGTAAAAAGATGTCCTAGCAGTTGAGTTTCTGGCATAAACTGTGACATATATGTTTCACAAATCTATTAAGATGCACGGGTAGTGCTCATTCTAACGTGTCTTGTAAAAATTGGTAAAAGAATAAAATATGGTTGTTTTTATGTTTTTGTTGACAGATTTTAACTTGCAGACTTAGCCAAAAAGTCACTTGGGATGTTCACCCTTTGTATCTAACAATGTATTGCAGAATAATAAAACACAGGTTTGTCAAATACAGCCATTTTTGAGACACATTAAAAAGACATTTTTCCCTAATACAGTTTTTAAGCCCTTTCAATAGATGTCCATAGTATTTCATAGAAATATAATATTTCTTAGAACTCAATACCTATCCTTCTGTCCTTTAAGGAAGTGTTCAATGAAACCTTTTAAACATAGTCATGATAGTCAGGGCCGTATACGGAGACAAAATAACACTGAGGCAAATATTGTGTAGTGTCTAAAAACGCTTTTTGGGATCTTTTTTCTTTAAAACATCAAATTTTCACCAAGGCAGCTTGACTACAGGCCGGATAGTGTACGGAGATACAAGTAGGCTTATTGATAAATAGTTTCCGATTGACTGAAGGAAAGTACCTCACTACACACAAGTCAAGTTTCAAGTGGAGACAACAAGTTTACCAGGTAACACTGAAGATTAGAGGATTAAGGAGACAGATAACAGGTGCTTGTGATGGGGAAAATGAATAATTAGATCAGCATAGTACACACAGTGGAGCAAATGTCTTCTTGGATGTCATTTGTAGCCTTTAGTGTTGTTAAAGTCTCATGGTTTTGCTGTTTTCTGGACTGAGTCCGTCTTCATCCCGGCCAGGACATAAGGCTGTCACCACAGCTTGCTATTGGACATGAACTTGTGCCGTCTGGTTGGCCTCTCCCCATGACATTCTGGATCTTTGGAGCTCACAGTATTGCTACACTGACACTGTACTTTTCTTATATAAGTTATATTAGTTAGATGTTGATCCAGAAATATTCTACCTCTCCACAGAGCATCAACCTCTGTTCAACAACCAAATTTTAAACATACATTATGATCTGGAACAGTCTCCTGAAAGTGGTCACAGGATACTGGTTGTAACATCCTAACACTGCCAGGGCTCCTGGAGCTAATTAATAAACACCAGTAGCTTTCTATACTTAAATTAGTTTGAAAGCAGCTGCTGTATTCTGTTTTACTTTTCATACATCCCCAATGGCACGAATTCATCTTTAGCTTACAAATAAATATTAAACTGTGACTTTTTCCTCATATAGATCTGTTTAACCATAAAGTTCAAATGGTATGATCTACCCAGGGTTTTAATCAAATTTACCACATCACTGAACTGCAATACAATGTATACATATATAGAATGGTGGGCAATAAAAATTGACTATAAACAGCCTACAGATCCAGGTGTATAAACATAAACAAGTTAAATGTCATCATCCACTTTGGTCACATATACAAAACTACTAATTTTTCATTGCCTTTAAGTTGCTATAATTTTGCAAGTATACCAGTATATAGGGTACGTTTAAACGAACCAAGAAGTCTTTTTGGCTGGTCGAACATCTGTAGGTTTTTGCTGGTGCCGGATCTTCCCTTATTGATTTCAAGGGGAAAACTCTTTTTCAGAAGGACACCTAGATTCCTTGTATCACCCATCTGCCTATCCCTCGAAGGAGGTCAATGGCCTCATTTGGTAGGGGATAAAAGACTGTAAATGCACTTTTGACTTTCTTGATCAAACTGGGAACGGAAAAAAATAACAACAACTTCATCACCCAGGTCATGTCTAATCTACTGTAGATTCAACAAGTTTTACTAATAAAGGAACTATCCCATTCAAAAGAATAGCAGGAATTGCAGTTAACTGAACTTTACTCAGGTATACCCAGTTTACCTAACATACTAGCTAATGTTTACAACCATTATCAATTATCTTTGAATGGACTGTTCTTCAATGTTTTCCTATAAGTTGTCATCTTCTGGCAACAGAAAAATGATAGCACCAAATATCAGGCAATTTAAAACTCGATACAATCTGTAAATTGTTGTTGTCCCCTTATCCCTAATGGGATTGCAGATTGATAAGGTCTGAATTGGAAATAAATGATTTTGTTATGAGCAAATGATCAATCTATACTGTCTGATCTCAAAGCTTCCAATATAAATATGTTGATATAAACTAGGTGTAATCTATAATTGCTCTCCGTAAATTGTTCAGAACTTTGTCCTGGTATTTTTAAGTAGCGTTCCTTCTGTATATTCACTAAGTGTTTGTATTTAAGATAATAAAATTAGTGTATTGAAATCGTTGAGTTAGGGATTGCAGTTGTAGAAATTTAAGGTATATTTAATTTCGATAGGACAAAATGTTGTGGTTTTGGTAAAAAGTACCATTTCGATGGGACGTTAATTAGTTGATTTAGCATTTCAGGTAATGGTCAAAGTTATTGTTCAATGGGATTTGATTTTGTGGTTGAAGGTGAACCACAAAATGCAGGAAATTAAATCCCCCAAGAAAATTAATGATTTTACAGTATGAAACATGATAATAGTGTTTTCAAAGGTTTACTTGGAATGGTTAAATCTGTATTTAATTTAATTATAATTAACCGTAATTCTAATGAATCTCACACCAGTCCTGAGGTTATGGACATGGTCCTCTGATAAAGACGTCATAAACCAACCACCTATGAGCAGCCATCATACTTATGTACCATTGTACCTAAAAATATATTTTGACTGTTTTTACATAAATTTCAAAGTGACTTTATTTTTATAATTGGTGCATAATTTTTGTTGTTAACTAGCCATGAAAGGAGGAAAATGGTTGCCATGCTTAATTAATGTACTTCAAATATGATTACTTTGTGACTTAGAAAAACACTGTTCGTGTAATTATGATGTTTCTAATGTCATATTTTAGTTCCATTTTGTTACATGTGAGTGCAAAAAACTTATCATTCTGAAGTTTTTAGATGTTTCTTACATAATTATAAGATTATAGGTATTGTGGTTTTAAGTGCATTTTAATTAGTTTTCGAAACTCTCCATATTTGTACTTAAAACGAGAATAAATAAGGTTTTAACTGTGGCATTTCAATGTGTTGGAGATAGATCAGAGAGTCATGTATTTCCGAAATCTTTGTTTTTAATTATTAGAAACAAGAGCCAAACTGTTACAAAATATCCCCATCGACCATTGGCAATATTATGATAAATAAAATGAAACATGTCCTATAAACATAGTCACTAATTTTGATGAGGGTTTGAATTAAAATATAGACAAGTAAGTGAAATCACTGGATGCTGTTGTCCAATCGCCTGCTAGCCCGTCAAGGGTTTTTGCGCAATACTTCCATTTTCGAAAGGGCGTATAAAAATCCAAAATTATTCACGTTTTCTTTATAATCATGTGTAAGATAATCTAATATTTATCAATGCCGAGTAGTTAAAGCTGAAATGTATTCAGTTTATTTGTATTGAACTTGGTGGGAGGGATGGTGGTGTATTCTAGGCATAAATGCAGGCATTACGTGGACCAGTTTCTGAACTTCCTTGTTCTAATCTGTAGTGTGGGTTTCACGGAACACTTCATATCTATGTACATGTACTGTGGTAGATAAGGAACTGCTCATTTCTTGTATTTTGTTGACCAGAAATTCATAAATTATTCTGTGTACTATAAAAACTTTAGTGAAAGTAATAATGATATGTATGTATTAAGGCGTTGCAACTTTTGCATTAACAAACTGCATGAGTCTCCAGTGGATTTGTCTATAAAGACTTTTATTACCAAAGGTGTTCAAATAAGTAAAAATAGCCATTATAAAATGTGCATACTTTTTCATCCTTTTGAAATCATGACTTCTGGTGGTTAAAAAGCTTAATGTATTAAGTCATTAGAAAATCTTGTCTGTGGTTGACAATTTTTTAAAGAAAAACTAAAAGAATATTATTGCCATATAATTTACATAATAATTAGAAACATTGTCTCAACCTAAATGGGGGGACATTTCCTTCAAGTTTCAAAAACTTCTTACTGAAAATTGTGAAACAAATACATTTATTTTTAGGCATGCCTCAGTAAACTTGAAAAGTTTTATTGGGTGGGGAAAATGTTTTTGATTAATCAGTAGTTGAAAGCTTATGTTTCATGTGTATTTTATCGGCCAATATAAATTATCGCTTTGTAACACCGAACACTAAAAACCTTAAATGACTTTGCTTGAATAGTTTGGCAATCAAAATAAGGTTAAAATTAATCTGTTACACAATGGAAGGAATGCAATTTGTCATTAATTACATGTCGGTTATTGTTCATACACTGTAGGAAGGATTATATAAGGTCAGTAGAGGTGTGTGTATGATTTAAATGCCATTTATATTGATTTGTTTTAAGTTCAGCTAGTGTTTTAATGATTTATTAATATCGGTAAGTATGTCAGTTTCCTGAAAGTCGTATTTGCATAATTGATAATTGTTTGGCTTCCTTAATTTTTTATCGAATTGCAATACAAGCTGTACCAAATACGAATGGGGAGACTGAAAAATAGTTTCCAACTTAATGTTTATTAACCTTTTTGTTCTCCAAATGCTATTATTCTTAAATTTGTAGTGATGCAGTTGGGCATTGATAGAAGACTGTTAATTGTTTGGGCCTTGTAGGATGACTATCAGGCTAGTGTTACTTGTGTCTTGTAAAGACAGTGGTGAGATAGGTGGGCGTTGTTGTCATCGGGCTTGTGCTTCTTTTACCATGGATGTATAATATGTCTTACTAATATAAATGATAGCATTAATTGTAAAATGGTATTATCGTATTACATGTCGGTACTATAGTACTGTTGACATAAAGTGATAAATGATAATCATTATGAATAATGTACATATATGGATATGAAGTGATAAACTGTATCTCGTTTCTCATCATATTTGATTACTTTTTAAGAATTTTGCGGAGATGAATTATTAACGCAATCAATACATGTATGATCTCACATTTAATTGATGGAAGACATTTATTCCGGATTCCGCTACAGTATACTATGCATAAGCAGTTTTATGATTGATTTTCAGGGATTTTAATTGAATTGACTACTTTAATGTACCGGTAATTTAAATAGTGTTTATGTGATTTATTATGATCGTTTTTGCATCCATCTGCAATTACTAGCTGGTACTAAAATAAAATTTTAATAAAAAACTTTCATAAAAAAACTTTCATTAAAAAACTTTCATAAAAATTATTAACGTAGGAATGCTGCATGTACGATTAACCGTAAGAGAAACTTACCTCAGTTTTAATATAAATGATAAGATGGCTGGTGAATGCATGTGTTCATTTTGTAACAAATGTTTTTGCATGATGGAGTGTTTGACAAATGGATTATGAAGAGCTTTGTTTATAAAAGATAATGCATTTAGCGGTAGATTTCTGATGCATGTCATAAATACCACATTCTGTAAAACATTCAATTTCGATGGGACGAAATTTCGTGGTTTTAGTAAAAAGGACCATTTCTATGGGACATTACTTCATGGAATTTGCATTTCAGGTTAGAAATACAAAGGTCACAATTATTTTTCGATGAGATTTGGTTTCGTGGTTGAAGGTGAACCATGAAATCCACAAAATTAATTCCCCCATGAAAATTGATGATTTTACAGCAGTGCAGGCATTGAGATTGAAATTTATTATTTTTCTAGGTAGACAAAGTATGTAGTCAAACATAGGATTCCACTTTCATTGTTTGTTTGGGTTCCTGACCCCTTCATGTTTTCTAATAGTGCAGTTTATGCCTAATATTTAACTAGATTGTTTATGAACTTGTACATTTTGTAAATAACTTTTTGTCGTCTGTCATGATGTCACTTATGTAACGTCCTTGAGTAACTAGATGTAGACTCGCAGTCTGTGATATCCTCTTCATACATTTCTTTCGACTTCAATTTTTAGCTCATCTGGGCACTTCACTCACGTGCCTCCGTAGCTCATTGGTTAGTGTGCTTGCAACCTAATCTCGTGACCCGGGTTCGAATCCCGATGGAGGTACATATTTATGCCTGCCATATTTCAGTAGAAATAAAGCAAATAAAGGCTATGTTCGGCATTTTAAAGTTGCAATCTTTCGGGACCTCTCTTTAATTTGTTGGTTGCCACTTGGATCTTGTCATATTATTGAGGATTTGAATTAGAATAGATTGTACTGACATTTTATGAATGTCAGAATCTGTTTGATACAGAATGAAACTTGGTCACATAGTATCAAAGATTGACTATCATTTTGCTGTCTGTGTCATAATTGTGTGTAATCAGGTGAGCGCTTTAGGTACAAATGACCCTCTTGCTTCTTGATAAATAATATAAGAAATATATTTCAAAAGATTATTGGAATAAGGAAAAAATTACCATCACTATTAGAGAATTCAATTATTAATATCTTATATCTTAAATATGAATTTTTAGCTGTCTCATAAAGAATTCTAATGTCTGTATGAGAGGCTGCGAATAGTTTTACAGTTATGAATGAATAGTTAATTGCTGTGAAGGTAAAATCTATGGAAATTTGAAATCTTCTATTCTGCTACATTGATATATCTTCGACTTGCACGATGCAGTGTTGGATTTAAGTAAATTTGTTTCATTTAAAAAATTCCATATTTGGACTTTTGTTTACAAAGTTTTGTGTCATATCGTTGTGTTGTTTGCTACATGACCTGGTGTCATATTGTCATAGATTGATAATAATTATTGTCCAGCGGGACATGGTTGTGTGGTATCATTTATACTAGAGATAAATGAAACGGTTGTCAAGGAATTGTCAGACAAGACTTTTATTGCTTAGTTTGAAGGTTTATATTCACAGTTTGTTCAAAGGATTTCTTTCCTAGCTGGAAAGCTGTTGGATCTTACCGGTGTAGTGTTTGTCCTTGCATGTTCAAATGTATGGGAGCTTTTGGCCAAAGAGTTTTTGTCCTGCTGACCCGTCCAAAAAGCTGTATGTAATTATATTATATAAAGGCTGCTTGTGGTGTTATTGAAGTTTTTTTGCAGCATTCTTCATTTTTTTCATTCATTAAAACCTATGATACTTGCAAGGAGTAGTTTAAGGTCACACAGTTGTATACTTGTACAGCCATATTGTAGGTAAACACCAATTTCTATGATCTGTTTGGATATTTTCTTGTTCAACCATAGCCACATTTATGCTACATTAATACCACATAAAGACCTTACTCAGCAGCATATTATACCAGGTACTTGAGATTGTGATTGAGTTGACACTTTCCTATATAATATTATGTTCGCATTTGTGTACTTTCAGGTAAGGGACGGACCTCTGCGAGATTCTTTCTTCATTGTGAATAGGATTATGTGATTTCATTGTGTTATATTTATGGAGTAAATTGAAAGTGTTCATGAATGGAGTAACTAAAATTTGAGCGAGGTAAGGATGTCATTTTCATTCATAAATAGTTTGATAAGTTAATTCTAAATTTAATTTTAGTTTCATGAAAACATTGACATGTTTGTACCAGTCCAAGGAATGCAGATTATTTAAAAAAAATAGTATTAAAAACAGTAGGTATATGAAAGCACTGGTAACCAGTGCTTTCATATACCTACTGTTTTTAATACTATTTTTTTATCCAGCTTGTTTGTCATTTAACCTGTATATAGGGGCCAGCTTGTCAGTTAACATGTATAAAGGAACCAGCTTGTCAGTAAACCTGTATATAGGAACCAGCTTGTCTGTTTACCTGTATATAGTAACCAGCTTGTCTGTTTACCTGTATATAGGAACCAGCTGGTCAGTTAACCTCAATATAGGAACTAGCTCGTCAGTTAACATATATACAGGAACCAGCTTGTCAGTTATCATATACAGGAACCAGCTTGTCACTTAACTGGAATAGAGGAACTTTCTTGTCAGTTAACTTACATTAAGGAACCAGCTATTCAGTTAACCTGAATACTTGAACCGGCTGGTCTGTTTACTATGTTGAGGAACCTGCTTGTCAGTTGACCTTAATACGGAAACCAGCTTGTCAGTTAACATGTATAAAGGAACCAGCTTGTCAGTTAACCTGTATATAGGAAACAGCTTGTCAGTTCACATGTATAAAGGAACCAGCTTGTCGTTTAATATATAGAGGAACCTGCTTGTCATTTGACCTTTGTACGGAAACCAGCTTGTCAGTTAACATGTATAAAGGAACCAGCTTGTCAGTTAACCTGTATATAGGAACCAGCTTGTCAGTTTACCTGTATACAGGAACCAGCTTGTCAGTTAACATGTATAAATGAACCAGCTTATCAGTTAACCCGTATATAGGAACCAGCTTGTCAGTAAACCTGTATACAGGAATCAGCTTGTCAGTTAACCTGTATATAGGAACCAGCTTGTCAGTTAACCTGTATATAGGAACCAGCTTGTCAATTAACCTGTATATAGGAACCAGCTTGTCAGTTAACTTGTATATAGGAACCAGCTTGTCAGTTAACCTGTATATAGGAACCAGCTTGTCAGTTAACCCGTATATAGGAACCAGCTTGTCAGTTAACTTGTATATAGGAACCAGCTTGTCAGTTAATCTGTATATAGGAACCAGCTTGTCAGTTAACTTGTATATAGGAACCAGCTTGTCAGTTAACCTGTATATAGGAACCAGCTTGTCAGTTAACATGTATACAGGAACCAGCTTGTCAGTTAACCTGTATATAGGAACCAGCTTGTCAGTTAACCTGTATATAGGAACCAGCTTGTCAGTTAACCTGTATATAGGAACCAGCTTGTCACTTAACAAGCATATAGGTTCAAGTTTTGAAATACAATAAATGTAACAGTATGTTATAATGAATTAGTTGTTCATTGCCATATTTGTAGGATATTAAAATATTTATCTACCAGCAAATATAGAAATTGACACGTTATCATATTTAGGTATATAATTTCAAATAATTAGCAATTTAAAATTATGCATGCTTGGTGTTACAGGAATGACTGCTGTGTGAAATACTCAGCTGTTTCTTCTGTTTATTTCTTGTAAAGGCCCGTTAATTGCCTTTGCTAGATAAGCAAAGATTGATATTCGTTTTCAGTGTTCAATTTAACCATCATGTATTCAGTAGATCAATCAAAATTTACTTATTTTGAAACTCATTTCATAAAATTAATATATAAGTAAGAAATTTTAATATAATGAATAATTCATGAATTTGGGAAACCTAGCCAGGCTATAGTACTTGGTGTTCTTTTCCAACTTAGTTCATTGCAATCTCTTCATATTAAAATTTTAATAAGAACCTTAAAATTCAAATGTCACCTGGGGTAATTGAATTGGATCCAGTGGGTAATCTGTATGGACAAGAAATTAATGTATGTGTACTCATTGTAATGAGCCATTTCTATAGCTTGGCTATTTTGACCTGAGCCTGACCTTTATGCAAGAATATATTACAAGGTTCTTGGTTTGAATATATCAATTTCCGCAAGCAAATCGTGCAATATCAGCATTTAAGATTTGTGTTTGTATTACATCTCGAGCGTCTTCGTGATACTCCCCGATTATGAAAACATACAAACAGTGTTATAAACATAGACAATATATTGACTGTTTAATTATGCTAATCAATAGGTCAGGCTCATGTCAATGTGGCCAAGCTATAACAGTCGCGGCCTTCAGGGTTCTCCATGACAGCAGTCAGCAGGCCAAATTGTCTGCTTAAAAACCATTTTGGGCTGGCTGTAAATGTGAAATTTATGCACAATTTGAAGAAAATAGTTGCATAAAGGACCTTATCAGGCCTGTTGGCTAAGTATTTCGGCCTGCTAGTTAAAAACTTATTGAGAACCCTGGGCCTAAATTATGTTCATTTTGTCTAAATGAAAATCATGTCTGGCTTCACAATTTGAGATGACAAGTTTCAAAACAAAAACAATCTAATAGAGTGGTTTCTGCTTGAGTAATAGTGTGAGAAACTGAAAACTTTATATATACTTGTGGTATACATTTATTCATCAAGTCATGGTAAGATATATTATAGCAATGTTATATCAGATAGTATTCATATGTTAACTTGATGGAGGTAATAAACTGTACTTATAATATACCTGATAGGGTATATTGTAGTGGTAACTGGGGTATAACCATGAGCCTATTTCCTAATTAAAACACTACCAAGCACTCAATAGCGCTATTCTAGGACAAAGCTTGCGTCCCAAAAGCGCTACCTAGCGGACTAAACAAAAAATCTTTGCTACTGGTAGGCACTTGCCAATAGCAGACCTTAAAGCACAGCAGACACTATGGAGTGCTACCCAAGCAGTCTGTTGCTCAAGGAAGCGCTCGGTAGTGATCAACTAGCAAAGTGCTGAGAAACGGTATGCTATCAGTATGCTGGCTTATTAGACGTAGGAAAATCCTCAATAACTCCATTTGAAGCGGTTTAGATAGGCAACTGAGGCTCCATGTTCTCAACATAAACTGCTAGCATAGGTACCAACAGGATACTCATAGAGCCTAAGCTGCAGCCACAGTCCACTGCTCAGTCAGGTACAGAGTACCCATAGAGCCTAAGCTGCAGCCGCAGTCCATTGCCCAGTGGTTAGTGTGCTGGGTATGTTACTTGGAGATCCAGGTGTGATCTCCTGTCATGACAGGTCCATGCATATCATTCTTTATTTCTTCCACATGTAGAAAAGTTAAGCTGGTTCCTGGAAGGGTAATTTAGTAAGCAACTTTGTTTGCCCTTCAAATAGATGGGTATAGACGGGTGACAGTAAATGATGATTAGTTTTACCTTATAGCTAGTTATTGTTTTTCACCTGATTGCCATTACCAGTTACTCGGTGATCTGCCTTCAGCTGTGATATCTATCTATTACATTCATTATGATTGTATTGTCATTTTTTAGGTAGGAGAACATTACATTAAACATGTAGCTTAATATTTTATACATGAAAGATAGAATAAAGATACATAAACTCACTGTATATTGTCAATATGATGACAATACTGTGTTGAGTCCCTACAGCCAAGCCTGTGTAATTGTCACCTAGATTACTTTTTCAACGTCCCATATAAGCAAGTCAGGATAATAAATCCCTATTCGCTATAGTGTAAGATATATCAAGCTTACTAAGTACTCATTTATTACTAAAATATACCAAATGTATAGAAACCAGTATTTGGTGGTGTTATTATGATGGGCCCAATATCACAGTGCATGACACGGTGCCTTTAAGGAGACCCACAGCAATTAATTGCTCTGACATTTTTTAAGTGCTTGTACTCACATCTATTGGGTTTGTATTGGATTGTCTGGAGACCAATTGTCAGCTACAGTGCCACGTGGCAATGGCACCTGCCCCAGCATTGCTTGTATACCAGCTAGATGATGACAACATTATCCTTAGCACTGAAGCATTATGATAATCATAAATAAATGTTTGTTGCTGCTGAATGTCACATCGCACAATCATTGCAACTGCTTGGAATTGATGGAAAACATTGATAAAATATCCTGTTGATTATATAGTCGATTCAATAAGTAATACTAATGAGGGAACTATCCCATTAGAAAGAATTGCGGGGATTTCCATTAACTCAGTTATTCCCAGTTTAAACCTAGATAAACATAGTTTAAGTGACGGGTAAGCTAATGTTTACAAGCAGTTCTCATTTAACTTTGAACAGACTGAATCTTCATGCAGTATCGGTTCAATTAAAAAATAAAAATATGTTAAATGTTGTTACTATTTCAGGTGAACATGTAGATAAGAGTGGAATAATGGACTTCAAATTATAACATTTACTGTAAGTCATTGCTCCTATCTATAGTATTCTATCTTACTCTTTCAATGGCATATTTAATGTATTCCTTTTCCTGTAAAATCATTAAATTTCGTGGGGTATTTAATTTCATGGATTTCATGGTTCACCTTTATGCACGAAATCAAATCCCTTCGAACAATAATATTGACCCTTTTATTTATTACCTAAAATGCAAAATCCATGATTTAACGTCCCTTCAAAATGTTCTTTTTTTCCCAAACCACGAAATTTCGTCCCATTGAAATTAAATGGTTTACAGTGATAAGTTTGCTGTTATTACCTGTGTTCAACAACAATCTTAATGAGCAATCAACTGTTTGTAGTTGTTCCTGTGATGTCTAGCATGTATTGATTTCTGCTTATCATTTATTGACTGAAAACAAATAGCGGCATGTTAGCGGCATGTTAGACCATTTGTTTCAGACTTGTTTTACTGTCATCCAGGGTGTATGTACCACTTAAAACAATTGTAAGCTCGGCTGTTGTTATTGACACATTTATCTTACCAGGCTCTTTGATTCATTTTTTAATGAAGCTGTTGGAGTTTGCTTGTATTTCTATGGTCTGTTGACATAATCATGTGCTGGCTTGCAAAAGATTGCTAGTGCAATGCATCAGTCAGTTGCATCCACATGCATGGTGGATAGCGGGTGAAACGGCTTTGTTTTTACCTTCCAGCTTTCCCCGCACTACCACAGGGAAAATATTTAGATGTCATGACCCAGAGAAAAACTGGATATTTTACCGTCAGCTGCACATGCAGGGTGGGAAATGGTGGGGAGTTTTGACAACCCAAAAGTAAAAATCCCACCCATCACCTGGGGTGGGGAGGGGATGGATGCAACTGACTGGTGCATTAGTTACTTTCTCTGACTCCAAATATATTTGTTGTCTGCTCATATGTTATAAAAGTTTTACTAATTTTGTAATGGACATCGTATTTCAGACATGGTATCCATGAGAAGATTGTAACCATGGCAACAATGAATGGTTACCATGGTAGCGGAGGAGAGAATGAGGAAGAGCAAGGCATTGAGGATATGATCAAACTTGAGTATGTAAAACTTCATTGTTCACAAATTCATAAGGCACAATTTTTAGCTCGACCTACAGGCAGTGAGTGGCCTAGCCACAGGTTCGTGAAAAGTGTCCTACATCACCTATATACGAGTATAGAGTAAGATATTATATATATATCTAACGATCTTTGACCCTTTTCACAAACCTTTGGCTTGACCCGGCCTGCACACGCACTGAGGCATACTGAGACACACGAAGGCACTTACCTTAGTGAACATTTGAGAAGTTACCAAAGAAAGTTTCTTTAAAAATGGGTTACTAGGTCAAGTCATATAAAATGTTTCATAAAAAAGTGTTGTGTCATTATAATTATATTGATATATAAGCAATTGCAATATACTAGTATTAAAATATATTGCAATTCAAAGTACTGTAAAATCATTAATTTTCGTGGGGGATTAAATTTCGTGAATTTCGTGGTTCACCTAAACCACGAACTTTAGTCCCAACGAACATAGATTTTTACCCTTGTTTTATTACCTGAAATGCAAAATCCACGAATTCAAGTCCCAACGAAATTGTCTTTTTTACCAAAACCAAGAAATTTCGTCCCAACGAAATTAAATGATTTTACAGTATTTTATGCAATCCAAACCATTTTATGTGCGTCAGTAGGCAAGTGGAACAGTATAAAAGTCATGTAGTCACTGGGGACTACACTGGGGGACTAAGTGTTCTCTCTGTCATGTCAATATGATCTTCAAATGGTTGAATTTATTGCAACCTAATGTTTGATTTATTGTAATTCAAGATTTAAACCATGTAATATTGAAGTATACTTAGGCTTCTGGTTAAAGCCTTTGGGGTAAAACTTAAAAAATATGGATGATTGTAAGATTATTCTGGTGTCCCTGAAAAAATAGCTGATCATTTTAATGCAATTTAAACTGTTGATATGATGTGATATAGCATCGGGGTCAGCTTATGATGCATTCTCGATTATGGCTTGTGTTGACAAAACAGTCAGTAGAGATAGTGTCCCTGAACAAAAAAGGTGTTCATTTTATTGCAATTTTAACTGTTGATAGTGCGTGATAGCATCGGGTCAGCTTTAAATGCATTCTCAATTATGGCTTGTGTCGATAAGACAGTCAGAAGAGATAGTGTCACTGAACATAATAATATTAGGTGTTCATTTTATTGCAATTTTAACTGTTCATAGTGTGTGATAGCATCGGGGTCAGCTTTAAAATGCATTCCTCAAGTATGGCTTGTGTCAACCAGACAGTCTGACTCAGTAAAGATAGTGTCCCTGATCAAAATAGGTGTTCATTTTATTGCAATTTTAAATATTGATAGTGTGTGATAGCATTGGGGTCAGCTTAAAATGCATTCCTCAAATATGGCTTGTGTCAACAAGACCCGTCAGTAGAGACAGCTTTTATTATGATGAAGCATTTTTTCATATACTATTTTGTAAAATGTCTACCTTGGTAATTGAACGGAGGGAGTGGTGAAATGTTTGACTTGTCATTTCAATATAATCATATCTGTTTTCAAAATAAATTCCCAGTGTTATTTATAAGGCAAAAACAATTTCCTTCACAAATTGTGTTTATTTTCGGCTTACATCAAGTCCTTCAACAAACGGTTAGTATAACGTTGACAAAATACACTTTCTGAAGTCAATCTGTTTTGATACCTATTTATTTTTTTATTTGTATAAATTTAACACTGAAAATCCAATCAGTTATAATCAAGTTCACATGTCCACTTCCATTGATAGCATGTTTGCCACTCATTTATAAATAGTCTTTTAATACCTCCTAAAAGAAGATTTACTGGTGTGTATTTGATTTCATTGTCTTTTTATCTTATCTTTGTGAACATATATGGTTAAATGTGAACTTGATCTTTTCCACAGAAAGCTAGAATTAGGTTATTACGTCTTTTGAGGTACTTGATAATCTACCTGGGTACATATTCTTTGGCAGCTCTTCAACAGTGAAGGAAAGAAAAATCATTTTCTTTGTAGAGTAAAATTCAGCCTACTTAAAGTGTATATAGCTATATTTTAACAATCATTCAATGTCAAAATAATTACTTGCATTGTTTTTAGTATGATACTAGAGGCTACCTTAATTGCAAATTAAAACTTTGGATGGGTTCTGTGTACTTTGATTCAATCATGGAAAAGTAAACAATTTTTATAGTTTCATAGGGTGTTCTAGAACACTTTCGTATGAAGATGGACAGTTTGCATGTCCAATAAATTACAGAGAGAGAGTTGCTGTTAAAAATAAAGCATTATTTTTATCACCTAAAGCTTTAATACTCAAACTGAATACGCATTTTGATAAGCACTACTCCAAATTTATGTAATCTAACTTCAAATTTGAAATTCAATCACTTTGGTACGCAATACAGACCCGTATTTACTGAGGCACGGATTTCATGGGAAACAGTCACCAGGATTCTGAGCATCGACCTAGGCATCAAAAAGTTATGATTTTACAAGTTTTCGTGATCTTTTTTATGCCCCCCGTATCGATAGATCGGGAGGCATATAGTAATTCACCTGTCCGTCCGTCCGTCCGTCCGTCCTTCCGTCCGTTCGTCCGTCCGGCCTGGTTAACCCATATTGACCGTTTCTTCTAGCATTAAAATGGCTTGCTACAAAGTTTTCAAACTTGCATGGATGTTGTATATGACCACTCTCCACACGCCTGTATCACCTGACTCCATTTTGACCTTCACCTTGACCTAATTTTGGACTTAGACTTATTGAAAGGTAAAATTCTTGGTTAACCCAAATTGACCATTTCTTCTAGCATTAAAATGACTTGCTACAAAGCTTTCATACTTGCATGGATGTTGTATATGACCACTCTCCACACGCCTGTATCACCTGACTTCATTTTGACCTTCACCTTGACCTAATTTTGGACTTAGACTTATTGAAAGGTAAAATTCTTGGTTAACCCAAATTGACCGTTTCTTCTAGCATTAAAATGGCTTGCTTCAAAGCTTTCATACTTGCATGGATGTTGTATATGACCACTCTCCACACGCCTGTATCACCTGACTCCATTTTGACCTTCACCTTGACCTAATTTTGGACTTAGACATATCTCCCCTTTAGTATTTTTACAATAAAATTTTGTCTGGAGCGTATCTTCAAAACTATTTAACATATTGACTTGAAACTTGAAATATAAATAGATGGCAACTTGGAGAAGTGCATTGACAAAGAACCATAACTCTGTCTGTCTTAAATTTTGAATTATCTCCCCTTTAGTGTTTTTTTTATAGTCAAATTTTGCTCTGAGTATATCTTCAAATCTATTTAACATATTGACTTGAAACTTGGAATATAAATAGATGGCAACTTGGAGAAGTGCAATGAACAAGAACCATAACTATGTCTGTCTTAAATTTTGAATTATCTCCCCTTTAGTATTTTCAGAATCAAATTGTGACATGAGTGTATCTTCAAAAGTGTTTAAGATATTGACTTGAAACTTGGTATATGTATAGATGGCAACTTGGAGAAGTGCAGTGACAAAGAACCATAACACCTGTATCACCAGATCACACATGAAGTCGATCAATTTAAGGCACTGCTTTCAAATGTGGCATATTCGTTTACCATCATAAGCCCCTTATAGTTCAAAGCCATGTAACACTATCAAACATTTTAACTGAATAATGGCCCCTGATTGACTTAGCTTTTTATGGACATGGCTTCCACGGGGGCATAAGCGTTTATTGAACGCAGTCTTGTTACATTTTCTTTTTCTTATAACTTTAGTTAACATTTTTTCTTCCAATGCAAACGGTGCAAACAATTTTAAAACTTGCATGGGCTAGTGCGCATGCGTTGCTGAAACTGTTAAGGAGCACGGAGATACGAGACAACAGCATACAATATAACCTCTCCAGAGTGGCCCTTTGTAGAGCAACAGCTGCCTCTCTATAACAACACATTCAAAATTTCCCTAAGCTGATATTTACTGTCATTTTAACCTCTGTTGTGCACTTACCTCTAAACAACAGCCAATACTTGCATCTCCTAAAAGGGTGGTGCTCTACAGAGGTTTTACTGTATTGCTATAAAGTGATTGAGAAACAACCTTGTTGGCATATACAAAATGGATAAAAACTGTTCCTCAATTGGTCATTATCATGCATGATCATAAAAAAATATTTAATGCAATGCAATACAATGTACTTATCTCTCGTGTGATATTTCATTGTGGTTATAAAAGAGTTTAGTTGCACTATCATGCATGTGTGTGCATAAATTTTAAAGTCCTGCATAAAAATACAACGATAACAAGTACTGGGGGCAAAGTATGCATGTTGTCAATGACATTCTGAGACATGTCATTTTGAAAAAAAGAAATATAAAATCCTCTTCACGGTTTCAAGAAAAATTGAGCCAATGTCATTATTAAAGCCTAATGGATATATAATTTGATAATTATGTTAGTTTACTGTAGGCTGTAATAATGAAAAAAATGTGCAAAATTTCAATCTATTTAGCATTCAAACCATATAATAATTGTACACACGCGCAAGCTTCATGTTAGATTTTTTGACAATTTATTTCTCATTAAGGTATACACAATATTTGTATAAATTGTCAGGATGAATAAATCATATATCAGTATGTATATATCGTTTAAAACATGACCAGACCAACATCTCGAATAATTTGAAACACTCAGTATCAGTTGAAAACTTATACAACTAGACTTCAATATTCATTAATTAATGTACCAAACTCATACTCATTATATTACAGCATTTACACCTATCACTGTGATCATGCACTGTATCATTTCTGCCAACGCCACTGTATTAATTCAACATGTATGACATTTTATGATAACTAATTATCCTTTTTGTACCTGCTGGCACATATGGCTGCTACCAGATCCCTCCACTGACGTCTGTCTTTCGCAATATTTTCAATTTTGTCAAGGTTCTTTCCCATGCTTTTGATTTCACTAGCGATTGTTCTCCTCCATGTCTCTTTGGGTCTTCCTCTATGTCTTTTACCATCAGATGGTGTCCACTTTAGTGATGTCCTAAAATAAGTTATGCTGTATCATTGTGACTTCAGGGAAAAAAACCACTTAATATTACCTGAACCATAGTGATGGTAATGTTGCATAGTGAAACAGCTCATTGACTAGAAATATTAGTGAACTGTAACTCAGATGTCGCATCATAAACTGTTTACAACCTTAGTCATATGATAGTCATGGTTAATTTGTTACTTTGTAGTCCCAGTTTCTGTACAATTTATCGTTTTACCCCTATGACACAAACTAGTAGTCTCTACATTAAGTTTTACTGCAAAATCATTAACTTTCGTTGGGGATTAAATTTTGTGAATTTCTTCGTTCAACATCAACCAACATTTCAAATCCCATCCAACAATGATTTTGATCCTTGTATTTATTACCTGAAATGCAAAATCCACGAATTTACATCTCATCAAAATGGTCTTTTTTACCAAAACCACAAAATTTCGTCTCATGGAAATTGAATGATTTTACGTTTTCCCCTGTGACACCAGTATCGTACATTAACCTGAACTATTTGATTATGTTTGATCATTAAAGCAGAAGATATACGTACATTGTACGTACATTACCTAACTATTGCTACATAATGCTTCACCTTAAATGGGGTGGTGGGGTTACATATTTCATACAATGACAGCTGTTACATGTAATTTAACAAAACATATGTTATAATTTCATTACAATGTTTTTCTTGTTAATTTAGATAGCAAGTTTTGATTTACATAGATAAACAAATGACAGCCAGAACTAAAACATATAATTGTAAAACTATAGTCAGGTGACGTATTTAGTGTCCAGATCTGCTGGGATCACGACATGTTGCATTCATGCTGAGTCCTACGTGATGTATTTAGTGTCCGGACTGATTGGGATCTATTGGGATCACTTCATGTTGCTTTCATCCAAGTGACCATTGTTTGTTTGTTGAAGAGCTATGGATTTCTGTCATGTAGCTCCACACCAGTCGTTACCTAGCTATCCACTTCACGCCCATTTGGTGTATATAAGGCCTTGATGCTCCACATTGCTTCCTGCATGTCACAACAGTCTAGGCAGTGGCCAAATGGTTCATTCAGAGCTCTGCTTCTCATCCTATTTGGTTGTTCCACTCTATGTAATGTAGCTAGTCCCAAATTTATATGCTCGTCAGACAATGGCTGTCTACCAGGCTTCTTTTAATACTGATGATAGTACTACGGTAGTCTGATAGTACACTGATTTGGTACATTATTTATTAATACTGAATAGTAACCTCCTGGTGCAAAGTTTTGTTCATATAATATCCGTTAACGAGTGCACAAGAGTTCATGTATAGTATATACAGTCTCTCCTACAATATGGCATCTATTATTTATTGAATATGTGCAAGAATTTGTGTCTGAGATCTTTGGTACATTGTCACAATGAGTGTGTCAATGGAATATCTGAGTCTCTGCTATGATTACATAGGTATGATTATGACCAGTCGGATATTGTTGCGTTCATAATTAATTACATAACAATAACATAGAAATTATAACTCACTGTTACTTATGAAGACGATAATTATCTATGCTAAGTCCCAGTGACCATTGCTTGGTTTGGCATAAAATAGCCATTTATGTTATAAATATTGATTTGGCGATATGGTGGTAGCATCCACTTGTAATAGAAGTTTGTTAGCTTTTCATATAATCCACAAAAACTAATGTTACATCATCTTATTCATCTTACCAAAATACTATTGAAAATGTGCTTAAAACTAATAATGATGAAAGAGTAATTGAAGAAACAGTGTACAACCAAATAAATTATAACGAAAGTATATTTGAAGAAACAGTGTAAAACCAGATAAATAAGAAACACAGTTTTGTCCAATTTGTGATGAAAGTTCATTAAACCTATGTTGTTATGTTATTGATGGTTCTGTTTGTGAATAAATCATGTTACGATATTCATGTTACAGTGGTCATGTCAACTTGTTGGGAATGTAAAATCATGATAGTGAAACTTGTATAACAAGTAAATTATTGTATAAAACATTGCTAACTGTCATGTTCTTGTTAAATCAATGTTGAAATGTCTTAAATTACTATAAAATCAGAATTTTCACGAACGGTTAATTTTTGCTATTTGCAAAATCGATATAAAAGTTCTTGAAAATTTATGCTTTTGAATTTAAATAATGATAAAGAAATTAGCATTTAATTTTTCGAAATTAACAAAATTGCAAACATTAACCCTGCAAACTACTAAATTAATGACAAATTCTCAAAATTCATAATATTTCGAAAATTTCAGATTTATAGTATTAAAACATTTGTGACATAATTTATAATAATGACCAACATTTGACAAGATCTGAATCAGCAAGATCTGATCAAGCATATAAGCTACAGGACATTAAACTGTTAG
Source organism: Spisula subtruncata (assembly GCA_963678985.1). Classification (NCBI taxonomy): domain Eukaryota; kingdom Metazoa; phylum Mollusca; class Bivalvia; order Venerida; family Mactridae; genus Spisula; species Spisula subtruncata. The sequence continues at coordinate 44,854,899 of OY787660.1, forward strand.
ATGTTCAAATCTAGGTCACATGTTGTGCGGTCTCAATTCATTTAAACTATTATACAAATGTTTCGAGGATTCAAAATTCTATTTTTCAAAAAGTTTCGTTAAATTTTCAATTGTTGAAGGGTTTTGTTATAGAACTGTAAAGCACTTCACTTAACTGCCTCCGGTTTTCAATTATAAATTGTCATTGAATTTATACAGCCTAATATGTATCTGATATTTTTGGAATTCAAAGTCAAAGGAAACCCATCAAAGAATGAAGCATTAATTATGAAGTTGGGTTAAGTAAGTGCTACTAAAAATGGAACACAAAAAAAAATCAGTAAACTGCAGGCATTATGTAACACCCACTGCTCCTCTTTCAGTCATTTCATGAATATTTTTCATATGTTTAAGATTTTTAATTTGAGATAAAATTTGGTATGAAAACTTGTTTATATAATTGAACATTGATTACGAGCCACCAAGGTTCACATATTTCTACTTTCTTGAAATAAAATCTTTCATTGAACTTACGTGTAAATATTTGCGCTTGTATTAATGAGCACTTTAAACTAGTATTCTGTGATCCCTGGTTGAACGTTTAGCTGCTCGTATCTAGTTTTTTTATCCGACTAGAGAATAAATAGCAATTTTCAAACTTATAATTATCTGACATTCACACTGGTTTAAGATTTGTATCATCTGTTGTTATACAAATAGTGTAGCCGTTTTCTTTCAAATGAATGTATTTAAGGGTAATTGGGTAAAATAGAACAATTTGTAACTATATCACATAATCAGTTGGTACACAATTGTATGGTTTAATCATATAGGCCTATGTTTACTACTTTAAAATAATTCTTATAATAAATTGTAGGACTGTTTTGTGCTCAATTATTGTAATAATCTCTTATTGAAATACCATTCATAATGTTAAGTTGTGTTCCATTGCATGCTCAAAATAAAATCAAGCTCACCGTAAGATGTGCCTTGAATGATAACTTGGGTTTATGCTACAGCTTTGACTCTTTTATGTCATTAGAAGATGTCAGCTGTTTGGGAAGATGCTCCGGTTTGGTCGTAATATTTTTATGAATAAAAAAAGAATTGAAAATTTAGTACAAAACTGGTTGAAACAACTAGAACCCATCAGTTTAGCTCCAAGCGTAATATTGTCCATGCCAATGTCCATGATGGTATCAATGATACCATGATGATTTTCTTGTATTTGTTGATGATATTGTTGAATTTACAACATTATGAATCCTTGTTTGGTATATTTCAGTATATTGGATGAGAGAACTATATTACCTGAGTGATGTTTGCTGGTGACATTGTTAAACTTACAATATTATATAAATCCTTGTTTGGTACGTTGTATTGGATGAGAAAATTATATTACTGGTGATGTTTGCAGGTGATATTGTTGAATTTACAACATTATATAAATCCTTATTTGGTATATTTCAGTGTACTGGATGAGAGAACTATATTACAGAATCTCGAAGCCAGATATGGACAAGATCATATCTATGTAAGTATAGTCCCAGTTGGTACAAGAAATGTCATACCTCTATGCCAGGGCAATGGTTTATCAAAGCACTTACAGATCTTAAACTTATGTCCAAATTCAAATTCATTGTTATTCTTTAGAGGCTGCAAATAGACTTACTCCTGATCCCCACTAACCTGTAGGTACAGACAGATTTTTACCATTATAATCCTTATGTTGCTGGAATATTCATATCAGTTCTGGACGATGGAGTTGGGGTCAGTTATGTTTGCATATGAATACAAAACCAGTCTAACTAGGCCAGATTTGTTTGTACATGCATGTAAATTAAGGGAAAAACCACCTTGCACAAAGTTCCGGATATCATCTTTTTTGACAAAGTGATTGCAAATATTAACATTGATTCAGTTAATGAACTCTTACATGTCATGTATTTCTCCTATGTTTAGTTGTAAAAATCATGATGAGACTTTAAGTTAGAGTGTAAGTTTAAGATTTCCGTAAATGCTTTGATAAACAGCACCCAGGCCTTTACATCAGCGAGGTATCTACACTGTCAGCTGCTCAATACTAAACACTGACAGCTAACTGTATACTAATTGTACTACTTTATGTCCATATACATGTCATCAACATCTCAATTCTCTTTAACATGAGATTTATTTGACAAATATTTGCATTTTATCCCTTAAAAGGATGTTTTTGTCTCTTTAAATGTCTCTATGTATAATTTCTTTTGTTATATTGTGTCTGCCAAGTTTTAGTCTTCTAACATCAAACATATATTATGTTGATAAAGTTATGATTTCATCAAGTCAATGTATAATACTTCCCTCGATCAGTGCTCCGTATTGTTGTTTTGAATAATTCTTGTGATTTATGTTTCGTTCGTTCATTTAAAACACATAGTTTATTGGTATGCATTACCATGTGTTGACTTCCAAATTTATTGGTATGCATTACCATGTGTTGACTTCCAAATTTAGTAAAAGAGTCCTCATCTTAAAATAATTATTACGACTGAACCCAGCTATCATACTGTTTGCATGTACAGTGCAACCTCTGTAGAGCAACTGCTACAAAATTGGCCTTTGATTAGAGGTTATTGCACTACAGAGGTTTCATTTATAGTAAATATTATGCTCAGGGAAACTTTGAAGGTGTTGTTATAGAGAGGTTGTTGCTCTACAGAGGGCTGATCTGGAGAGGTTATACTATATAATGAAGACCAATTTGATTGGTGAAAGTTCTGAACTTGCTGCTAAATGGCTGTTGTAGGTCTTGGAGTATGAGCTATTGGTCTCGTTGTTCCAGCTTGTAATTGTCCACATATTTATTCAAGTGCTGTACTGTTTCTACCTTCAGACATACTGTGGAAGTATCCTGGTGTCGGTCAACCCGTACCATATGTTCAACATATACGGACTGGACATGGTTAAACGATATGAAGGACAGCCAATTGGATCTCTACCACCGTAAGTATTGGGCTGCCGGAACCTAGTACCAGTCTGTTTCCTTTATTACTGGGTACGCCGGAACCTAATACCAGTCTGTTTCCTTTATTATTAGGTACACAAATGTACATGGACTTTCTTACAGCATTTTTCTTAAAATTGATTCCCTCCACATTGTGTGCATGGTTGCATTAATATTACAGAGAAGAAAAAAATTATTTTGTCTCGTTGGCGCAACATGGATGTATCTTTATAAAGTACATGGAGATATACACTTTTGTTGCACTAGTGGAAGGATTTGATACTTAGAGTAAGTATCAAATCCAACGTTTCAAATGCATACCTACTAAGTATGTTAATGCAGGACTGCCTTACCGCAGAAGTTGCATAATATTAGAATTGAGAGGGAGCTTCTTAATTTCCAGATAAAAGCAATCCAATGTCAATTTGTCAAGGTGCAATACAAGAATAACATTCATTATTCATTACGATAGCTTTCTATTTGCATATTCTGCATGTTTTATTTGTTAGGACTGCTCTAAACTGCTACTATGGCACTATGCATTGCATGTTTTGTCCTATTTGCAGGCATTTGTTTGCTATTGCCAGTTCATCGTATGGACGAATGATGAAAAACACAGAAAATCAAGTCATTGTAATCAGGTAAGAACCAGTCATGAGGAATATTATTTAGGGTGGGGATATTTTTAAGGGTGGGAACATTTTTACGGTGGGAATATTTTTAAGGGTGGGGATATTCTTCAGTTCTTTTACATTGCATTAATAGTTTCCTCCCTTTGGCACACCAAGGTTGTATCTCACTTCATATTATATAGTGACACACAACCTTTTTACAACATACAGATAATCTATCACCTCAGCAAGAAGTCCACATTTTTGACAGAACCAATTCAATTACCAATTCTCAAAGGTCACAATAAAAATTATTGTGGTCTTATTTCGTAGTTTTTCGAGGGCTCAGTGTAAAACTATTGCAACTGCATCAAATGATAGAGGCATGTACCATAGTTTTACACTGAGCTTTCAATATGCTTTACATAGTTCAGTCAACTTTTCCCATTCTGTTGGTATGAAAATGAACGTCAATATCTTCCAAGTTCTAGAATGTTTGTACGAAAAATTTCAACCACCATGTTAATTCATTTAACCTAAAAATTGGTAAAGAATTTTTTATCATTTTGCTGAAATTACGTACATCAACCTAGCTTCATAAGGTCATACCGGTGACACAGAATAACCATTTCTAAAGATTGGCCTTAATTGTATACATCCTTATAAACATTACAAACATTTAATGTATGTATGGTTATGTTTATTTATGTAAAAGGATGTTTACGGGTCATCTACTATATGCTGAAGGTTTTTCATCCACAGGCTTGTGGATCTGTCCATTATCGGCTTAAATCATGTTTCTATTCAATGCCATTCATAGTATGGTGGGAAACTTGGATCCCAGTCCATTCATAGCATTAAGTATAATACATTATGTTAGGCCACTATGAATTAATTGCTAAGTTATTATACCTTTATTTCATAGACTCCCTAATATTTTTCCCAATCACTGTACACCAGCTCAATACAGGTTATTTAATTCATGCATGTGACAGAACTGCTATACAATCTGGTAACATTGCATCAAAATGGTATGCATCAAATTGAGGGCTAAAATGGTGCCGGTAGAAGAATTTCTTTTTGATATTCATAAAACTGGATTTCAGGATTTGAGTTTGACTGATTTTAAAAGTGTGTCATTTATTTTAAGTAAAATAGAAAAAGCATGTAAAATAATTATGTAGAAAATAAGTAATTTCTTTATGCTGACCTACTGTAAATACTCAGCCATAAGTCGGGCGAAAACAGTCCCAAAAAAAGTTAAAAAGTCACCCCGCGACTTATGGAAGAGTTTACTACACTACTACCGATTTTGTCAGAAAATCATTACATTACTCCTGACTTTATCTGAAACTGACCGCATCTCCCTGACTTTATCTGAAAATGACCACATTCCCATCAGCTTTGTTTGAAAATTACAACACTCCTCCATATTCTGTCTGAAAATCACCACATTCCTCCCAACTTTAGCTGAAAATGACAACATTTCCCTCGACACTTGACACTGAGCACATGATTTCAGCTTTCCCAAAAATGGAAAACTATACATGCGACCTATGAAAGGGTTTAGACAAAAACCTTGATTTTTTATTCAAAAGTCCCCCTGCGACTTATGGCTGACTTATGGCTGCGTATTTACGGTAAGCTATATAATACATGGGGGTCTTATCCTGCCAATTTTGCCTGATTTACAATATGTATTATGGTCAATGGTTTCTATTCAACATAAGGCTGTGGTAACTCCCTGTTTTACTTATTTATCTTCTTTTGAAAGCTCTCCCTCTGTTTTGATATAATATCCTTTACTATTTCCTTAATACACAGTTTGTAAACTTTATACAAAGGTCGTCTTTTAAAGCTGGGTTAAGCCGTAAATTAGTTGGCACACATATTAATACATTGACCTGTATAGTTTTTCTCTAAACATATATAACTAACTGATGAATGGAAGTTTTAGTGAACTTAAGGCGTCTAGAGATTACCATTTGTTATGATTGTATAAATATACTGTAAAATCAATAATTTTCGTGTGGGATTGAGTTTCGTAGATTTCATGGTTCCCCTTTAACCACAAAATCAAATCCCATCGAACAAGAGCTTTGAACTTTGTGTTTATTACATGACATGCAAAATCCACCAATTAACGTCCCATGGAAAGGGTCTTTTTTACCATACCCACGAAATTTCGTCCCATCGAAATTAAATGATTTTACAATAGCATAGAAAATATCTCTCTCTTACTGGTTATATAGATTCTCACACCTTAAACAGCTGTATAGTAATACCTCCTTAAAAATCTTGATAACAATGGCTACCTTAAAATGTAGAACACCGGTTTGCAGTCTGTTTTAACTAATAGTATTTTGATAGCCATGCTGTGGTCAAGTGCTTTAGTGAGCCTGGTTTTGTAACAAGACTAACTGGGTTTAATTCCCAGTCCCAAATGGTCATATTGTACTTTAAAAATTTGGCAAAAATTACAATTGTCCTCCACATGTGGAGAAGTTGCTGGTTGCTTATGGAATGATATGTTAGTACTGGTTCAGATGAAGTCAAGGAAAACTGGTTAGGTGAATCTGCCGACATATATAACCAATTGTCATCGAGAAATTGGCATTAATCCTGATAAACAAATCAAAAGTTTTTCTCTTCATTGAATCTCAATATAAGGTCCATTAAGACTAGTTGTCAGCAGTCTTCAAGATGGTATGGTTTTACTGCATTATATCACATGTGATTGTCAAAAATTAGTAAAAAAAGCACTCACAAATATTTCACAGGAATTTGACAATTTTTGTGAAACACATCCTATGACATTGTGTATATTTCTTGTTATTCTTTGATTAATTTTTGCTGTCTCAGCTGTAAAGTGACGAGCAATTATAAAATGTATCATCTTTCATGTTAATTTGTAAAGGAGGGTTCTGTGGCATTCTTTTGTCCTCTTTTTGTCCTTTGAGTTCTTTTGGTACAAAAAAGACTGATAGCTTATTTCAAAACCTGTAGATGGATGGGTTATATTTTATTGTATGAATTATTCTGACTTCCAAATCTCCTACAAAATCTTTCAGTAATTATAAATTTTCAATGAAAAATCAATTAGGCCTCAATTTTCATAAACTGTTCCAAATAAAATCTTTATAATTGTTGAAGTACGATACTTGTAGACTTAAGTAAAGGATTGAAGTCCTTTGTGGGTAAATTTTTGACAACATATGAATAAAACATACAAAATAATGAATGGTATTCCATTGTTGATAGTAAAACAGCTCGTATTTCTGTGAATATTGAAAACATAACATGTAGTTACCTGGTATAATATTAAGCAGGTTATCATGTTTAGGTTGTGTAATGCCATTGCCTTATCTAGGTCACACTGAGCCCTCGAGATCACTACGAATGGTACAATGGTACATTTTTGGGGGTAAAAAAGAAAACCTGAGACTCGATTATAAGATTAATAATAAAACATCTCAATACCACTGTGTTTAAATAGTTTCTCTGTTAGGCTTAAAATGTGCCTGCTCTTGTTACTCTCCAGCTGACATCATTATTAACATGTCTTAAATGTAAAAAAGTGACTTTTACTTGAAGTGTATTTTCAGACACTCAGCCCCACAGGTAACTGTATCATTGAAAATGAAAAAAAACGGGAAAAAAACGAAAAAAAATTGTTTTGAAAATTTACATTTTCTTTCTATTTAAAAAAAAGTTTTTGTTTTAGTTTTCAACGATACAGTTACATGTGCTCAGTCCCCTTTGAGTTGCAAGTTGGCTGTTAACATGGCACTGCTGTAGCAAAAGCTTTCTCAGTCTTCATCTTTCCATGAATTGTTAACTGATCCAATGGTCTTTGCTTGAATGTCTGCCATTATAATGGGAGATTTCAGAATCTATCCTACTTTACTTCAGCATTATAGCGTCATTAAAATAGTTCCTTTCAAAAACACCCAATGTTTATTGTTATCAATAATGGACAAAATCTGTAGATTATTCAAGGAAAACTTATTACCCTGATTAAAAAGTGTGGCTATTAAAAATGTGAGGGTCATTTGTTACTTTATTCAGAATGTCTTAATATATGTTATCCATGACATGTAGAAAAATAAATACATTCAACCCCCTTCCATATGGAAAGTCCTGAAATAGCCATAGAACCCGTACGTGACCCACAGAACAATGTTGAGAAAACAGAGATATTTACAGACATACTATAACATGAATATTTTATTAACCAGTTTTGGATTAATGAGCACATAGCATGTTGGTACAGTGCTGCTTAACATTGACCTTGATATTTTTTATCATTTTCGTGGGAAAGTTTGCTTTAATACTGTAGTACTTGTAACAGCCATGCTTAATCAGGTGACTGTTGCCTAAGCAAAGTGCTACCGAACGCCTTCATTCAGTTACCTCACTTTCAGTTTAATATAGAAGGCATGGGTTACCTCCCGTGGCAAGATCATCGTCATCATCTTAGGCAAAAAGACGCCAAGGGAAACAATATATATCGCTGGCTTCGAATGAGAAGGTCGTAACTACAAAATCAATATATTGAGAAAACAAGAGAAAACTGTCTGTAATTTAGTCTTTACCTATGGGAAAATTAGTTTTTAAAACTATCTTTCGGTCAACTTAACAATTTCAGATTTTCATGAAAACAGCCTTGTGAAGCAGATTTCAAATATGTATGGTCTTATATTCAGGTCATAAGTAGTAGTTACGACCTTCTCATTCTATGCCATCGATATCTAGCATAGGTATGAGTCACAAACCTTAGAGACTGTTGTTTAACAATACTGGACAATAGCTGTACCATCTAGCTGTCTGTACTACTGGACAACCAAAAACATTTAAAAAGGCTTATCAGCATAATGGTTTCAAGCTATAAGTTCTAAAAGTCACACTATTTTGTGATCGCTTGCACACTATTTTGTGATCGCTTGCACTTCACAATGAAATGGAATTCACTGAAGTACATAAATCAACTTTCTTATGTGCATAAAAAATTATTCGTCTTTGCCATGGCTGATTAGATTTCAAATAGTTGGTATATAAAAATATTTATGTATGACCCATAAATACATTTGAAATTTGATGCCCTAAAAAATAAATTTGGTATATTGATTAATTTAAAAGGTGACACACCTCGTTTGTGTTCTTTTCAATAAAGGAACTGCCTACATTACTAATTATTTACCTAAGTACTGACTAACAAATACATCTTTTTCACTTGACTTTAGGACTTTACATTGAAACAGCCCCACCCACTTTTTACTGTAAAATAATATTAACAGAAACTGTGTGAACTGGTGCTGGGAATAGTTTTAGCTGTTTGAAACATTGAAAAGAGAATAAGAAATGTTTTAATTGATTATTCATTTATTAAATATTAAAATTGTGAGTAAACACATTTAGGGAGTGTAACTCATAATAATTAGTCAGGTATTTCTCCTAGTCCGTTTGTAAACATAGTTACACAGTTAGGTACCTATATTAGGATAAGAACTGCTCATTCACAACAATGTCAATAAATGTTCCACAATGAACTGGATAATCTTTGTATATTTATATATTAACAGCTTCCCACAGCTTTGTATGGAACATTAATATCATTTACAGGGGTCAATGAGGCCAGATGGTGGCTTTTGTTGATTAAATTAAAAAAAGAATGGACCTGAAAATTTCATAAACCCTTTGGAAATGTATGAAAAACCTCCTTATTGTGAAAAAGACCAAAACATATTTGATTTATAGAAGTGTTGAGACCTGAACAAGTGATATTTACAATAGTATAAGATTTGGACATAGATTACATTACAACTATTGTGTTTTTAATGTTCTCTGGATGAATGAACTCTGATTAAACAAGGAACTTTTAGCTGATTTATCGATACAAAAATGTCCGCCTTTCGTTACTGATCTTATTGAAAATCAGGACCATTTAGTGAGCTCATTAAAATTCTTGTTAAATGCATTGTGAACGTTTAAGAATGCTTTTGACCATTTGTTGTCTTTCTCTGATATTACTAACAGTTATAAATACAATTCTTTATGCTAATATGCCTGTTTGATGATCTAAATTATCTGAAACAAAGACCACCCTTATTGAAACAAGTTTTTCCCTTATAATGAAAAAAATTCAAGCCGCTAGTTTTGCAATTATTGTCACTTGCTTTTTTGGTTGATTTTCTTTGATGTGTGAAAATCGTGATAAACGAAAGCTCGTTTTTATTATTATTGTAGATATATGCGTCAATAAATTATTTAGTTTTATACTCTATTTTATAGTTTATATAAAACATTGACATCACCGTCTGTGCCGACAGTCTGGCCTAGATTAATGACTGAATTTTGTCAACTAATAAAATCACATTGATTCAACTGTCTCAATCCAGCCTTGTCCTCTTATTTTACCGTAGGTTTATTAACCAATTTTCAAAATGGAATGACAAATGTAGTGGGTGCTTTAAGGGTGGCTAAGCCTTTGGACGTCAATATATCGCCTGTATTTTTAAGGAACCAGGTCACGAAATGTTACTTGAATGTTTATCAACATGTAAAATTGTGTATTGTTCAGGGGTGGGTGAGAGGTATTTGGCTGAAACTTAAGAGTTATTGCCCCTGCATGGAAATGTCACTCTCATGAAATTCCAAAATTAATCTAATGAGATTTTGAATGAAAAAAATGTTACTCTTTTAAAATGAATTGTGGTCAAATTCATGTAAATGTTAAATACTTTCCAGTGCCCATGACAAATGTTTCGTTAATAGAAAACGTACAGCTAGGTATTCTGTTTACTGCAGTTTAACTATGTTTGAATTTGTTATTTTATATCTGTATGCTCAATAATATACCAAATTATGACCAAGTTACAAGTTGGTATAAATAAATTTATGTTATTGAGGAATGCAAATGTTGCCATTTAGTTTTTCATGAACATAATTTGTAATAATTTACTTGTCACAAATTGCATGCAGACATTTCGTATGAATACCGATGTATGCTTGAATTCAGAAGAATAAGAGAATGATAAATAGGGGACATTTGTATGGTATTGATCAGGTTAACTGTTAACTTTAATGAGTATTTGATGGGTATATCGTGTCATGCAAATGTCTGATCATTTAATGTCAAAAAAGTGTAATCGTAACCACAGACTTATATTATGACAGAAATGTACATGTGGTGAGGGTATGATTTCATGCTGAATATACTTTGCTATGTTTTTTAAATCCAAGTGGTGGTAATGATCTCTGTTGCCTTGGTTTTCATGACCTGATCCGACATGTGGAGAGGTTGTTAGTTGGTTGTGGAAGTTGGTACTGGTTGAACTATGACACTACTTTTACCACAAAAAAAGTTTGCATTAACCGTTCTTACCGTTCCAAATTAAAATATGGGAATGTTGGAAATGAAAATAGACCCTAAAATTTGTTTGAAAAGTCATGAAAACAAAAACAATGAAGTCAAGTTATGATACTGAATATTGTGTGGTTAAATAATTTTTGAATTTATGTTCATTTACACCATTTGTACATCATGAATTTATTCTATTGATGATGTCTGCTTCAAAAGAAGTTTCAAGTGTTCATGAGTCATTTACTTTTAAAAAAAACTTATGGTCTTCAAAAAGTTTTATTGCCACAGGGAAAAACGAAGTTTACTTTTAAAGTCTTAATGCATTTCTTCATGAATGAAAGTCTGTTGAATTTGCCAAGTACATAATTATAGTAAAAACAGATTGAATCAAGAAAAGTAAATTGAGTAAAAAGTTATACAAAAAGAGTTGAACTGTTCACCAACATAATATACCACATGCTGTAATTGGTGACTTATTTTCTTTGATCAATATTGCTTGTATCAAAACAGAATCTAAAAAAATACAGTAAACAGAGCATTTAAGGTATAAAAATCTAATGCATTTTTCTGAAGCAAATAATTGTGTAACACTTTTTAATGGCCATAAAATAACTTTAACATATTTTGGTGTTTCAAAATTCTTTAAATCATTTTACATAAGATAAATATGTCTGCTATCGCGGCATACAACAAAAGGTTTTAGAGCGTTGAAAATCCACATTTCAATTATCCTGTTCAAATATTGAAGCAATTCTGTTTGGTTTGACCATTAAACTGTACTTTTATGTAAGTTTATTAGATCATTTTAGTTTAAATAAGGAGGTAGACCCCGGATTTAGTTTATATAAACAAACACTATTCAACTAGCCCGTCTACAAGCTCCTGGTTACATAGAATTTAATCTTGGTTAATCAGATGCTTTCTATTGAGTGTGAGGTGAAGAATTGCTCATCATGACTTATCTAAGATATTTCTCAGTGACCTTATCATTATTGTGATTCTCCCACCTCTAGTTTCATAAGAAGTGGTTCATCTACACTTCCCATTCTTCATGGACAAGTGATTCTTCTCTATTTCTCTTTTCTCCAAAGACAAATTATACTTCTCTATTTTTCTTTCTTCAAAACAAGTAATTCTTCTCTATTTCTCTTTCTCCAAAGACAAATTATTCTTCTCTATTTCTCTTTCATCAAAGACAAGAAAATCTCCTCTATTTCTTTTTCATCACAAACAAATTATTCTTCTCTATTATTTTGGATTCTGCAAAGCCAAGTGATTCTTTTACCTTCATTTGATATCCTCCTACAAAGATGAGTGATTGTTTTCTATTTTTCCTTCTCCAAAGTCATATTATTCTTCACTCTCTATCTCTGCTTCTTCAATGAAGACAAGCAGCCATACTGGATTACCATATGACCTTATGTGGGCGTTAGACAAGAAAGCTAGTATTGGAAGGACTTGTTGTACCATTAGATTATACAACCACAATGTCAACATGTTCTTTATAAAGTTGGCCTTGGTATATTATGGTATATGATCAGTTACATTCTGTTCATCTGATATTATATTGTATCAATTGACAATAAGTGTGGCCTGGTATTCAGTTATACCCCATACTGTCTGTCAAATTGTCAATGACATATTTTGGTGTGCTTGATAGGTTAAGATTTAGCTAAGACCTTAAAGAACATTCGGTGTTCAGGTGAACTTTATGATAATGATAACAATATATCCATCACCACAATCTTTTGATCCTTTTCCGAATCTACTTGGCTTTAAATTGAACCTAACATTAATTCTAATGTGTTCCTTATGTGTATTAAAATGTGCAGAAGTGAATTCCATTTGCTATTTGACATTGAATGAAGAAACATTTGATACTGTTCTTGTTCAAACCATTGGCATATGTCTGTATATCGAGTACTGCACAGAAATGTCATTCTTTGAAATAATTTTTGTCAGAATGTGCTACATTTTACTATGTTTATTTGACTAAAGCTTTTCTGACTCTTCTCTGTCTTGTGCTTGCTTCTCTAACAGGAACTTTCCCTAGGTCATACATATACTGTATGTCCTTACGTTTCCATGTCTTGTTTGTGCTCTTACTTACCTTTAAATCTCGGCAGAGCAATCGCCAAATAACATGACCGTCTTGTTTAGATCCTTACGTTTCCATGTCTTGTTAATGTTCTTACTTACCTTTAAATCTCTGCAGAACAATCGCCAACTATCATGACTGTCTTGTTTAAATGTTGTGAATGTTTGTATGACAATTTATGTAATCACCCGACACATCTTTAACCAGAATGACAGGTTGCATGTTCATGTTAAGTTCCCTAACCAACACTGATTGAAATGTTGATGTTTTATATTTCAGTGGTGAAAGTGGTAGTGGTAAAACAGAGGCGACCAAGTTGATCATGCAATATCTGGCAGCTGTAAACAAGTCAGGCAGTAATACAATCACTGAACAGATCCTGGAAGCTAACCCACTACTAGAGTCCTTCGGAAACGCTAAAACTATCAGAAACGATAACTCTAGTAGATTTGGAAAATATATTGAAGTGTTCTTTAAAACGTAAGTATGCTGCAAGGAAATGGAATGATAGATTTGTTACATGGCTACAAATCGCTTGAATATGGTACGTGCCACTATAAATTGATGTAGTTACCATGGTTTGCGCTGGGGCATCATATTGTACAATGTTGTATCGTCATTAGTGTTACATCAGGCAAAACATAAAGAAAACCTGACAAGTTTGATATATCGAGAGATAAATCTTATCCGAGATCAATGTGTGAAATTGAAGCTGGAGATAGATGGGATTTTATTATCCATATATATGACTCCAGTTGTGTAATACAGGTTTTTAACTTGCATGTTTATGGTACAAGCTTTAAATTCATATTAAAAGTATCATATTGTAATATCATTTAATTTTGATGGGACAAAATTTTGTGGTTTGGGTAAAAAGACCATTTTAATGGGATATTAATTTGTTCATCTTGCATAATGAAAACAAGGGTCATAACTACTGTTTGATGGGATTTGATTCTGTGGTTAAGGGGTGAACCACAAATTCCATGAAATTTAATACCCCATGAAAAATACTGATTTTACAGTATTTGGAAATTTTGGTATATCATTGCAGACATGCTATGAATTACTAATCGTGTCTGATTTATGTGTTATATTTGGACTATTTGTTAAACATTCGACAAGTTTTGGCTTTAAACTTGTATAATTTCCTGCCATAACATAAGTAAGGTCTGACTGAAAAAAAGATTTATGTTTGAAATACCACCCATAACAGTAGTGTAGACAAATAGAGAAATGTTTGCAGGGAGGTTTGACCTGGTTGAACCGTTTTTTACAGCCTTAAAATAAACAAATATTCAACAAATATTTGGAATTCAGAATTAAATAATCCTCGGTCTTTGTTCTCTTTAGAGGACAAGTAAAAACTATGGCTACACTCGTACTACCTTAATGTTAATTCTATTGTATATAACTGAGTGATTGTTTAGTATTTTTTTTTCTTCACCGTGTTGTAACGTATCGTAAGGCTTAAGGCAATACTTAAGTAATTGAGTTAATTGTTAAGTTAAATCTATTGTTATTGATCAAGGTTAAGTGTATCTGGTGGGCTTGTATTAAGGTATAACACTGTGTCAGGTCACGCTGGTCACTCTGGTTACACTGACAAATATTTGACAATAAAGATGTCAAGATACTAGATGACATAATACAAATAGCTACCATTATATCATGTCCAGTTGTTACAATTTATTTTAAGTAATTCGACGATCTAGTACAGAAAGTTCAATCGTTGAATATGAACATGTTAAAATTTGACAATAAACTGACCCACATGGGGTAGTTGTTACTTACTTTAAGTAGTTTGTTGATCTAGTACAGAAAGTTCAATTGTTGAATATGAAAATTTGAAAATGTTAAAATTTAACAATAAACTGACCCACATGGGGTAGTTGTTATACTGCCAATATCTGCCTCAGGATTATGATGTAAATGGTTTGACCCCAAAGGCTGGCTGCGTCATCCCAGGGGCATTAAAAACAATACTGGGGAAAGTTTTCTTGCTTGGCATATTTAAAGATAAGTCCCATCACTGGTTCGTGTCACAGGTAACTGTATCATTGATTATTGATAACAAAAAAAACAGGGAAAAAAAGAAAAATATAAATTTTACGTTTTACGCTTATCAAAGATACGGTTACCTGTGATTTATGTATGCAGAGTCTTCATGAACGTTATCTACTTGATGGACAAAATAAAATTTTTTTATCAAATTGTAAAGAACAGCACTTAATTTAAATACATGCTTCACACAAGGATCAAACTAATGTTTGTCTGTTTGTCATTTGAGAGCTCATCTATTGACTGAGCCAATCACTTTATCACTGGAGAGATTCAGAAAACATAAAGCTTGGCAAATTTGACATGAACCTGACCTTTATGAATATATTACAAGGTTCTTGCTTGGAATATATCAATTTCCACAAGCAAATCCTTGTATTGCACCTCGAGCGTCTTTGTGATACTCCCAGACTGTGGAAACATACAACCAAGGTTATAGATACAAACGAGGATATCGACTGTTAAATTGAACTAATCAAAATGTCAGGTTCGTGTCAAATTCGCCAAGCTGTACAAACATACCAACTACTGTATTTAAACGAGCGGGAAAGTCTCAATTTCTTCTCTTATCAACAGATTCCCAATGCCGGTAATTGAATTAAAAATCAATGTCCCAAGTTAATCGAATGATTGACACTGGATTTTTTCTTGATATAATTGATACAAGAATTTATCCGACTCGCTACCGAGCTGTTGTCGGGGAGTATTACCTGTCAGATTACTCGTCAGACTTCGGAAGTTTCCTCGTATCCGGGTTTGCTGCTATATCCTGATAGTTATTGATTTACGTATAATTTTTCTTCATATATTGAAATCAATTTGGGTTATGGATCAATAGAGATCAACTTGAAGAGTACCATGTGACCTTGTGACCTTGTGACCTTGTAAACGACCCACAAACCCAGCTGTTCTAATTGGTCATTGGAAAAAAAACAATGATTCATATACCCAGTGTACTAATATTCATAATTCACTTTAGTTTATTTACCAAATTTCTCTTAATTGTTAGTAATTGCTTTCAGGACCCCCATGTCTGAGGACATATTTACACATGATATATATTTAAGTTTTCCATTGTGCTCATTGTGAATTGATATTGGCAGGTTTTGCCGGCTATAATTGGCATATTTGTAACATGATCTGTACTGATTAATTATGCATTCTTTTCTCGGCTGTTTAGTTATAGTTATATGATGGCATGGCTCTTTGAGAAACCTTCACCAATCTTATTATTTTGCACTTGATAAGAAAATCACTATAAAGGAATGAATCAATATTTGTATGATCGTGACATTTGTTATTGCTCTGCAAAATTCCTTGTAATGTTTTTATTACGGTCTGTATGGGTGTTCTAATTGTCCGAGGTTGTAAATATTCCGTGTACCTTGTCTGTGCTCTATATTATATAATCATTAAATGAAAATCAACAAAATTGATTTAAGTCTGCATCCATTTTATTATGGTGTGCAATTGTTGCATTCTTGGCCCCTTCCACCAATGTTGCTATGGTAAACTGTGTGCTGTTGTCCGTCTGCTGAACATCAGACGACCATACTGTTGTACAAAATATCATGTCAGTGGTAATGACCGTATCTTTATCAAAACAAGTCTAGTGTTGGTCTAGTAGTTGACCTGCATTGGGAAGAGGACGGTGAGGGTTCAATCTAGTGGCATATCATAGGTCAACATCTTCTTGGATGTAACATTGCTCTTGACAAGTTTCAACCGCCTTGTAATCCCCCATCTATATTTACCTCCACAAACTGAAAACTCTCTCATGTTTCTGGAATGATCAAAATAGATCACAAACATGATTTTCTTGACTGATATTGTTATTTTACTCATTAATTTCAGTGGGTCTATTGTGGGTGCCAGAACTTCAGAATATCTTCTAGAAAAGTCCAGAATTGTCACACAGGTAAGAATTAGTGTAATTATTATTTGTCTCGGGTGTTGTTAGTTGGAAGATTTTCAAGCGAATTCATTGAAATATGCTAACACAGTGTTAAAAGTTTCAAAGACTCAAATAAAATCCTACCGTTGTTCAACTGAACCCTTGATTGATCACTGCTGAATGGTCATTTAATTTTTCCGAAATCTGGTTAAGTCAACTGACAACCATATAATTATATGAAGTGAAAATTGTTGAAAAGTGGCCTCTGTGGTTAGCGTACTTGCCGCCTAATCGGATGACCTGGATTCAAATCCAACAGAGGCACACATATGTCTGCCATATTCAGCAGACAGCTGACTGGCAAATAAAGGCTATGCTCAGCCTTTTTCTTTTCGGCATTAAACCTGATAAAAATGTATGAAATGTTAGGGTTATAAGGATGGTTTGTATTGTACTATGAAACATTGTGTCTACTTAAAGCACCGAGTTCAATGTTCTTATATAGTACATAGGAACATTCCCATGTTATATAGTAAATATTCAGGTAGTATCAGCTCATCAAAACTTGTATAAATAATTAAACTTGTTTCTCACTCCACTTGAAGGAAGGGAATATATTCCATATAGGGTATTTTTGCTTACAGTTTGCAAGCATGGCAGAGTTGCTTCCCTTTTACCAGTGTATTGTGTGTACATGTTTATAATTGCTACGTAATAAAAGAACTGAGACATGCAGTTTAAACTCAAAATGCCAACTTAATGATCACCCCACTTTTCATAGTATGACCACCTCAATGTTATGACTACCTGTATAAGACCATCTAAATAGAATTTGACAACTATAATTAAGAACACTGCTTTCAAGTCATACCTCTATTAAAACTAACTCTGTAAAAAGACCAATTTTGAGGTTGTTGCTCTACAGAGATTAAAGTTTACATGATTATATTAAAATAAATATTACCTAAGGGAAACTTTTGAAGATATTGTTGTTACTCTACTGAGGGCTGTTATACACAGATAATGACCAATTTAGACAGACTTAAGTGGAGCAACCTTATGTCCCACTGGGGCCGAAAATGATTAAAGCAAAAGAGGGTTGTAATGCAAAAGGGGTATGACCAGAAGCCAATCTCATATAGAGGTCATTACCTCTGATTGCCTCCTTTCTATATATATTTGTGTGTGTATTGCAGGCCCCTGATGAACGTAACTACCATGTGTTCTATGAGATGTTGGCTGGTCTAGATGATGAAAGAAAGAAGAAATACGGACTCCAAGATGCAAACAAATACTTCTACCTCAATCAGGTAATCTTGGTTACTATAACAACCTCTATCTTTGTTTCTATGGCAAACAAAACCTTGGTCTTTCTTTGACCTTGACAACCACAACATATTTTTGGTGTTATTTCATTTGTGACATGTTAGCAGAAAGTGAACCTAAGGAATATCAAAATTGATACATTGTGTGGTTTTTGACAGCGTAAACATATGATCAAGTGAAATCCTTAACTTCCCTAATGATTATGTGTTAAGATGGAATCTGCACCATCAATATTACTTCCAAGCATTTGTTAACAGATGTAATTGGTTGAAATAGTCCTAATTGTTTAGGCATGTGCATGTTTTGGCAAGTGATTTCATTTTGGATAATTTCATTTGTATAGAATAGTAAATTTATTAAGTACGAGTCTTTAGTGAAAATATTTTGTTGAGAATGATTGCATGATTATACAGTTCAAACACAGTGATATTTTGTCAACATCGAATCCTAAGGTTCGGATTTAAAGCAACAACTACCATACTTTGGGATATTTTGGTGTGATCAAATTTTCGCCACTTTGACCCAAAAGGTAGTGGTTTTATTTTGGTATGTTCAATTTTCGCCACTTGGTGGGAGTGGCGATGGTGTAAAACCTGAAAAAAAAGTGAAAAACTGTATTGCATGTGATGGTGTGTTATATACAAGGTGTTTGACTCATGTTTGTTGGTGGGACATATGTATGTATATGTGTGTTTGTGTTGTGATGTATGTGATGTTGATGTTTTCAGAATTATATTGATGAGAGTAATGTAGATCAGGTTAGTTTGTTTATCACCACCATCACAACCATGTAGAGCATGCTAACATACTGCGGAATCATAAACCCTTCATCATCATCAGCATCATCATCATCATTATCACCAATCACTTCCTGGATCCCTTAATTTTATCAAAGCACTTACGGAATTCTTAAACTTGCGTTTTAATTCAAATTCTGTATTTAATTGTTAAAACTACAAAGTGTGGTAAATGGATCTACACAATTTTCATTGATAATGGCTCATTCATTGATGATTGCTGCAAGTGCTTTGAAAATATCGTACCCGGCTGTACAATGGAATATCATTCCACAATGGGAACCATTGGATCATATAGTCATTTTGCTTATAGACGGTGCATCTGACCTAAGGTAGCAATTGCATGGGCATCCATATCTAATTGATGTCTAAGCAGAACGCTCTTTCTCAACAACTGCCCATTAGAATTACATTGAATTTGATGGAAACCTTCTTCGTCCCAGTACCAAGAGGAGAGCTGGCATGCTCAAGTTGGAAGAAGTTTTATATAGTTCAGGAGAAGCCTTTGTCCTGTTCAGATTTGATTACAAATTCACCTAGTAGCTCTTTTTGAATGCTTTTAGCTTGGTTTTGGCGCACATGAAGGGATTCTGCTTACTTAGATGTTTTATCAGCATTTTGTTGCAATTTTCCTTTTTAGCTCACCTGACCACAATGTGGTCATGGTGAGGTTTTGTCATACCGAGATGCCGTCGTCCGTCGTGCGTCGTGCGGCGTGCGTCGTGCGTCCGTCAACAATTTCTTCAAACGACTCCTCCTCCTAAACCGCTTGGCCAAATTTGATAAAACTTATCAGGAATGTTCCTTGGGTGGACCTCTACCAAAGTTGTTAAAAAAAATTCCAGTCCGTCGCATAACTAGGTCACACAGGCTAAAAATAGATTTTCAAAAAGGAAACTTCAAAAATCTTCTTCTCTGAAACCGTAAGGCCTAGAGCTTTCATATTTGGTATGTAACATCACCTTGGGGTCCTCTTCAAAGATTGTTAAAATTATGTCCCTTGGGTCAAAATTGGCCCCGCCCCGGGGGCCCTTAGTTTTACATAGAGTTATATTGGGGAAACCTTAAAAAATCTTCTTCTCCGAAACCGCTTGGCCCAGGGCTTTCATATTTGGTATGTAGACTCAGCTAGAGGTCCTCTACAAAGATTGTTCAAATTATGCCCCTGGGGTCAAAATTGGCCCCGCCCCGGGGCCCTTAGTTTAACATAGAGTTATATAGAGAAAACTTTAAAAAATCTTCTTCTCCGAAATTGCTTTGCCCAGGGCTTTTATATTTGGTATGTAGACTCAGCTAGAGGTCCTCTACAAAGATTGTTCAAATTATGCCCCTGGGGTCAAAATTGGCCTCGCCCCGGGGGCCCTTAGTTTAACATAGAGTTATATAGAGAAAACTTTAAAAAATCTTCTTCTCCGAAATTGCTTTGCCCAGGGCTTTTATATTTGGTATGTAGACTCAGCTAGAGGTCCTCTACAAAGATTGTTCAAATTATGTCCCTGGGGTCAAAATTGGCCCCGCCCCGGGGCCCTTAGTTTTACATAGAGTTATATAGGGGAAACCTTTAAAAATCTTCTTCTCCGAAACCGCTTGGCCCAGGGCTTTCATATTTGGTATGTAGACTCAGCTAGAGGTCCTCTACAAAGATTGTTCAAATTATGCCCCTGGGGTCAAAATTGGCCCGCCCCGGGGCCCTTAGTTTTACATAGAGTTATATGGAGAAAACCTTAAAAAATCTTCTCCGAAATTGCATGGCCCAGGGCTTTCATATTTGGTATGTAGACTCAACTAGAGGTCCTCTACAAAGATTGTTCAAATTATGTCCCTGGGGTCAAAATTTGCCCCCCCCCCCCCCCCGGGGGCCCTTAGTTTTACAGAGTTATATAGGGGAAACCTTTAAAAATCTTCTTCTCCGAAACCGCTTGGCCCAGGGCTTTCATATTTGGTATGTAGACTCAGCTAGAGGTCCTCTACAAAGATTGTTCAAATTATGCCCCTGGGGTCAAAATTGGCCCCGCCCCGGGGGCCCTTAGTTTTACATAGAGTTATATAGAGAAAACTTTAAAAAATCTTCTTCTCCGAAATTGCTTGGCCCAGGGCTTTCATATTTGGTATGTAGACTCAGCTAGAGGTCCTCTTCAAAGATTGTTCAAATTATTCCCCTCGGGTCAAAATTGGCCCCACCCTGGGGGGTCACCATTTTACTTAGACTTATATAGGGAAAACATATAAAAATCTTCTTGTCTAAAACTACAATGCCTAAGAGCTTTGATATTTGGTATGTAGCATCACCTAGTGGTCCCCTACCAAGATTGTGCAAATTATGCCCCTGGGGTCAAAATTGGCCCAGCCCCGGGGTCACCGTCTTACATAGACTTATATAGGGAAAACATATAAAAATCTTCTTGTCTAAAACTACACCGCATAGAGCTTTGATATTTGGTATGTAGCATCATCTAGTGGTCCTCTACCAAGATTTTTCAAATTATGCCCCTGGGGTCAAAATTGGCCCCACTCGGGGGTCACCGTTTTACATAGACTTATATAGGGAAAACATATTAATATCTTCTTGCCTAAAACTAGACTGCCTAGAGTTTTGATAATTGGTATGTAGCATCATCTTGAGGTTTTCTACCAAGATGTTCAAATTATTCCTTTGGGTGAAAATTGTGCAGGGCTTATAATCAGGTGAGCGATATTGGGCCATCATGGCCCTCTTGTCTTATAATAATAATCAGTATGAAACCATTGACAATTTCTTTGTATTAAATAGGGCTTTTTATTGTGTGAAGCACAAAGCTGACCTTCTTTTTGTATGTCATGACATAATTGTATTAAGGAATCACCTAAAGATGTATTCCTAAACCTTGTACATGTATATGATGTTGTTATTAACATCAATGATTATCATACAATATCCGTCACTGCGTTCACTTTCCCCTGGTGTAGTCTGACCTTAATGAAAGACAGTATCTTCACAACACTCACTGTATACTCCTTCATGTGACCTTGAACTTCATTATTTAAATTACTGACCTTGATCTATAATTGACCTTGAACTTCATGATTAAAACTATTGACCTTGATTGATGATTGACCTAGAACTTCATTATTAAAATTATTGACCTTGAACTTTACAGTAAAAATATTGACCTTGAACTTCACACTTAAATGATTGACCTTGGACTTCACAGTAAAAATTATTGACCTTGAACTTCCATCATTTGAATTAATGACCTTGAACTTGTGGTTTTTTTAACATTTGAACTTGATTAACATTATTCACCTTGAACTTCATAATTAAACTGATTGACCTTAACCTTCATTTCAATGCTTGATCTTAAACTACATGACTATAGATGTTAGAAAACTTGTGACCTTTAACAATTTGATTATAGATGACCTTCACTCTTGTGGTGTGTTGTGTTTAACAATGCTTGCATTCTAGATGGTTGCTTCCTGGAGTTTTACTGCATTTCCTTCATTATAACCCATTTTCATATTTTTCAGTCTTTGAACCAGGTTTTCTTGTTGGTGTTTTCATCATACATTTAAAAGAGAATAAACATGCCGAATAGTGATTGTGTCAAACATAAATTTTATTTTATTACAGCCATCTTTTTATTCATTTTGAATTCTCTTTATAAGAGAGATCTGTTAAAATTCATTTCAAAGAATATCATCTTTTGAGGTGCCATGCTCTTTCATGGATATAGCATTTTGTCAGAAAACCTTGTTTATTATTGTTTTTTCAACAGATTTTGTTATGTAATATGTATGTCTAGTACAATATGCTGTAATATTATATGTACAACCGCCTGCATGAAATTCCTGCCTCAAATACCTGTATATGCTGCTGTCTACAAGATATTGGTATATTCATACATGCTAGATATGATATAAATATGTAATCAATTTTATCTGAATATCAAGTTATGCTATTGTATTTTATGGGACAATATTACATGCTGGATCTCATGCTACAGAAGTTATGTATGCTATAGTATATTATTAAGTCCCATCCTCAACCAGGGTGAATGAAGGTCTCTATTTAGTCGCATTGTTGTTCATAACATCTAACGATGAGACTTTCGATTGTTATTAGCTATTTTCATTCCATTACTATGCTTGCCTGCATGTCTTCACTGTAAAAAATATAATCATCCTAAGAAGATTCATGTAAATATATTCTTTGGAACACATAGTCACCTGTCTGCCTAGGACTGTCAATATATCCAGGTTTGATACCTAGGCAGGGCTTCACACTATCACTGGTTCCTTGACCAGAGGCCAGTAAAATTCAAAAGGACCAGTAATTGTTTTGTATACAAATATATACCCTTCTTTTCAGTCAGACCAGTCACCAAAACAGTTGTCTACCCCTGCTGGGTTCTTCCATGATTAAGCAATGGTCATTTTCTTCAACATTGGCAGTTGTCTGTTACTTGCACATGATAACTGAGAAGCATGTTAGTACTAATTGAAAAGTCATTCTAGGGAAAATGTATTGCATATATATGACTGTCTTACAACTAGCAGCTGTATATGGCTAACATTCTCATTGGTCAAATGATGGGACAACCAAAACAGATTATTGTATTAAGCTATATGGGGAACACAAAATAATGGCAGAAAATTGTTGTAAAATAGTGTAAAACCTTAGAAGTCCAGTGCAGGTTAGGACTAGTACAGGTTCACGAACACAGCTATCAATGTTATAATGATTACTATGCTATATTTCAGGGCGGTAGTTGTTCCCTGTCAAGTCGTGATGATGCTGGGAATTATCGTATGTTATGTGATGCTTTACATGTGCTCAATTTTACCAAACATGAAGAGGATTCAATACACAAGATACTGGCTGCTGTTCTACATACCGGCAATATCTACTTCAAGAAAATACAGGTTTGTCTTCTTTTTATATGCTTACGTATAGGGTAATCTGTCACATTAGTTGCTGGTTAGGGCAATAAACGTTCAGAGGCCTGGATTCTAGCAATCTGTGAAATTAGAATTTGATATTTCTAGCTAAATTGAATACTTTTCCTGTTGACTCTATGCATTATTAATTTATTACTGCAAAAGTTATTTGCCCAACTGCAAAAGTTACTAGCCAAT
Organism: Spisula subtruncata; assembly: GCA_963678985.1. Classification (NCBI taxonomy): domain Eukaryota; kingdom Metazoa; phylum Mollusca; class Bivalvia; order Venerida; family Mactridae; genus Spisula; species Spisula subtruncata. Next base: position 44,879,132 of record OY787660.1, read on the forward strand.
TCAACAATCACTTGTTCCAGACATCAGGACAAGTGCTAATTTCACAGACTGTTCTAAGGCCGAACAGATCATGTGTTTCAATGACAATGGGCTGCAGTTGTTTGCACTTCTACTCTGATGCACTAAGCAAAGTTGAAGCTGTGTATGGAATAGCAATTTAATGATTTAAACATCAGAGGGAAGTTGCTTAGATCTGCTGAAAACTTGAGGTGTAAATCATAATCGGAATAAAGATTATCAAAGATAATCCTCGAGATAGATTAACGATAAATTTTTGAGAAATTAAAAATCCAGACATAATAAAATAATTGTCAATAGAATAATAATATTCTTATTGATGAGACTTTAGGGAGAATTTAATTATATGAATGTAGCCTTGTGATATCATTATATTATATGTTTACGTCAGGTTGATAATCACGACACTGTGGAGATGGGAAGTACTGCTCAAGTGAAGTGGATATCACATTTATTAGAACTCTCTGAAGATTGGCTCAAACAAGCTCTGACGCAAAAAGTTACAGTAAGTAATCTATGCTGAATTTTGTCTTTATAACAAGCTAAGAAAGTATTTAAATATCCTTTGTATGATTCTATTTATCCTTGCCACCGGATATTCCATATGGGCGAGGCCCCCAGAAGAGTTTAATGATTTCAGTTTTAGGTGAATAGTGCAGATACAGGAGGTGTACTTGTTCCCGAGACACCATTGGTTCTGTTGCATGTAAGGTGTATAGCACCTACGAGAGGTGTTCAACTTATTTCTGAACAGAAAATAAACATCAATATTGTGTTACTCTAACAATGAAATTGAATAAAAACTTTTATATTGTATAAAGTAGTGTATCAAGAAGTATATATAATAATTGTTAATTGCCAATATGTTATGGTTAAATCATAATCAACAGTAGGGTAGAGGGTGTTGTTATTTGCGTTTTGAAGGTCCGAAACTCGTAATAACTACGTTTACATTTTCCTTCTTTAATCGTTGTTTTAGTATCAACCAGATGGAAAATTATATTGTTAAAGCATGAGAAGACTCGACATCCACTGCTTGGTTATAATATTTATCAAAGTTATATTCTTAAGTTTTTTTTATTTGGCGTTGTATATGGTGACTTGAACCTGAATCTGGACGAAACACTATGTTCTCGGAACAGTCACTAGGAACGATACGTAACACTTTTTGTTGAAAACCTGAATTGAAACGGTTCGTACATATACCCCAGCCTTCAATTTCGTCAACTTGATACGGATTTTGATGTGCGTATTTACATAACAACAAACCCAATGCCTTCCCATGAAAACGGCCGCGAACACACAATGCTGGACAAACATGAACTTCTCCCTACCCCTGTGCCCTTTTCTAAAATAGCATACCATAATATATCATAACGTTCTCTAAGATTCAGCATTGCTTCCCCATAATGAAACAATTTTTCCACATAATGTTGTTTATTTCGAATTTCTAGATTCCAAGACTTTTGGCTGCGAGGCATGTTTTTCTTGATTTTCAGCGTAGGAACTTCGCATTTTCCCAGAACTATGCATTAAACTGTTTCGGAATAATGTCACTGATAGTTCTTATGGACACTCCCATCTGTGGTACTATTCCACGTTTTGCTAATGGATTCATCATAGATATTATAAAACCAATTTAACTTTATAGTGTAGGTTTTGGCAATGTTGGGCAATTTTCAATTTTTGGTGCCATTTCACAATAACTGGAAACAAAACTTTAATAACGCGTCTTACGACAACTATTATTGATGATCTCATTAAAAATGCACAATACAAATTTACCAACACTTTCCTGATGCTTATAAAAGGGCCATTTTGCCTTAAAAACAGGAAAAACAACATCATCTACTAAATTGTTGTTTTAAGCTTTTACCAAATGAAATATACAATGTATGATATTCATATATTCAACTTAAAACATTTTCTCGCATGGTTTAAAAAAGATATTTCAATTATTTTCATTCATTATTGCACAATCGGTGTTCATGTTTTGTTCATAAATAAGTTGAACACCTCTCGTATACATTGGACCTAGGTTTAAAGTATCATCCGAAAGACTATTAGTAAATTTAGTTGTTCAGCCCTGGGATTCGAACCCACAAGCCCGAGATCAGAAGTCTCATGCCCTATCGGCTAAGATAAGTGGCCTGAATATGTAAAATACAAGTCTGAAATACTGTTAGAGAATACCTTTAAATCAAACAACAAATACAGCACTTTTATCAAATTAAGTGAAGATTTTATGTTGATTATGACTATAACTAGGTGGGTGTGATTTGTCTTATTGCATACCTTTCTGTGAACAAAGTGGAGGTTTCATGCTTGAAGCATTGTTTTCTTTGAAGTTTTTAAATAAATGATCTGTTTATATAGGCTGAATATGTACTACACCTATATTACTATGACACATTAAGCAAAAACCTACTGTAGAGGTTTTCTACCACTCTATTAGTATTTGAAAAATTTAATGTTCATATCATAAAAAGATATTGAAAAAATGTTCAAATGGAACTTATTTTGATCTTGATATACCTTGAGTTATTTCCCTTACTTTGATATTTCAAGTGTGGATACTCTTGTAATACAGATATAAAAGCTACAGCTTTATCTTCAACAACAGTTTCATTTGAAGTTCGACTTCCGTGAAACTAAATATGGATACTCTGTTGATTTGTCTTTTGAATGTTAGTTGTAATATTGCTGTATATATTTGTAGGAAACTCGAGGTGACAGAGTGCTAACACCATATAATATAGAACAAGCATTAGATGCCAGGTAAAATATCTATTTCTAACCTTGATATTGACCTAGATGAGTGCCTAAACAGAAATAGACAGACCCTTTAGTCCTACTCTGTTTGATATCAATGTCTGTTTTCCTCCTCATGTGGTGATGTTGCTGGTTCCCATGTGGATGTGTAAGTTGTTACTGGTTAGGATACAGTCCAGGGGCCTTATTCACTAAAGTTATAAGTCTAAAACTCAGACTTAAACTTTATATTGCCAAATGTTCTATTGGCTCTCATGTTGTTATAAATGAACCGATTTTGGTATAAATGGGTATACATGTTGAGTGTGTAACAACAAATTATCATATACAATTTCACATGGCTAAATCTAATTGTAAAGAAATAACAGTAATTATAAATGTTGTCAATTTTATGTCCAAGTCTGAGTTTTAGACTTATTACGTTGGAGAATAAGACCCAAGGAAACATGATGAGGAGGAAGAGCCACTGTACAGTTTCATTAAACCTTTCAGTTTTACTCTGTTTCATTATTAAATCATACATTATGAGACATTACATTCTGTATTATGATATAAACCATATTTGGTGTATTTATTTACAGAGACGCCATATCCAAAGCATTATATAGTCGACTGTTTGCCTGGTTAGTGGAGCTATTTTATGAGAAATTATATTCTGTATTATGATATAAATTATATTTGATGTATTTATTTACAGAGACGCCATATCAAAAGCATTATATAGTCGCCTGTTTACCTGGTTAGTGGAGAGAATCAATATGATTGTATGTCGGGCAGAGAGAGATAAATCTACATCATTGGCAGTCTTAGATATATTCGGATTTGAGGTACCCTATTCAATATAGCTAGTATTTCGATAAAATGTACTTTTCAAATGTGATTTATTCAAATTGAGTTTTGCTTGTTACCAGGAAGATCCAGTTCAAATCTCAGGTTGACAAGGTTCATATCCTTTCATGATGTTTTTATAATAATCACTGATTGCTTGATCACCTCATTTATGAGGCTTTCATAAACACAGATAGAATAACCTGCCTAGACGTGAAAGAGTGTTAAGTTTAAGTCTCCTGAAGACAAATCCCAGTTCTATTGCCTGTTTGGGCAGGTTACATTCTTCCACTACATTCACTTAGGTCATGTTATGTCTACTTCCTTATAAGGATAAGTTGTCAGTTGCCCATAGAAAAGCAAATTACTACTGATTGAAATTAAGTTTGAAAAAAACTGTCTGATATCTCACTGATATCTCAGTGATATCGGAACAAACAGTTTCGGAGATTTTCTTTCATAATTCTGTCAATTTGTTGAATAATGTTGTCTATTTGCATATGACTGAGACAGTTGTTATAAGTGTATGTTCATTTGCTTTTCCCTGCCGGATTGGCCAATGACCTCTGACGTTCAGGGATTGTTCAATATTGCTTAGAAATGAGTACTAACAGTTTGGGTGATTTTGTGTTGTATTTGTGTTTTTGTTAATAAAAAAATGGTATATTTCAATTCAGGATTTCCACACCAACAGTTTTGAGCAGCTGTGTATCAACTATGCCAATGAAACACTACAGTTTTTCTTCAACCAACATATCTTCCGGCTGGAACAGAAAGAGTATGCCAAGGAAAGAATAGAATGGACGAACATTGATTACCAAGACAACCAACCTGTGATAGATCTCATTGCCAGTAAACCAGCTGGTATCTTACATATATTAGACGATGAATGTAACTTTCCCCAGGTAACACACATAGACAGTAAACCTGCTGGTATCTTACATATATTAGACGATGAATGTAACTTTCCCCAGGTAACATAGCCAGTCAACCTGCTGGTATCTTACATATATTAGACGATGAATGTAACTTATCCCAGGTAACATAGCCAGTAAACCTGCTGGTATCTTACATATATAAGACGATGAATGTAACTTTCCCCAGGTAACATAGCCAGTAAACCTGCTGGTATCTTACATATATTAGACGATGAATGTAACTTTCCCCAGGTAACATAGCCAGTAAACCTGCTGGTATCTTACATATATTAGACGATGAATGTAACTTTCCCCAGGTAATAAGTTGATACCCTTGATTATGCCCTTTTAGAAATTTGTGGTATGTTCTCTGTAGGAATGTTGGTCTTGCTACGCAGAAGAACCCTTTCCTTTTGCTTTGTAGGTCAGCTAGTCAATGTTAAGATCATTACCTGAAATAACTTCAGTGGCAGTCAAAGGATACATACCTACTGTAAACATCTTGTTTATTTGACAATTGAAATATGATATTCTTTGATTTCATGACCACTGAATTCTAACTTGTGTTCATACAATTTTGAATTTACTAAATTATAATATGTAAAAAAAGTAATATAATATATTTCATCCCATTTGATAAAAAAATGTGTTTATTGTGACACCATGTTGTTTGTTTTAGGCTACAGACAATTCATTCCTTGAGAAGTGCCATTTTCATCACAATGACAACGGACTGTATGGGAAACCTAGAATGTCAACCCCGGAGTTCAGCATCAGTCATTATGCAGGAAAAATTAAATATAGCGTAAGTTGGTTTTTTATGATGTTTAAGATAAGCAGGAGATTAATATTACTACGGTATTTTGACAAACAAAGCTGGTGACATTTCCAAGAAGTAGTTGAGGGAGGAAATATAACCTTAAAGGGTCTATAAGAAAATCCCCGAAATTCAAGAAGGTATTCAAGACGGAATTCAAGACGGTAGCAGACGTACATCTGCATTTAAGTAGAAATTATAGTTATTGCTTTACTGTTTCCACATGTGGAGAAGTTGTAAGTTAGTTGCTGTCTTGCTTGTAAGTTCTGTTTGGTTATTAATATCTTTTTTGTCGTTTTTGCAATGAAATATGTTGGCAAATGTTTGTACATTATTTATATGTGCTTGTATATTACACTTGGCAGATTATTGCAGAAATTTGGGAAATTATATTCTGTAGAGTCGTCAATTCATTTTCAGGTATCTTCTAAATGGAAGCATACTTTCTTGTGTCAGGCGTTAGTCTCATGTTGAACATCTTTGTGAAGACTTGTAACCATAGTAACAGAAAATGTGTTCTTTATTTCAGATTATTCATTTTCTAGAAAAGAACAAAGATACATTAAGAAGTGATGTCATAGAATTGATGTGTGAAAGTAAAAATAAGGTAAAATATTATACCCATGTAAGACAACCAACATAATCCCAAATACTTCAAAGTCAATTTTCAAAATTGCTACATAAAGTTATTCTTCCAGTACTCTATTATCTAATTTATTGAAATTTTATGTATGTTCACGCTTGGATTTGTATTGAAATTTGAAGAAAGTAACTTATTGAACAGGGAAAGCAAAACTTTGTACAAACAGCAAAGTACAAAGAAGCATAAAAAGTTGAGAAAAGGCACAAAAAAACAACTAAAAACCAACAACTAAACAAAATATGACCCAATTACATGCAAAAGTATAAACTTAGAAATCAATAACAAATCACATGTGGGGCAAGCACTCATCCCATCTATTAAAACATTGATCTTTGAACTTTCTGAACAATTAAATTATTATGAACTTCAGTGGGAGACACTATATTAGTGGTGAAATGTGGTAATAAATTTGAATCTACAATTTGGGTAAATACTTAAAAAAGTGGCTACCTGGTTCAATGCTTAACATGATGGACATTGTTGTTATTTTCAGATGATCGCACAAATGTTCAAAGATATGAGGGACAGATCAATAACAAAAACATTGAGTAAAACTACGGGAAGATTTGTGACAATGAAACCGCAGAAACCAACAGTAGCGGCAAACTTCAGTGAATCTTTACTATCATTGATAGACACTATGTCACGGTGTAACCCGTACTTTGTACGCTGTATCAAACCAAACAATGAGAAATCACCTATGACTTATGAGAACAGTGTTGTGTTAGATCAGTTACGATATACTGGAATGTTGGAAACTATTCGAATACGGAAGCTGGGATTCCCAATTCGTGTCAAATTCCCACATTTCATTGAAAGGTAAGTCTGCACTTCCTAAATACCTTAAAACTGTTCGACATGCATAGGCTTCAGCAAAAAAGCTGTTATAATTTAAACATTGTACAGAACTTTGGTGTTGAATGTACAAAATATAATTCTTTCATGTTGGATTGCATGCTGTTAATTGAGGGCCAAATTCATATAACAAAAGAGTTTAACTGGAATTACTAATTGCTCCTTTAATAACAAATCAGTTTGAATTTGGTTATCATATTATAAAAATAGAAAATTCATAACAAACAAGTAAACGAAGGTTAAAAACAAAATGGTATAAATTTCTTGTATGATATAATTGTGATCTGGTAGAATTACTGTGAAAGTTATATTGCAGGTATCGCTGTTTGTTGAAAGGGGAGACAATCCATGTAAAACATCTACCTACCGATGTCTGTCTGATGATACTTAAAACACAACAACATTCTGGTTACAATCATCTTTGTAGGATTGGTGCCACAAAGGTAATAAATCTTTGTATTATTGAGACATCTAAAAAACTGATTTTGTGAAAGACTTGATTTTGCTATATCTTTACTACATTGCTCATATTATATGCCAGTTTATTAATTCTATTCATCTTCATATTAAATAATTGATCTATAAGTCTTGCTGGTAGGCTTATTTTATCCTTCCCTTTCTGGGACCCCAAACCCTATTTCATCGAGTGGATTGTGGAATACTGTTAACATACATTCTAATCATGAAATCCCAGAATGGATGCAGTTCCTGACAGCTACATTCCACATGTGTCTGTTCTACACAACTTGATAACAGCATATTCTGGAATCCCCACTGGATATCTGATACCCATCTACTGTTGTGGACATAATGCTAGACTTTCCAATGGAGTTAAGACAGTGGCATATGAGGATGTCAGAATAACAGCGTAGGTATTGTGGATGTGTGAATGACATTTAGGCCTTGTCATTTGTGGATGTGTGAATGACATTTAGGCCTTGTCATTTGTGGATGTGTGAATGACAATTAGGCCTTGTCATTTGTGGATGTGTGAATGACATTTAGGCCTTGTCATTTGTGCTTTTGTGAATGACATTTAGGCCTTGTCATTTGTGCTTGTGTGAATGACATTTAGGCCTTGTCATTTGTGGATGTGTGAATGACATTTAGGCCTTGTCATTTGTGGATGTGTGAATGACATTTAGGCCTTGTCATTTGTGCTTGTGTGAATGACATTTAGGCCTTGTCATTTGTGCTTGTGTGAATGACATTTAGTCCTTGTCATTTAGGATGTGTGAATGACATTTAGGCCTAGTCATTTGTGGATATGTGAATGACATTTAGGCCTTGTCATTTGTGGATGTTTGAAAGACAATTAGGCCTAGTCATTTGTGGATGTGTGAATGACATTTAGGCCTAGTCATTTGTGAATGTGTGAATGACATTTAGGCCTTGTCATTTGGATATGTGAATGACATTTAGGCCTTGTCATTTGGGATGTGTGAATGACATTTAGTCCTTGCCATTTGTGGATATGTGAATGACATTTAGGCCTTGTCATTTGTGGATGTATGAATGACATTTAGGCCTTGTCATTGTATTTGTGGATGTGTGAATGACATTTAGGCCTTGCCATTTGTGGATATGTGAATGACATTTAGGCCTAGTCATTTGTGGATGTGGGAATGACATTTAGGCCTAGTCTTTTGTGGATGTGTGAATGACATTTAGGCCTAGTCATTTGTGGATGTGTGAATGACATTTGGGCCTTGTCATTTGTGGATATGTGGGAATGACATTTAGGCCTTGCCATTTGTGCATATGTGTATGACATTTAGGCCTAGTCATTTGTGGATGTGTGAATGACATTTGGGCCTTGTCATTTGTGGATATGTGGGAATGACATTTAGGCCTTGCCATTTGTGCATATGTGTATGACATTTAGGCCTTGTCATTTGTGGATGTATGAATGACATTTAGGCCTTGTCATTTGTGGATATGTGAATGACATTTAGGCCTTGTCATTGTATTTGTGGATTTGTGAATGACATTTAGGCCTTGTCATTTGTGGATATATGAATGACATTTAGGCCTTGTCAAAGTTGGATATGTGAATGACATTTAGGCCTTGTCATTTGTGGATGTGTGAATGACATTTAGGCCTAGTCATTTGTGGATATGTGAATGACATTTAGGCAGTGTCCTTAGTGGATATGAGAATGGAAATTGTCTTATGTGAATGCAGTCTTATTTAATGTGGCTGTAAAGATTGTGAACCACCAACTTTGATGGTGTATTAAGTTAACCACCCTTAATAGACACTCAATGCAGGCAGGACAAACTGTTGTATAAAGGTTCCTGCTACAAATGTTGATCCATCTAGAAGAATAAAGAGTATGAAGTATAAGAGAGGATAGTATGTACATGTAAAGAGATGTATCTTTGTCAGAGCCTGACTATGTCTGTCGTATTGTTGCACAATGTTTGAATGAATGGTTATGTCATATGAGAGCACTAGAGTTTGTTTATATTATGGATGATGTACATTATGATGTATATAATATAGCGAGGAATGTTACAGTTGTTGCCGTGTGTAACCATAGAATGATGGAAGACCCCTATCCCTCTCTGCATGATATGTTGTTACATCAGCTGGGAGCCAGACAAACTTCTCTGTAACTTAAATATTTAAATAAATAAGTTTTGTTTAAAAGCATGTGTGATTCATTCATAAGTTGGTTATATGGATAGTGGGAACTACATACCAAAGTACTTGTGAAAATGTCTGGAAAGTTTAAAATCTACGAATTAGTAAGTGTTGTTATCATGCAATATTACAATCTCATATTCAATTAACATTCAATTCAAAGTTTTTATTAATTTATGTAATATTTCTGATTTCTTTGTCTCCCTAATCATCAAAATATAATAATTTATAAATTGACAGCGATTTTTTCCTTATGTGTTTGGTACCATGAAACGGATCCATTCCCAATCGAATTAACTGACCATTTTTCCCAATTTCCAAATAAAAAAAATCCAAAAATAATTCAATGAAATTAAAAAAAACAAATGTTCATGAAGATTACTGAAGAGAGTTGCAACTCTTGCCTCGTGAGCAAATATTGGCTAAAAATTAGGACTGGTCCATTGTATCTATTAGAGGTCCCTTAAAGTCATTATTCCTGAAACATTCCCAAAATTTCAAAACAAAATCACTGATTGAGATTTTTGCAATCATTTACTGACAAATGTATCATGTTGGTTCTTCTGTACTGTTCATATTGAATTTGTTGATCGTTGTCATCAAAATGCTATACTACAGTAGTAATAAGGGACTCAATTTATATACTACTGTGTTTTCTTGATGAACATTTATATGCATTCCAGTTTCTATTTAATCTATAAATCTCAGCACTTTAGTGTAATAGCTGTCGGTATCAGCATTATAAGTCATAACATTATACATATCTTTACTTGCGGTCATATTTATTACCTTTTTCAACCTGTTTATTCGTATATACGGTGACCGTTATCAGTTTTTCTCTAACTGGTCAACAGTCTTTAATAATTGTTAGTTGGTATAGTGCTAATATGCTAGATGGTCAATTTCACTTTCTAAGCTTGATCCTTTGGTCTACCTGGTATCGAATTTGGTACCAATGTTTTAAGCAGGTTAAACTATTATGTTTGTTCATGTCCATATTTAGGCGTTGTTAGTTGCTTGCAGAATTTCTGAACAGTTATGTTTCCCGTTAATTAAATAATATTTGGTTTGGTCAAATGTCTGCTATGATATTTTACAAGGTTTTGAGTCTTGATTGAAAATGTTTTAATAATGGCTTAAACCCTAATAAGGTAAAAAAAAGTTGATTCAAACTTGCTTTGGAAGGTCTTGGTCTTTGTAAATATTTGTTGCAACTTGAAAAAGTAAAAACAGGCAGCATTTTGTATTCCAACAGTATGGATGCAGTTTTGTCTATATGGCCTGTTAGTTATAATAACTCCATTGTTCCTCTAAGTTTAATTTATAAATGACAAGATTTTATGAAGAAATGATTGTCAAAACAAAGAGTGATACTTACGTTAAATGCCTTCCTCTCATAAATTGTGCCAAAACATTTATGTATGCATATATGCAGTGAAATTTAGCATTAAATCATATTTCATTGTGCATGGACCGTGTTCATTGTTTAATTAATGGCTCTTTTGTAATGCTGGTGTTATGTTTTAGATGTTTTATATTGTTTTGGGATTTTGAATTATGCTGTTGTTACATATTAGAATACTTGGACGGATCAAACTCTATAAATTCTGATCATTTAGTTGCCATGTTATTGTCCACTCAACTATTCACGTAACAAACTTCATTAAGTTGTGAACAATAGAAGTAAATATATACGGATGAGGTTCGTCGACTCACTAAATGTCATAACATGATAAAAATGTGATAAGTAATAATTTTATATGAAAGGCTGTGTTATTGTAATGTGTTGAGGATGTTGTCAGCTGAGGGTGACGTGGTGTAGCTACACCGACTTCACGGAAAAACTGTGATTCTGATTGTTATGCAACAGTTTGCAATTAAAGAAAAAAAGCGGCAAAATGAGTGAATAGTTTTATTCAAATTTTTTCAGTTAATGATTGAAAAGTTTACTGTTTGAGTGTGGTCACAGTAGATGTCACACTATATGGAGACTGGTATTTGTTATGTATAAGTTCTCGTCCTGATTTCGTATGCATGATGAGACATTACAGTTCAAAATGACAGATCAGGCATTTTAATGACAATATGGCTTGTGTCTTGACGTAATTATTGCTATTTATTCTAGCAGTATGAATTAAACAGACTTTGAATTGTGTGTGAGTTGAAAACTACTAGTGGAACATATGTGTTCATCATTGAACATTGTGAACGGAATGGATAAGCTGTTGGTTTTGTAAAAGACGGATTTATATCTGTGTTGAGAAAATGATTGAATGTGAGAATTTAAGATAAATCTGGATATTTACTAAGCGATGTTTTAAGGATTATAATGTCACACTATCCGATGTATTGTAATGTTTCACGCTGGGTATTCTCCGGAGGTCGAGATGTCGTACCAGGGAGAGCCGAGCCTGAATATCATGCTGGGTACTACAACTACCCCCTGGGACATGAGTTCCATCAGCCACGTTCGCCAGTACCAGTTCCAGTACCTGTTGAGAGGATTTACGTTCCGACACCATCTAGTCATCATTACCAAACAAATGCTTACAGATATAGCACGGGACCGGCGGAACCTCGGCCACATCGTTCCGACAGTAGACAATTCCGGGACACTGCCACAGATGCTTCTGTCCTTCACAGAAAGTTTAAAGGTCACAAACACGAGAAATTCCGCCAGAGTCCTTTACATCACCATGAGTATCTCCATGGTTACAATCTAGAGACTGCATTCCATGATCATCATACTGCTTGTTACAAAGATAGCAAGGTCAAGGACAAAGATAACAAGGTCAAGGACAAAGATAACAAGGTCAAGGACAAAGATAGAGATAAGAAAAAATCAAAGTCGAATAAAAAATTAACATATCGTCAGATCAGTACGCAGACAGAGGCATCTGATACACCCAAAGATGGGACATTTTCTAAAAGACGAGCATCGTATCAGAATTACATGATGGAAGCTAAACTTGGTGACGACAATGTTGACGCTGTTATATCTGAGGGCGGTGAAATTGACGAGGTGTTTGACAACATTGATCACCATGACAACGACATTCACCATGACAACGACGATGAAGTCATGTCTGACAGTTCATTCTGCACAGATGATGATAATTTTGAGAAAGTAGATTATCAGAATGATGAAGTACAAGGTGATGATATGAAGACAGATAAAGATGCACATGACAAGGACAAGATGATTGTTAAACCGACAGTCTACAAGTATGATTCGCATGTTTATATGGATTTAGATGATCCACACGTGGTTACCAAAGTTGCTGATTCTAAAGGTGGTTCATACAGAGGTAATCCTGAAGGATCAAGTAACACTGCTCCCCCTACATGCCCTGAGGGATACTTGGTACCTATTGAAAGTCAATTCAACGCAACACAAAATCAAAGTGCTGCAGGCTCAGTAAGGTCCAACAGCCACAAGACTCCTTCAGAACTGCATCTAGAGAAAGTTTGTCTGTCATTATCAAGTATGAACAGTCCTACGTATGAGAACTACCCCAGCTTGCCGACATCTCCAGCTGTACAATCAACCACCGCTGAACCAAGTCTGACTGAACCACACGAACGAATCATCTCATCTAATCTCACACCAAACCTATCTCCTGATGAACTCTTCTATGCTGTGTCCCCTCCTACCAGCCCCTTTACAGGGTACCGTTCCCGTAGTTACCCAAACGTTTTATCAGATGATCACCGCCAACCAATAGCTGCGCCGGTTGTTGATAGGTTTGATCTCGATAGAAAATTGGCCTTTCCTTTGGGCATGCCACCTGGTTATGATAGAACTGCTCACGACTCTGGCTCGTCTACAGTAACTGATAATACATTGTCCTCTGATTCACAGGTATTTATGAAGGAAGAGTTTGAGCACCATTTAGACATGGAAGCTAGGAAAATACATCTGCGGGCTGCTCTTCACATTCAAAAGTTTGCCAGAATGTTTCTTGTTCGACGCAAGTTTATACTTATTCATGAGAAAACGAAAGAAATACAAGCAGCTATCAGGATGCATCTAGAAAGGTGAGTCATGTAACCATTTCCTTGTGCTATTATGTGGTTACATCAATGCTTATTTATAAGGCAGATACAGATATACATCATTCATGACTAAATACCTATCTACCTAACCCTCTTTGAGCTGGTTTGCCCCTTAGGCCATGTTTGGTTAAGGTTTCTGTGGCTAGGTCTTTTTACGTTGCAGGGTTGCTGGCCCTACGCACAACCCTCCTCATTTTTCATCCGGGCTTGGGACTGGTGTTGGCAGAGTTTCGTGGCCAATATTAACAGCCAACCAAACTTTCAAATCATATTCTTAGTACTGGTTGCATTAAGCTTAAAATCTGGCTAGCCTTTATCTTCCAAAAATATATTGTTTAAAAAATGGAAATCTCTTGTATCTTAAATTTTCGTTGACCATTTTCTTAAGTGTGTTTTATGTAAAATTTATCTTCCAAAAATATAATATTGTTTAAAAAATGGAAATCTCTTGTATCTTAAATTTTCATTGACCATTTTCTAAAGTGTGTTTTATGTAAAATTTATCTTCCAAAAATATAATATTGTTTAAAAAATGGAAATCTCTTGTATCTTAAATTTTCATTGACTATTTTCTAAAATGTGTTTTATATAAAATTTGCCTCAGGCACTGCTATTACTTTAGCACTTTGCCATTATCTTCTATGAGATCTTTCAAAGCTCTTAATCATGTCATGATGATTGCATGAATGATTGTGGTTTTACTATAAAGTACTTTTGTATATTCACATAGTATGTAAACAGTGTAATTACTCAACCCATTAATTGTTTTAGACATAATTAATTATATGGAGTCTTTCTGCATCAACATTCTTACATAAATATGCACTGACTTGTTGTTATATATAAATAAGAAGGTAAAATATCATGTCCGAAGTTTTTAGGCGATCCATCTAACACAAACATAGCAATGTAATGTGTCTCATTGTTTGCATTTAAAAGTTTGCATTTTACGATCATAGGTCAAATACAAAATCTCAGTAAGTCTTCATCAAGAGCTATGGACACAATATTAAAATATTAAATTCGATTTGGACAAAGAGCAAAAATGCCCCTTCCCTTTATTTATTAGAAAGTTTGTATGATGGTCTAACAAATTGGTCATGTATAGACTTTAATGTTCCACTTGTAAAAAGATAAGGCTATAATATTATGTTGGGAAAGAATAACTTGGTGTCATCAAAAGTGTACTGTGTTATTCTATTTAACAACAGTTTCAAATGAACTTCTGTGAGTTACCCAGTTGGCATGCTCAATGATGTCACCATAATCCGTGACGGTGCAGCATACATAAACAGTATCTATGACATTAAAAATTTCATAAGCATAACCTCAAAATACATAAGCATAATAAAAATTTATTTATTTATTTTAAAGATAAAATTAATTATAAAAAAAGAGTGGTTCATTCAATTATTTTAATTATTTTGTTCTTTAAGAACATAAAATCCATTATGTTGGTATATTTGGGCACCAGTCCAGGGTGTATGTTTGGTATGACCATATATGGTAGTGTAAGTTAATCAGGTGTGGTTATATAGGTGTTGTAGACAGCTGTAGTAATTGCATCATTAGTTACCTGCAAAACTCACTGTCAACATAGACAGTAGGGCGTTAACGTTTAACTTCTATACTAATATTATTTAAATGACTGCCCATCGTTGCTGTACAATTTGTATGTTGCTGTACAATTTGTACATATAGCTTGGCTATTTTGACGTGAGTCTGACCTTTATGCAAGAATATATTACAAGGTTTTTGCTTTGAAAATATCAATTTCCGCAAGCAAATCGTGCGATATCGGTATTTCAAACGTGTGTTTGTATTACATCTCGAGCGTCTTCGTGATACTCCCTGATTATGAAAGCATACAGTCGGTGTTGTAAACGTAGGCAATGTATCAACTGTTAAATTATGCTAATCAAAAGGTCAGACTCGTGTCAAATTGGCCAAGCTATACATCAGGTCAAATATTCACAAAGTGTTTGCAAAGTCATATCCAATAAAATTTTACAAAAGTAAACTTCAATAATAAGATAATCTCATTGTTACGACCATCTAAATAATTATTAAAGACCATCTCAAAATTAATGACAATTTCAAGTCCAGATTTTGTTCTGACTCAGTATAGAATATCAATGTTTTAAGTCCAACTCCTTAAGGAGGCTAAGTTAACTTAAATATCCAATGAATGGTATTATTATTGACAGTTCTGAAACTTAAATACCATAAAAACTCCTCATCAGGTTAAATAGTTATAATAATGAAATGAAGTTACTTTGGGCATAAAAGTGATGAACAAGTCCCCAAATATTTCATACTTCTTGACATTGAATGATAAATGTATTTTGTCTATAAATATCCTCATATAATTCACACCTTAAGGAGATACAGTTTCTACTTGATATGTATTTATCATTGTACTTGACAAGCCTGTCATACTTTATTGTATAGTTATTCTGTTTCCAGTACTTGATAATAAAATTTAAACAATTAGCGCAGGCAAGATTTTTCGTGTTTATTGTACAGTCTATGAATATCAGGAATCACTTTGCTTTAAATATGATGTAAATTGAAATACCGTATACCTTGAAATAAATGCCCCCGGGTGCCATGCATATTGCACAAGGGGGACTTTTATTTGGGGGTCTCAATTATCCGAAAAACAAATTTCATAGAAAGTGTTAGCTCAGGGATTAGGAACCCAAGGGGTAGCTCAGACCCGTATATATACCTGAAATGTTCATGTTTTCTACCAATGTTAGCTGAGTGTACGTTGATATATACACTTGCGTGTGATTCACGCCTGTCAATTGTCAGATTTATAGCCTCCGTATTATAAAGATGAAATATTTGCATCGGCTTATGACTTCAAATAATTGTTTATTTGGCAAAAAACCTATGTAGCAAAATTTAGGTGGGCTGAAATAGTTTTTCATTTATTATAGTTGTGATAATATTAATGTCACAAAAGAATAATTATCATATTATTATCTGGAAAAAAATGCTACATCTTTCATCATTTTTGTGTAGGGACTAGTTTAAGGGATACATGAAGGTTAAAGGTTAATCCATCCATTTTGTATAAATAGATATACATAAAACAATATTAAAAAGACTAGAGAAGATTAGAAATTAATTGTACAATGTGTCACTATGTTTATCCAATCACAGATAATGTGCATTCTAACATGGAATGACATAAAATGTCCCCTAAAATAGGCCATCTAATGTCCCCTAAAAAAGGCCTTCCAATGTCCCCTAAAATAGGCCTTCTAATGTCCCCTAAAATAGGCCTTCTAATGACCCCTAAAATAGGCCTTCTAATGTCCCCTAAAATAGGCCTTCCGATGTCCCCTAAAATAGGCCTTCCAATGTCCCCTAAAATAGGCCTTTAAGAATTGGCCATAGAACAGCGTCTCTATTTGCCCTAATTTCATACTATAATTATCAAAGGAACTTATCTGGTTTAACATATGTACTTACCTTTGCTTAAAGAATACCTGTGAACATAAGAGTGGTCAGTTTTCAAATAACCTTATAATTTCATTTTTATATAAGCTTATTGTACAGCCAGTACCACTTTTAATATAAACGTAGAAAGGCCGCATAAAATAGTCTACAAATTTTTGTGCCATTCATCCTGTTTTAAGTTTAATATTTCGATGGCTCAGTGCAAAACTATGGTACATTCCACTGTAATTATAATGATGTTGTTACCATAGTTTTGTACCAAGCCCTCGATTTATTCATGTAGTTTGCAGTTATATAACTTTGTTTACTTTAAATCCTGATAAAATTATATCTGAATGCAGGGAATGAGGTCCATGTACAGAAGTGTTACTATGGTTATCATTTATAATTTTATCAGTATTTCTGTAGTCATATCAAACACTTTCACAATAAAGCGATGAAAGAGTACTGATGTGTAACCACCCATAATTTATCATTCTAACGTCCAGTTTTACTTAATTAACTTGACAGGCTTGTATACAGACTCCATTTTAGATGACATCACGTTAAATTGTTGCTCTAGGGGCATACACTAATCTCATACATTCAACCAAACTATATAAGGTTCAAATGTTTCTGAATTTTTTTTTTTGGCGAAATTTTTTTTCTTACAAATTTTTTGCCTGGAATGTTGTTTGATATGTCTTCCCTGCAGGAAGTAACTAAGCAAATAAACTGCACCGGATAGCTTTATTTGTGTTCTTTAAACAATAATCATTGTATTCGGGATTTTTTAAGAATGTTTTTATTGCCAGACGACAGTGATCTATTTCATTGCTTTGTGTTATTGTCTTACTCGTGATGGAGAATTCTACTGTTTCTAATGGATTGTATGGTGGCAAAGTGACTCCTAGTGCCCCGACTAAGTTCTCGTGATATTTTGAAACAACAATGATGAGAATTTTTGTTGGCGTAGAAATCTACTGGTTATAGTATATTGTACTATCCTTTAGAAAGATAGATGTTGTTTACCAGTCAGGAAATGGATTTTGTGTGCGTAATATAGGATGTTACTTTTGCGTCATTTAACACGTTCTTAAACATTGGTGTTTCAGAAAACGATTCAATGTTATAGTGAAAGGCATTATTCGAGCTCAGGCCCAGTTTCGTATGCACAGACTTAGAAGGAAATATATGCGGGTAAGATTTTATGACTATTTTTTCTATCTGTTTAAAATTTGTTTAAAAAAAAGTCTCAGGAAGGCTTGTTGAGTTGTCTCCAATAGATTGCGACATCTAATTTTACAAGTTTATTGGATTTTTTACATGCCTTATCCTTGGGTAAACATGTATTGTGTTGTCAAAGGAAAAAGCAAGAAAAAAGCAGTTACTTCGAATCAGCTTAGCTACCATCACAAACAAGCAGCGTTGCCCCACCATCAGTTGTGTTCCAATTTAGTTAGGGAACAACTGTTCCAATTTAGGGAACATTGTGCTAACAATGAAGCAAAGGGCTAATAAGAGATGTTTGTAAAAACATGTAGTAAATGGTAAAGTTCATAGTGACCTTTGACCGACTGACCTCAAAATCAATAAGGTCATTTACTGCTGCTGCTGGTCAACCTACAAGGTTGAAGATCATAGAGCAAGGCGTTCTTGCGCACTTTAGTAATAGAACTGAAAACGTTTGGTCGACCAACTGACTGACAGGCATGTGCAAAGCAATATACCCCCTGATCAAAGATGGGGAGGTGACGTATAAATATGCTCATATTGAAAGCCTGTGACATTACAGGAAACATAGAATATTGTGATGGTTACGGTTTAATTGATTCACATGCTTACAGTGAGTTATCTAATATGCACATCAGAAACTCTGTGGGCAGTAACATGTGAAAGTCTGGAGTATAAAATATACAAACCACCCTTGATGGGTGAGCATGCTTTTCCATTGACGAGGTTTGTAGGCCTTGAGTCTCAGTGAACGTTACAATATAAACAATTAATACAGAAACAATGAGAAATATTTGTGATAAAGCACCTTAGTATCATCATCTAAATATTTCACCATGCATGTGAAACATCTGAACATTCCTATGCTTTCATCACTATATATTTTACCATGATGGAATGTAATAGAAGATGTAAATCTAGTATTATTGTCCCAGTGTTATATTGCATGTGATGGATTGTGCGGGAACAATGATCGATCCTCACTACAGTACAGTTCAATGTGACATCTCTCCCTTCTGGTTACAGTAATTGTCCATTTGGTGCAACATGTTTGTATCTTCAAAGTATCTTCTCTATGTACTATAAAGAGAGATACAACCTTGTTGCATGAAGGGGACAAATTATTGTCCTGTATCTTCATTATATCACAAATGTTTATTTCCTGTATCTTCATTTCATCACCTATGTTTTCTAATTTAGAACTAATTAAGTCCTCTCAATTTGCACCACATGTATATAGACAGATGTCTGCATTACTCTGCACTCACTGTCATCCATACAGGTATATGTATTGTACAATGTTTATACTAACAACATGTAATAGAATGGTTAGAATTTAATCTATTTCTAACTTTTGAAAAAAAAAGTAAATTGGTATCTAGTTGACGATCAGCTAAATATGGTACATAGCTGTTTGGTTTTATTTACATCACAGATCCATGAAAAAAAAGTAATGGTACCAATTAGTGCAGAGTTTAGCCTTTATTTACCAGTCAGCTTTCTGCTGAAATGTGGCAGGCATATTTATATGTGCCTCCACCCAGATTTGAATCCGGGTTCACCAGATTAGACGGCAAGCATACTAATCACAATATTGCTACTGAATGTTTGAATCATGCAGAGGATTTAGGTTTGGTACATGAGAAAAATATCCAGCTGGCTGGGTTTTTTTCGGCATTGAAATATTACTATTTTTTGTATCTGCAGAATCGTGAAGAATTTCAAAGGCAGAAAGAACAAGAAAGACTTGCAAAGGAAAGAGAAAACGCCAGACGGAAAATGGAGAAGGCAAGAAGGGTAAGTTGATGATACAAATTCATACATGGGAGTTAACATTTTTGAATTTATATACTGTAAAATCATTAATTTTCGTGGGGGATTAAATTTCGTGGATTTCGTGGTTCACTTCAACGAACATTGATTTTGACCCTTGTTTTGTTACCTGAAATGCAAAATCCACGAATTCAAGTGCCAACGAAATTGCCTTTTTTACCAAAACCACGAAATTTCGTCCCAACGAAATTAAATGATTTTACAGTATTTCATATAATAGACCTTCACACAAGAATTTCAAACAGGGCATTTCAGTAAGTACCAAGCCTAGTTAGTACCTATTGTCAGGAATTTAAGGTTGTTGATTTTTGACAGAGTTATGGCCCTTATTAGGTGGCATACTTTTTGTTTCAAATATCATGTTAGTTCGGACTGTAACATTGTCTGGTCTAGGAAACACCTACATGAATGTTTATGTTCTTACTAATGAGATTCTTCGTTGGTCTGTTTGTTTTCATCTAGTAAGACAAATGACCCTTAATCACAATGGTCAGTACATTATGTGTGACCATATTTGGGTTAGCATGTCCCGGTAGCTGGTCAGCCCTTTGGCTCAACAAGGTTGTAGCTGTCTTATAACATATATTGTTAGATACTACCTTGTTGCGCTGAAGGGACGAGGTGCGTCAGTGTTATAATATACGGGATCACAGCATGCTTGTGATGGTCTACATTCTGTATGACAATATGACAGTGTGAAATATGTTATGTATATATCATCACTATTATACATGTACAAGATTTATGTCTGAATGTTTTACATAAACCACTGAACAGTGTTGTAACAGTTACTCTGACCTGTGGTTTTACATGGCTTTATAGGAACTGTTGTTTGTTTTGTCAGTTTTAAGGCCATTACAAATGAATGCCTAGTCTATTATATATTTTGAAAAGGGCTATGGGCTGGATGTCAGCATTTTAATTACGTGATGTGAAAATAAAAAATGTTACGGGCATGAAATTTTCGAAGTTGAAAGTAAAGAAATCTCTGTCACACCAAGAACACAATTTGCTATGTCTTCAAAAAATAGTAAAAATAGTTGCATACTTTTTTAAAAAGTATAATTTCCAGTTACATTGCACTCAAGTAAGTTGATGTATTTACAACTTTCTGAGAGGTCTGAATTTTTTTTCTAGATTTGATAATTTCAAATAATGAAAACACCCACATTGTTTTAATAAAGTCCATACCAGGAGGGGATTCCTCTGTCAGGTTTTATTTCACGATGAAAAATCTGTCTATATATAGTGTAAACGATATAATGTTAGATGTTGATAGCCCGGCAGCATCGTGCATTCTGTGCTGTTGTTTGCCATCCTGTTGTTCTCAATGCGGTGATGGTGATGAGCCAACAGCCATATACATTCCCTGCTGTTGTTCTCCGTGCTGTAAGGTCTGTTGTTTTCAGTGCTGTAACTTCGGTTGTGCATTTAATAATACTGACTGATTGCTTGTCTATATTTATTTGTCGGTAGGTGTGATATGTTAATTAATATTGACAATTCATGAAAGTATAATAGTCGTACAATATGACAAGTTTATCATCGTAGATTGACAGTTGATCAATTAGTTAGCTTGTTACTGTCATGTTATGGGGTGCTAACGAACTACTCGTTGTTACATAGAAATGGACACACTTACATTTGTACTGATGATAAAAACTTGTCTGGCCCAAGGGAGGATGGTGGTGGTTTTTCAGGTTTTACAAATTAGTGTTGTCACTGAAACTTGCTCAGTTTAGTTTCTCGTTACATCCAAGTCAGATGTGTACAAATAATTAGGCCTGGATTTGAATTGTTTCGCTGAGTGGAAAATAATATTCATTTGAAAAGATTACCGTACTAACAGCAGTTCCAGGGATTTAAAAA
Organism: Spisula subtruncata; assembly: GCA_963678985.1. Lineage (NCBI taxonomy): Eukaryota > Metazoa > Mollusca > Bivalvia > Venerida > Mactridae > Spisula > Spisula subtruncata. Next base: position 44,901,070 of record OY787660.1, read on the forward strand.
CTGAATCAATGATTTTAATTTAAATAATATAAATATTATATAAAAAATTATATAACATTTCTACTGAAATTGTTACTAGTGACTGGTGCCGGAATTAAAAGGAAATTAATGAATTAAGCAATGACTTTCGTGTGATTTAAAAAGATACTAGTGGTAAATACTGGTATATTAAAGTGAAAATGAAGGAATTTACCCTTGAAAAAGTTGGTCGCAAGCCTTTCTATGGATTTAGATACTTTGATACTGATGTTCCACAGACTGTTCATGTACTGGTATGTAATCTTACATTCTTCATATACATAATCAATATTGTGCCATAAATTAACTGCTGAGACAAGGACATGCAAATATAAATATTATGATCATATTGCATACTACAAATTTTTGATAGTTATATGTTTGTGATGTATTTTATGACCAGTTTGAAATTTTAAAAAAATCGAAAAAAAATTCCACTTATTAAAATAGATTATTACAATGATCAGTTACTTAATTTATTTTAATTATTAAACGTTTATAGAAAATTTTATACTCTGAGAATGTTTTCTGATAAGTTCTCGTCATTTTTTTGCGGTCATTGAACTTTTTTCAATGCAAGTAGTAATACACCTTAATATTATGTTGAGTATCTGAACTCTTCAAAATGATAAATATTTTCATATTCTCTGAAGAAAATATTCTTATTTTGACAAGAGATCAAAATGAAACTGTAACCTTTTGTCTTTTAATGTTAAAATATATTTAGATTTTACATAGAAGGTTAAAGTGAAACTATGTCCACTTTCAAGTAATAATTTACATAAAAATGTTAAAAAGCAAAACCAGACCATCTACATTTAAGTAATAGCATACATACGCTTGTTGGGTTTCGTCCCTTGGCATATGAATTCTGTTATGATAGTTGCACTATCTTGCTTGATTTTAATGGTCATGTTTAATGATATGTAAAATGATGACCATATGATAAAGTGATACTGCATTCGGTGTGCCTTCAAAAAGTGGGTTGTTTACAAACATACTAAGTGATATGATATTTTGGTGCATGTGTGTATTTTGGTGCATGTGTGCATCCATAAAGTGCATTATAAAAACCTGACTTTCCAGGAAGAGATATTTGAATGTTATAGGAGAACAATGACATGGGAGTACTGTACAATGTCATGTTATTACGTTTGTTGTTTATAGGATGTTAAATAAATTGGATAAAACAGGATTTTAACAGGTAATAAATAGTGCTTAGATTCCGTGATTTGTATCAAAATGCTGCTCAATGTGAGTTAATTCAGATATTTGCTGATGTTACTTTTTTCTGTGATTTAATTTTCACAATTGTTTGTTTTGTTGGATATTTTCATATGGCTCTGATGCAACTGAAAATTTATGTGAGGCTTTGACAGGAGTCCTATGTATCCAGAGTTCCATCAGAGAATTATAGCAGTTTTCAGTTCCATCAGAATCATATAAAAACAGTTCAATTCTCTAATGGAATTCCATGTAAACTCCAAAAGGCAGAGTATAATATTTCCAAAATGTATATAATGTAATTGCTTATTATTCATGAACAAATTATGCAATTTAAATATATGTACAAAGTATTACAAAAACTCATGTTTTATTATAATGTTTTACACTAAACACCTGGAATCTTTTAAGTATAAGACATTAAATCCAAAGAATTTTGTATAGTAAAATGAATATATTATTATTGGATGGATTTTGTTAATGATATGGGTCACTCAATTTTATTTTTGCATTATTCATATTGATAATATGTTAATCTTTGATATAATCAACAAACTTTGTTTATAAAATCGGTCCAAAGTGAATCATCATGTTTTGTGAATGAAGGAGAAAAATATTGCATTATACATTTTAAATTATTTGTTTAATCTGTTATCTTAATCAGCATTCATTGTTTATAAAATCTGTCAGCAAATGAATCATCCTTTTGTTTAGTGAATAAAGGATAGGTTTATATCTTGTTAACATATATTAATGGTCAATTGATGGTATTGTAAGCTTGACCGGATCCATCATCTGATAAATGACCGCTGATACTAATCATAAAATTATTAAGTTACTTCCCTTAAATTTAATGATAGAGAAATATGTTGCTTTAAGCTAAATAGTGGATCAGATTGCTTGAATGAAAATATTGCTATTGTTGACATGATAATAAGTGATAAATTACCATAAATTGTCTTAATATAACATGCTTTTATGTAAATGTTCGTAGTTTGTTTATTTGTTTGTTTGTATGTATGTATGTGCCTGTGTATGCATGATATAAGGTATACATTGGTTGTAATACTACCTTAGCTGTTTTGTCAGGCATGCTCTGGGCAGTGATGTTTAAGTACTCCTGTTACTTTTCACTGTAAAATAACATCTATAAATAATTTGCCTTATTTTACTGGTTGGTAATCCAAGATCACTGGTAAGATCACCTGACCACTGGGTATAAGTTACATCTTAATGTCAACAAATATTTATAACCTCAAACAAATAAAACTACTGGTTTATACTAGTTCAAAGAGCAACCGGAATGGCAATCTGGAACCACCATCTGGCCCTTGTCTGTTCATCATTTAAGACATTAAAAATCCAGAGTATTTGCAATTCTTGACTCATTGGCTGCTGTTGCTAATGGGGTGCCAAGCTATTTATGAGGTCAAAAGTAATTCTTAGATTATAAAATCCATTCTATATGTACCAATGTTTCATTAAACCGTTCATTCATAGAATAAGTGAAGAAAGTTTGACAATGATTTAAAATGAGCAAAGCAATCAAAATGACAGTCGTCAGATGTGCCTACATTAATATCAACTTTTCAAGAAACGGAAAAATAATCTAGCATTATATAATAACCTTAAGTAAGCACATCTAATATGACATTCATTAAGTTAATTTTATTGTTTTATCAAGTAAAATAATAAATCTTTGGTAATTGCAGTTACTTAGAGTTACATACTTTACACCTTGTACATTCGTTACATGTGTCCTCGGGTAACAATTACGTTACCTGTGTTCGTTGACTTTAATTATAACACACCCCACCCATCTTTATAAACACCTACTACCTTAAGGGCTTATAAACTGGGTTAGGCCAGTATGAAGTCAAGATGGTAGATACCGAACATTAATCAGCATGACGATGTAGGCTATTCTATTATATATTATTATGTCAATGTCAGCATATTATGGTTACACATCTGCCATACTGACACAGTTGTCAACCTGATGCTTTTTGTTCATCAATAAAATGTTAAATTACAGTAAATGCAACTGATGAATCTAAGACTAGTATAAAAGAAATATAAGTAAGCCCTGAAACATGAGGTCAAGTAAATGTTTGTCTATTATGTTTGTAAATGCATGCTTCACATAAGCGCAGTTTCAATAAACAATTCAATGGGATGTCACATGTGCTTTTTGAGCAACTGCTGCTGACATGTTTGTTCCATACCCTACCACTGATTCATCAAATAAATTTCTCTGTATAGATCATTATACACTTTTAGCCGTAAACATGAAACATGACTTGCACCTTTGTAAAATGAATGATGCACATTTGCAGTCGAAATGAAAATATATAATGGAATGTCAACTTAGGTCAACATTTGTTGATTTCTATTACATAAGTGGTTCAGAAATGGGAAACATTATTTGTAATTCATCCTAAAAGGTATCAAAAATCAGAACTTCCAAAATCAAAGATGCTCCCTTTAAGGGCTGGCAAGTCAAGTACTATACAGCTCAAAGAATTTATAAGAAATATAATTGTAAGGAAACATAACAAACACATTTAAATCAGATTATTGCACATATGGCAATGCTTGCACACCTTACCCATATCATTAATGTTGTAAATGCAGCAGTTGATGTTGCTGATACTGGCTTTAATTGAGGAGTTCAATTGTTAACTTTGAAGTCAATGACAAGCCTTATGTTAGGTTACTAGTTTGTTTGTTGTTTGACATGTAATGTTATACACATTCCAACACAGAATGTGCGGAGGGGCGATATTGTTGACAATTTAACTCCAGGATGTATGGGGGATGAAACATTGAAAATTAATTAAGGTTTTAATTAATTAATTGTCAGTCAGATAAATACTAATTGTTTTATGTTGGTGATTCAATGGTTTTGTCAACTTACTGTCAAATGACATCAAGTTTAGTGTTTGTGTATGGTATGTTGTCCAGACGAACGTAGAAATGTTGGTATGTTTTGTCAGATGTCTATATTTGAGATGTTTGTATTGTGACGTCTGTATTAAGGTGTTATACATGTGTATGTTTTGTGATGGCTGTATCGAAGGTGTAATGTTGACAATTAGGTGTTATTGTTGTTGCAACATGAGACAACACCAGTGTGTCATCCTTACTAAACACTATTCATGGTGAAGTACGTTTTTGCTTATACTGTAAAATCATTTAATGTCGATTGGACGGAATTTGGTGGTTTTGGTAAAATAGACCCTTTTGATGGGACCTTTATGGTGGATTTTGCATTTCATGTAATACACGTAAGGGTCAAAATAAGTGTTTGTTGGTTTTGATTTTGTGGTTAAAGCTGAACCACGAAATCGATGAAATTTAATCCCCCACAAAAATTAAGGATTTTACAGTATTTCATTTTTTCGTACATCTGACATATAGTGAGACAGACATAAAGAGACTGACATTAAGATATACTAAAATACTATATTGAAACCATAACAAGCCAGACCAATCTACCTACATACAAATGTTACATCTGAAAGACCCTTGTCACAGTTACCTTGGATTTGAACTTTTTACCTGTTGTTGGCGTATTGTAATGTTGCCTAAAATATGTCTAGCTAATAATGAATACATTATTTATATACTGTAAAATATCATTTACTAGTATACTGGCCATCTGTTGTTTCGCGGTATTTACAGTAAAACCGTTATTTAAAGGCAAAAATTGACGCATATTTAACAAAACTTGATATAATCTTACTTTTCTATCCTATTTACGATAAATTCACCGCAAATAGGCCACTAAAGTAGCAAAAATAAAGAGTATTGCTGCTTTGTTTACGATAGGTATCGGCCATTTAAGTCAAATGACGTCAACATTGGTTTCGCGGTAAGACTCAATTCCAAGCAGTTATTTGTACACTGAAAGGTTAAACACCACTAAATGTTAACCACGCTATATTCACATCTATTTCTGGTTGATCAATAATTTTAAAAGTAAAAGCTTAAGGCTGCTAAACGAATGAACAACAATTTAAAAACTTCATGTTGAGGAATAAATAATGTTCAATGCAGTGCTAGCAATAATTGGACTGTGCCTCGTTAGCACTCCCACGTGGGCTCATTTCGTGAAATTGTCAGAATGTGTGCATCTTAAAAATCAGTTTTAGTGGTGTGTGACCTATTTCAACAACAACCATAGGAAGTTTAACTTTGGTAAACACACGATGATAGAGTTTTGAAAATGCCGCGACTCCAATGATGACGCGAAACAGTGATATTGAGTATAATTTTAATTTGACTAAATTTCGTGGTTTTGGTAAAAAAGACCATTACGATGGGACGTTAATTTGTTGATTTCGCATTTCATGTCATAGATATAAGGGTCAGCGTTATTGTTGATTTTATAGTTGAAGGTGACCTATGAAATCCACAAAATTCCATGAAATTTAATCCCCCCCTCCAAAATTGATGATTTTACAGTATATCATAAAAAGACAAAAAAAACATTATAGATTGCTGATTATGATTCAAATGGAGAAGGGGGAGGTGGACAGGAATAGTTGTGTTTGATTCAATGTTGAATATTCTGTGAACTTTACTGTTGTCAGAGGGTTGCTTCGTTGATAGGGTATTTTTCTGTTATCTGGCAGATCTTGGTTTGATTCCCAGTTTGGGCAGGTTGTTGTTGTCAATGTATACAACTCTAGTAAAATTGGCAACATAAACTGACTACCACATGGCTAAGACTGTCTTGATGACTGAATGGAAATTTTAAAAATCATTGTTCGATTCCAACAACACAGGCTGGACTGGTCATTGTGGTCATCAATGTAAATAATTTTAGTAAAATTTGATAGGTCAACTGACCGCCACATGGCAAAAGACTGGATGGTTACAAAAAATCTAAAACAAAAACAACAGTCAGATTTACATATCAAAATTCACGAGAGATTTACAGTTTCTTGCATTATTAAAACAAATTTCAGATATTTTGTCTGTATTTCAATTAAACTTTAAATTTATCTCCAAAACCTTGTCTCCAATTTTGAAGGTATGATGTAGTAGTTTTGTGTGACAGTTCAACATTTCTGGAGAAAATACATTTAGGAAATCTGTTATTTTGATGCCTGGACTTAATTATCATATTTTCATAATACAAAAACATTAAACATCCTTTTAAATATATATGTTCAGCAATATGCTAATATCTTAAAACTGGCATCCATTAAAAGGAAACACATGTCCAAATTTGTGTTTGCTTTGGTCATAAAATTTTGAGGGACGGTTAATCAGTATCAGATTTTGTGCACTTAGATGTGATGTTGTCCATATATGGACTTTTATTGTTACTGGAACATTTCAGCAGTGTGATGGCCTTTAAACCAACCTCAGAACTTTAGATCGTGATCAATTTGAATATGCATGATATATGATAAGTCTGTGTGCAGCTTACTCAAGCAAGTAGCTACATTGTAGCAAACAGAGGCACTTGCATCAGTAAAGAAAGAGACAAGTTATCAAAATTAAGTATTTTTAACATAGAATTTCCAAAATATACTACAGAAGCCATTTGCCTTGATGCTATCTTGATGTTTCTGAATATAGCCCTGCCATCACATGATATTCACTTATCACATAACCTGCGGTCTGGGAGTACATTAAAGCTGTGCCGGAAATATCATAATGCACTCCCAGCCCATATATTAAACATTTAAATAAGCTTGACGCTGATTGGTTGGATGGGTCAGGATGACGTAACGTAAGCCAATCCGTGTCTTGCATCGACCTGTGACATCAGTATAATACAAACGTCGGCATGACGTCACGCGCATTGTAACGCTAAATTTTGAATGAAAACCTACGTAGTGTACATCAGCGTTTTGAACATTAACTAGCTTTCTCTAAGGTTATATGATAAATAGAATCTTACATTCGTGCTAATTACATACGAGATTTATTAAACTCGTCGACAAAAACAATATATAGTTTTGTCCACTCGTTTAATAAAACTTGTATGTAATGAGCACTCCTGCAAGATCCTCTATTTCTAACAGTAACTGTAACTGATACGTGCTTTTGAATATATTCATAAAATCTTTCACTGGTGTCAACATTAGTGCAGTTGTGCCATAAAAACTAGGTAATTGGTGAGTTCCTGTGAAAAATAATTAATGTATTTTTATATATATTTTGCAGGATAAAGTGATGAAAGCAGAGGCCAGTATTATGAACCTAGAGATACCAGGAGAGCTTGCTTATGTCTATAATAAACTAGATGGTAAGTAAAATACTGAGTCTGGTTCAAAAATGTCCTAACACAACTAGCCAAGGGATTTACTTGAAGACATTAGGTCAATTCCATTTGCGGTGTCCCTTTATGTCCTTAGGGGACTAAATTGGCCTTACATTGGCCTATACATGTCTCTGGAAGTGAATTATTTAATATAAGTGATCTTTATCATTGATAACTTTTGCTCACAATAACTATCAGTACTTTAAATTAGAAAACTTCTCATACAGCAAGACTCATTTTATGACATGTTATTCATATATTTTGATCTTGTAACGCTTCACTATGCTGGCCAAATTGAGTGGGGAGACATTGAGTTTGTGCTGGATGTCTGTCTAGATGCACTAGTTTGGTAAATGCTCGTTCTGGTAAGATTCCAATGAAACTTTATAACTAAGTACCAAGCCTAATTGTGCCTTTTGTAAGGATTTAAGGTCAGATGAGACAATTGTTGTGTGTCAAAGTCTGTTATATTATATTATATTGACATGTGTATGATTCTAGATTGGAGAGCTGCACACAATGATCGTCACATTATCTCTGTGATCGGTGATGTAGTTCCTATGGATATGGACTACAAGTTGCCTGGTGATATCAACTCTCATGCATTCAGTAAATATACTGGTGTCTACTTCAAGGTCAGTTATCCTACTTTCTTAAAGTGATAGTTTCTAGTCCCACATGTATGATATAAATAATTTAATATCTCGTCATCAAATGTGTTCATATCTTTAGACTGTCACTTGTCTAGGTTTGATTTACAGGGTCCTGAATTGGACAAGGCAATATTAAGTCCAGAAAAATGGATTTTTTAACAACTGCATGAATAATAACAAAAATGAAGGTCCATGAATTATGATGTTTATTTTATTTAGGTACTTACTTTGTAAGTGAAGGTTTAAGTTGTTAATGTCTAGAGTATAAAACATCAGAAACTATAACCTTACAATAAAATGTCATTGCTAGCTACTAATTAATTTCATCATCAAAAAACTGACTTATTATGCATAATAATTATTTTTAAGCTGAGGCAATATTGCTGGCTTAGAATGGGACGGTTGTAACTATTACTTACAACCTTATAAGACTGATACACATTTGAAATCTGCTTCGTATAAGGCGCTTTTTATGAGCATATTTTCATGAAAATCGGAACTGGTCAAAATTAAAATGTACAAGTTTGTTTTTCAATAAATAAAGAGTAAATTTCAGACAGTTTTTTCTTGTTTTCTCAAAATATCAATTTTGTACTTACAACCTTCTCATTCTAAGCTAGCGATATGGGGACATACCTAGTTTAAATAGACTGGTTCTTCACTCAAGTAATAATATTCACTTAATATTTGTATGTTTTCTTCCACAGAATCCTGACTGGGGTGTGGCGGTCGATCCTATCAAGTCAGCATTAACACATGTTCAGGGTGAACAAAATAACAAACTAGCACAATCTGCATTCAAACTGGTAAGATTTTCCTGTTGTCACATCATCAACCCCCCCCCCCTCAAAGGTTCACTTGTCTAAATATTTGCATGACAAGTCTTGGTTTAAAAATATACTGTAGGGAATGGGCTATGCCTAGCAATACGAAGTATGAACAAGTCTTGCTTCACATATGTTAGTCTGTTGGTCCGGCTTAGGTTCTTCAAACTTTCAAGGTTTATCTTCAGTTTTCAAATGAATTACAACAAAAAGTCTCGAAAATCTTTTTTACATTTAGTTGTTTTGGGCACAGATAAAACTGAAGCTAAAACAACTTTAGTGTAAAATCATTAATTATTTTATGAAAATACTGCCAGAAGTCCAAGCAATTTGTAATAAAGTTCTATAATTTGACTTTCAGATATTAAAGTATATGTATGATCATCATCTTGGTGACAGGAAAGAGAAGGCCATGGCTGATTATATTGTACAATTGGTGAGTAGGGAATTATTCATCTTTGCTCTGGTCTTGTAGTATAATTCAAATATTATTCCAATATTTATCATAGATTTAAGAAAGAGTTAAGAGATGTTAGTTTGGTCAAAGCTTGGTGAAAATAATCCTTTATTTTCAGTACCAATCCATTGTAGTTCTGATTTTGGTATACTTTAGCTGCATTGATACTCAAAGTATTAATGTACATTTAGGTTCTGGACTGGGGTTCAAGATTGTGCAATAAGGTAGACTCCATATGACTTGACCACTGTATGACCGCATAATAAAAATAAAAAGTAAAGATGCTATTGGAAATGCTTTATATGAACAAGGCATTGTAAGTTTGATTTGTGGCTACACCATACCAAGTTTGTTAATCATGGTACAAATGTACTGGTATAGCTCTCTTGTCCGAAGTATTTCAAGGGCTAGTTGACATTGTGTCAGATAAATTGCTGACTTAGAATGAGAAGGTTGATATCAATATTTTGAGAAAAACAAGCAAAAACTGTCCAAAACTTACTCTTTACTTATAGTAAACATGCTGTTTCAACTTCAGTTTGGTCAACATGACAAGCTCCGATTTTCATGAAAATAGACTGATAAGAAGCGCTTTGTGATGTGGACCTTCTCATTCTAAGCCAGCATAATGTATAATACTGTCAGTTAACTTTATCCAAATCAAAAAGTAAAGATTTCAATACTTATACCACTATGTTTACAGGGTTTACAGCATGAAGGTTTGAGAGATGAGATATTTTGTCAGCTAGCTAACCAGACATGGAACAATCAGAAAGTAGTGACTGCAGAACGTGTGTGGCAGCTGATGGCACATTGTCTGTCTGCATTCCCACCTAGCCACGCCTTATATAAATATCTCCTAAAGTAAGTGGATCAACTGAAATATTTTTTAGAAATAATAGCATGTAAAAAACCTCTTTTAAAAGACATCCTCAAAACCTACACTCATCAAAATAAAAAAATCCAGTTTTCAAGCAAAATGTTCTTGTTTCCTGTTAAACTTGGCTTTAAGGAGAATTCAATATTAAAGTAAACCAGTTTTCAGTGGTCCCTTCTGTTTTTGGAATACATTTTCTGGAATTGTTTTTTTTTGCATTAAGATTAATTTAATATATCAATACAAGCGACACTACTGTTTTTAGCTCACCTGACCACAATGTGGTCATGGTGAGGTTTTGTCATACCGAGATGTCCGTCGTGCGTCGTCCGTCGTGCGGCGTGCGTCGTGCGTCGTGCGTCCGTCAACAATTTCTTCAAACGACTTCTCCTCCTAAACCGCTTGGCCAAATTTGATAAAACTTAATAGGAATGTTCCTTGGGTGGACCTCTACCAAAGTTGTTAAAAAAATTCCAGTCCGTCGCATAACTAGGTCACACAGGCTAAAAATAGATTTTCAAAAAGGAAACTTCAAAAATCTTCTTCTCTGAAACCGTAAGGCCTAGAGCTATCATATTTGGTATGTAGCATCACCTTGGGGTCCTCTACAAAGATTGTTAAAATTATGTCCCTGTGGTCAAAATTGGCCCCGCCCCGGGGGCCCTTAGTTTTACATAGAGTTATATAGGGGAAACCTTAAAAAATCTTCTTCTCCGAAACGGCTTGGCCCAGGGCTTTCATATTTGGTATGTAGACTCAGCTAGAGGTCCTCTACGTAGATTGTTCAAATTATGCCCCTGGGGTCAAAATTGGCCCCGCCCCGGGGGCCCTTAGTTTTACATAGAGTTATATAGAGAAAACTTTAAAAATCTTCTTCTCTGAAATTGCTTGGCCCAGGGCTTTCATATTGGGTATGTAGACTCAGCTAGAGGTCCACTACAAAGATTTGTTCAAATTATGTCCCTGGGGTCAAAATTGGCCCCGCCCCGGGGGCCCTTAGTTTTACATAGAGTTATATAGGGGAAACCTTTAAAAATCTTCTTCTCCGAAACCGCTTGGCCCAGGGCTTTCATATTTGGTATGTAGACTCAGCTAGAGGTCCTCTTCAAAGATTGTTCAAATTATGTCCCTGGGGTCAAAATTGGCCCCGCCCCGGGGGCCCTTAGTTTTACATAGAGTTATATAGAAAAAACCTTAAAAAATCTTCTTCTCCGAAATTGTTTGGCCCAGGGCTTTCATATTTGGTATGTAGAGTCAGCTAGAGGTCCTCTACAAAGATTGTTCAAATTATTCCCCTCGGGTCAAAATTGGCCCCACCCTGGGGGTCACCATTTTACTTAGACTTATATAGGGAAAACATATAAAAATCTTCTTGTCTAAAACTACAATGCCTAAGAGCTTTGATATTTGGTATGTAGCATCATCTAGTGGTCCCCTACCAACATTGTGCAAATTATGCCCCTGGGGTCAAAATTGGCCCAGCCCCGGGGGTCACCGTTTTACATAGACTTATATAAGGAAAACATATAAAAATCTTCTTGTCTAAAACTACACTGCATAGAGCTTTGTTATTTGGTATGTAGCATCATCTAGTGGTCCTCTACCAAGATTGTGCAAATTATGCCCCTGGGGTCAAAATTGGCCCAGCCCGGGGGGTCACCATTTTACATAGACTTATATAGGGAAAACATATGAAAATCTTCTTGTCTAAAACTACACTGCATATAGCTTTGATATTTGGTATGTAGCATCATCTAGTGGTCCTCTACCAAGATTTTTCAAATTATGCCCCTGAGGTCAAAATTGGCCCCACTCGGGGGTCACCGTTTTACATAGACTTATATAGGGAAAACATATTAATATCTTCTTGCCTAAAACTACACTGCCTAGAGTTTTGATAATTGGTATGTAGCATCATCTTGTGGTTTTCTACCAAGATGTTCAAATTATTCCTTTGGGTGAAAATTGTGTAGGGTTTATAATCAGCTGAGCGATATTGGGCCATCATGGCCCTCTTGTTTATTTCTTCTTTCTGGTAACTGCCAGTGTCAGGTTGAATTTATGAATGTTTTGTCGTCAAAACTGTTATTTTATCTTTATATACCCTTAATGTACACTTGGTTTCATTCCATTTTTTGCAACCATTAACCCGGCCATGATATCAAATACATGAACTTGACCAAAAAAAGCATACTGTAAAATCATTTAATTTCGATGGGACTAAATTTTGTGGTTTTGGTAAAAAATACCATTTCGATGGGACGTTGATTCGTCGATGTTGAGTTTCAGGTAATACAAATAGGGTCAAAATTATTGTTTGATGGGATTTAATTTCGTGGTTAAAGGTGAACCACGAAATCCACAAAATTTAATCCCCACAAAAATTAATGATTTTATAGTATACTGAGATATGAGTTTTACTTGTATAGGTATGTTTCGGACATTGGTTTGGATGGTTATAAGTGGTTCTGTCAACATAAAGCTCTTCAGTGTGCTAATATAGAACCACAGTTAAGTCGTGTATACCCTCCCTGTCTCCTGGAGTGGAGAGCTGCACAGAGAAAAGCTAACATGGCGCTAGAAGTCAGATTTGCTGACAGTAAGTATATATTTTCTTGTATTTTGGCTTCTTAACAAAATAACATTTTGCTCAAACATATTGATTTAACAACCAATGGTGGATCGTTTTTGGAATATTTTGTTGCTTGTCTGTTTCTGACACAAAATACTTTTTTATGCATTGGCATCAGTAGATGAAGAAGGGATATAAGGATTGTCCTGTCTGTTTGTGCGTTCGTCCCTTGAGTTTTGTTGGAAAACTTTAGTTAGGAATGATATACCATGATGAAATTTTATGTATAGGTAGCTTATGTGAACAGCCACCCCCTTCCCCTGGGAGTGGGGGTCGTTTGGGTCAAGTTCACTGCTACTAAAAATAGAATATAAAACGGAAATTATGGACAAGGCTTCTACCTGGGCATACCTAGTAAGCTTTTCCTGAAAGCAGTCTTGTTAAAAACTATGACACATGACAAGGGTTGACACTAACTGTTTTTGGTCACTGGTCTGACAGTAAAATAGCATTTAATTTTTGAAGAAAGAAGATACTGGATCTTCATGATTTCTGCTGGTCAGTTGAATAAATGTTGTATAAACTAGTTAAAAACATCACCTTCTTATGTTACAGATGCTACTATGATTGGTCATGTTGAATCATGGACATCGGGTGAAGAGTTTGCCAAACATTTATTGAATCAGCGAGGTTTACGTGAGAACAATACAGGTTGGACAGTAGTCCTGCAGGAAGATATGGACTACTACGAGTTGATGGGATACGATTATGTCCTTGACCTGATAAGTGAGATGGAGATCCCGCCGGGGTTCCCCGTGTGCCGGTCACACTTCCTCGTCTCCTCCGATAGAACCAGAGAACCACTCAGTTTACAGAGGAGTCTCTATAGTGAATCGTAAGATATTACAATCTTTTTCATATTGACTCTTATATTTACCTGAAGTGTCTTGATTTCATGTGTGCAAATGAAACAGAAACTAATGTTTTCACATACCATATGCTGGTAATTTCTGCGGGTGTAATATTTACACCCACAAATTTTAGCATGCTAGGTATTTCTACATAGAATTCCTATATTTTGGATCTATAAAAGACATACTTTACTAGGAAAAGTGATTTAATGTATACAATTTGCTTTTGTTTCTATCTGCTGTATAATTGAAGTAAAATAAAACTGTTCTGGAATATTTGAATCATTTCTCATGTAGATATGCATTCTCTAAAAGGAATAAATGTGACAAAAATTGTTGATGTCCAGGTCTAATTCATTTCTATATTATTTTCAGTCCTCATAATCCAGAGCGAGAGCGACACATGTTAATGAAAGGTAACTTGCCAGAACCTGTAAAAATAGATATAACGAAGATAGAGCAACGAAGTATCAAACAGCGTGTGATTAATGGTGAACATGATGACGAACAGGAAGATGGTGTTGTGTTCTCCATGAAAAGTGTGCTAAATAAACGACCCCACGGGGTCAATGTGGACGGACTCTCGGAAAATAAGTTAAACTTAAGATACACCAAACGCAAGCAAGCTCCAAGTCCTCCTATTGCAAATGGACATCTGTTGGCTAATGGGTTTTCTAACGGGGATTCAGGAGAGAATGGACATGACTTGTCAATGACTCAGTTAAATCGTCGGTATAATGAAATAGACGACCATGATATCAGTGGTACTAAGATGAATCAGAGATATTTACGCATGTCCAAAGCTGGCGGTAGACAGGGTGTGGCTGATAAATTATTGCGCAAGAGTCATCATCACCGTGACGACAGGATGGGGGCGTCGTCGGATAACGTTTCTGTGGCAACCAAAGATTCTGATTGGTCACATTGGGTTGAAGATGTGTTCAGTAACGCACTGAATGAACATGTGGATGGTTTATCAGATGCACGGTCGGTAGAGAACCGGTTGAAAGGTGGAGGTCGCGGTGCAGGAGATGGTGTACCAGGACCACAGTTTCAGGTATGTCAGCATTTATTGAAATTTCAAACACTCATTCCTAACGAGATCCATTTTAATGTTTAAATTTCTTAAAACATTCAGCCTGGTTTTGTCATTAATAGTTAACTGTCATGCTTTTGATGTTTTTAATATACTTGGTTAGAGTTTTGTAAACATTAT
The DNA here is from genome assembly GCA_963678985.1 of Spisula subtruncata. NCBI lineage: Eukaryota > Metazoa > Mollusca > Bivalvia > Venerida > Mactridae > Spisula > Spisula subtruncata. The sequence goes on from OY787660.1 coordinate 44,916,102, forward strand.
ATTCAAGTAGAAATGATGAATTAAATTGAAATCACTTCTGTACAAGTTGTCTGGTGAAATGTTAAAGACTTAAACTTTAAAGTAATATATTTCATATCCCCTTTCACTTGCTAATTTGGCAGGACAGTTTTGGTTGTACATCTATAGAAATAAAGTAATATGGTCAAGAATAAACTCTGAAACAGTTATTTCTTTATACTGCATATATATTAAAATATTGTAATAAGTATGATTTTGTTTTCCTGAAGAAGGCCAAAACATTGAGAAAAATAAATATTATAAGTTATAACAATACACCATGATCTTCAAACTTTACACGGAGGTCGGTAAGTAACAGTAGATGACCGCTTTTGATTTTGAGCTCAGTAGACCAAAGGTCAGGGTCACTGTGACCTTTACTATTTTGACTATTTGGCTGCCATGGGGGCATACATATTTTACAACATCTCTTGTTACTATTGCAGCCTGGACCTGGTAATATGCAGCAGATGAATGGTGGTATAAACATCCCTATCCAGCAAGCACCCATGAACGGTGGTATGAATGGTGGTATGAACGGTGGAATAAATGGTGGTATACCTAACATGGTATCACCTCCTGCCTTAAATCTCTCCGCTTCTAGTATCAATACACAGGTACCTGGCATGAACACAGCGCAGATAGCTCAGCAACAAGCACTCCTACAAGCTTATGTAAGTCATAGTATAAATTCTTCAAGTTTTTTGTTCCCACGTATTTATTCAGTTTACCTTTTGTCAGCGTAAATTTGTTTGTTTATCCTGGTTTTGAAATTTCTCAAGAATTTTCAGTTATGTATATCAACTGATCCACCTATTAGTAAGCAGTTTTGAACTGTATCCTAGCTCTAGTACTAACATGCCCTTCAAAAGGGTCATTTGTAACTGTCACTCCCTAAATAATGCTGAAAGGGTCCCTTGATTAATACTAAGAAGAGTGACTACTAACTCTTAAAGATAATAGATAATAAAAGTGTGTCATTATAAATCGCAATTTTTTATGCCCCCGTATCGATAGATCGGGAGGCATATAGTAATGCACCTGTCCGTCCGTCCGTCCGTCCGTCTGTCCGTCCGTCCGTCTGTCCGTCTGTCCGTCTGTCCGTCCGTCCGTTCGTCCGTCCGCCCTGGTTAACCCAAATTGACCGTTTCGTCTAGCATTAATATGGCTTGCTGCAAAGTTTTCAAACTTGCATGGATGTTGTATATGATCACTCTCCACGCGCCTGTATCACCTGACTCCATTTTGACCTTCACCTTGACCTAATTTTGGACTTAGACTTATTGAAAGGCCAAATTCTTGGTTAACCCAAATTGACCGTTTCGTCTAGCATTAATATGGCTTGCTACAAAGTTTTCAAACTTGCATGGATGTTGTATATGATCACTCTCCACGCGCCTGTATCACCTGACTCCATTTTGACCTTCACCTTGACCTAATTTTGGACTTAGACTTATTGAAAGGCCAAATTCTTGGTTAACCCAAATTGACCGTTTCTTCTAGCATTAACATGGCTTGCTACAAAGCTTTCATACTTGCATGGATGTTGTATATGACCACTCTCCACACACCTGTATCACCTGACTCCATTTTGACCTTCACCTTGACCTAATTTTGGACTTAGACTTATCTCCCCTTTAGTATTTTCACAATAAAATTTTGTCTGCAGCGTATCTTCAAAACTATTTAACATATTGACTTAAAATTTGAAATATAAATAAATGGCAACTTGGAGAAGTGCATCGACAAAGAACCATAACTCTGTCTGTCTTAAATTTTGAATTATCTCCACTTTAGTGTTTTTATATTCAAATTTTGCTCTGAGTATATCTTCAAAACTATTTAACATATTGACTTGAAACTTGGAATATAAATAGATGGTAACTTGGAGAAGTGCATTGACCAAGCAATATAACTCTGTCTGTCTTAAACTTTTAATTATCTCCCCTTTAGTATTTTCAGAATAAAATTTTGACCGGAGTGTATCTTCAAAATTGTTTAAGATATTACCTTAAAACTTGATATATAAATAGATGGTAGCTCGTAGAAGTGCATGGACCAAGAACCATAACTCTGTCTGCCTTACATTTTGAATTATCTCCCCTTCAGTATTTTCATGATAATTGTTTGTCTTGAGCGTATCTTCAAAAGTATTTAAAATATTGACTTCAAACTTGGTATATGAATAGGTGTCAACTTGGAGAAGTGCAGTGACAAAGAACCATAACACCATAACACCAGATCACACATGAAGTCAATCAAGGCACTGCTTTCAAATGTTGCATATTCGTTTACCATCATAAGTCCCTTATAGTTCAAAGCCATGTAACACTATCAAACATTCTAACTGAATAATGGCCCCTGATTGATTAGCTTTTTATGGACATGGCTTCCACGGGGGCATAAGCGTTTATTGAACGCAGTCTTGTTTATTTCATGTACTTGTATAGTGTCAAATTGGTAACCATAGCAATGCATTTCTAGTTACCGAAATGACATATTTGTATTGCTTGCCGGTTACCATCTCAATAATCATGTTCTTAGTTACCATAGCAACATGTTTGTATTGTAGGCTCAAGCTCAGGCACAAGCTCAGGCCATCCAGCAACAGAGACAACAACAAGCAATGTACCAAGCTGCATTCCAACAACAACAACAGCAGCAACAACAGCAACAACACCAACAAAGTCACCAACAGTTAGCTGCCTTGCAACAACAGCAACAGTTACAGCAGATGTTACAACAACAACAAATGTTGCAAGCTGCTATCAATCAACAACTCCAGCAACAACCTGCCTCACCACAACCACAACTACCCCTCCTCAGTCCAACTGCCAGCTATAACTCTGGTCAAGGTTTGTGCATTGTGTCTATTGACTTCTTATTTAAAGTCACATTAAGTCTAAAACTGCTATTTTAGTTAGCTATAACTTAGTAACCTCTCTTCAGAATGATGCAATTTGAGCACTTTAGATGATTCCCAAATATGGGAAGCACCATAAGATAGAAAATGTAATAAAACATCCAGATGGTTTGTTGACAAAATGACAATTTGTAAACAATAAATGCATGATTTTAAGTCTAAGGGGAGCAACTCTGCAAAATGAGTATTTTGTTCCCCATACAATAGTCATATGAATGAATCTGGATAGCTTTATCATTTGTTCTGGAAATAATTACCAGCTAGTGCTATTTGTGCTCAAGTTTACAGACATATACTACTAATCCTCCTAGTAGTGGACATAACCATTGCCAATGTAATGGAAACACATAATATGCCATTCCTGGAAATTAAACCCTGCTATTTCTGGTTCATTAATCATATGACAATAAAATTTGACTTGTTTTGAAAAGTTTTAAAATCTTGTATTTATGTTTTGGTTTGTTTATAACCCTCCAGATGATGTTAAAATTTCAGTTTTCTCAAGAAGATATTTAGAAATAGAAAATTATATTTGTAGCATCTGGTGCTGGATTTTATCCTGATGGTCTGACACAATCAACATTCACGAGTCAATCACAACAAACCCGGATGTCTGCTCCCGTACCAGTCAGCAATACAACAAGCCAGTTCCCTATCACTGTACAAGCTACGGAACAACATATTGGTAACGATACAAGCGGTGGCGCTAAACGTATCTTTAAATTCAGACAACATTTTGAGAAAGAGACAGTTAATGCACCACAGGTTGAGAAGCCGTCGACACCTCCCCCGCCACCAGTCCAGTTTGCCGACCAGACACCAAGGATGGCACCAGCTCCCCCGGCCCCTCCTCCGCCTCCCCCACCACCAGTACAGCTGCCTGAGACATTCGATGCAGATAAGGGAACGTTCACATTCCGAGATCGTAAAGGTCGTGCTAGAACTGTACGTATAGGTCGTGTAATATGGCCGCCACCACAGGAGAGAGAGAACAAGAATGTGAGGGAAGTCGGACGTTTGGAGATTGATGAAAAAGTTCAGCGAGAACTTGAAGAGAAACACAGACCTACTCAAGTCGTAGCCAAACCAGAGTCACCAAAGATTGTTAGAAAGGTATGGAAAACAGTTGATTTTTCTTTTTGTACCAAAAACACTTTGTTGAAACTAACATTTTGTTCAGGTTTTTTGATGCGCTCTTGATCTTATTTCCTTTGAAATGTATAATTTCTGTTTGATTACAGTGCTATGAAATATAATTTTGATTTGGTATTTTGTGTTTCCATAGCAACAAGAACATAAGAAGAAACAGTTAGCAGAGACAGTACATCTGGCTACCTTACAGCTATTGGAACAGAAACTGGGTCCACCCAAAGCACCAAGCCCGCCACCTCCAGCCCCTATATTAGGTATGTACTTTATAGTTGTCCACTAAATCTATTGAAATCTTTTTTATACGCCCGTTGAAAAACGGGACGTATTATGTGAACACCCTTGGCGGGCGGGCGGGCGGGCGTGCGGGCGTGCTTGCGTGCGTGCGGGCGGCGGCGTCCAATATTTGTCTGTACTCTAACTCAAACAGTTTTTGTCCAATCGTCTTTAAACTTGCTGACTATGCTTATGGGTGTAATATCTAGGCCAAGTTCGATTATAGGCCAAATCGGTGCAGGCCTTCTTGGGTTGTGGTCCTTCTTTTACCAAAAAAATGTGAAATTGGCCTTGTCTGTGCTCTAACTCAAAGAGTTTTTGTCCGATCGTCTTCAAACTTGCTGACAATGCTTATGGGTGTAATATCTAGGCCAAGTTCGATTATAGGCCAAATCGGTGCAGGCCTTCTTGGGTTATGGTCCTTCTTTTACCAAAAAAATGTGAAATTGGCTTTGTCTGTACTCTAACTCAAAGAGTTTTTGTCCGATCATCTTCAAACTTGCTGACAATGCAAATGACAATGCTTATGGGTGTAATATCTAGGCCAAGTTCGATTATAGGCCAAATCGGTGCAGGCCTTCTTGGGTTATGGTCCTTCTTTTACCAAAAAAATGTGAAATTGGCCTTGTCTGTACTCTAACTCAAAGAGTTTTTGTCCGATCGTCTTCAAACTTGCTGACAATGCTTATTGGTGTAATATCTAGGCCAAGTTCGATTATAGGCCAAATCGGTGCAGGCCTTCTTGGGTTATGGTCCTTCTTTTACCAAAAAAATGTGAAATTGGCCTTGTCTGTACTCTAACTCAAAGAGTTTTTGTCCGATCATCTTCAAACTTGCTGACAATGCTTATGAGTGTAATATCTAGGCCAAGTTCGATTAAAGGCCAAATCGGTACAGGCCTTCTTGGGTTATGGTCCTTCTTTTACCAAAAAAATGTGAAATTGGCCTTGTCTGTACTCTAGCTCAAACAGTTTTCATCAGATCATCTTGAAACTTGCTGACAATGCTTATGGGTGTAATATCTAGGCCAAGTTCGATTATAGGCCAAATCGGTGCAGGCCTTCTTGGGTTATGGTCCTTCTTTTACCAAAAAAATGTGAAATTGGCCTTGTCTGTACTCTAGCTCAAACAGTTTTCATCAGATCATCTTGAAACTTGCTGACAATGCTTATGGGTGTAATATCTAGGCCAAGTTTGATTATAGGTCAAATCGGTGCAGGCCTTCTTGGGTTATGGTCCTTCTTTTACCAAAAAATGTGAAATTGGCCTTGTCTGTACTCTAGCTCAAACAGTTTTCATCCGATCATCTTGAAACTTGCTGACAATGCTTCTGGGTGTAATATCTAGGCCAAGTTCCATTATAGGCCAAATCGGTGCAGGATTTCTTTGGTAATGGTCCTTCTTTTACCAAAATAAATGTGAAATTGGCCTTGTCTGTACTTTAGCTTAAACAATTTTCATCCAATCGTCTTCAAACTTGCTGACGATGCTCATGGGTGTAATATCTAGGCCAAGATAAGTTTCAAGATGATTGTTCAAAAAAGTTTTGACATAATATGGGCTTTTATTTCATAATCAATATTTTTTTCACTAGCACAACCAAGACGGGCGTATTTTGTGACATTTTGGCATCTTGTTAACATTTATGATAATGTCATTTCTGTTATTAAGCGATTATTTGGAGTGAGATGACTAGGCCACCTTATCTTGAGGCTGTCATTCTTCTATGGCATAGGTTGATTTTCATGTTTATTGTAATACTGTAATATCATTTAATTTCTATGGGACAAAATTTTGTGGTTTTGATGAAAAAGTCATATACTATAGAAATCAATAATATTCGTGGGGATTCAGTTTTGTCACAAAATCTATGAAAATAAATTCCCCTTGAATATTATTGATTTACAGTATGTTATATAATGTGAATGTTATTAAACTCAGGACAAATAAAAAGAAGAATTCAGTTAACCATTGAAAGGATATGAAATTGCTTGCAAATTTTAAAAATTAGTGTACATGTTCTTGTAACCAACTACACAATATTCATAAAAGTTCAAATTGCTTGAAACCAAAAACCATGATATACCATATTATGTTTGTTTATCACAGAGCCCCCTCCACCACCAAAAATGCCTCCTCCAAAGATGCCACCAGTTACAAAGACTATTGTCACGGCAACACAGACGATTGAACCGGAACCGATACCCGAGCCGTTACCCGAACCTGATGTGATTGATTACCGATCCTTGGAACTTGTGATAACAGAGTTATATAAACAGAACAAAGATACATTCCTCATGTATCACAATGTACCATGGACTCTACATGTTAGAAAGGAGGTAGGAAATACAGTTTGGTTTTCGCATATCGCTGGCTTAGAATCAATATTTTGAGAAAACAACAAAAAACTGTCCGAAAATTATCTTTACTTACGGTAAAACAAGCTGTTTCATCTTCTGTTTAGTCAACTTGACACAGTCCGATTTTCATTATTGAAGGCTCATAAGAAACGCTTGTGATGCTGATTTTAAATATGTATCAGTCTTATAAATATGTCCTCTCATTCTTAGCCAGCTATATGTTTGTTGTCCATTCTTGAATAAGCTCATGGTTTTCTATCAGATATACTTCCACTAGTTCAAGTTAGATAAGTATGCATAGTGCATTGATGCAAGTAAGATTATATAAAAATAAGAAATTTGAAAAAAAAAAAATTGTTTATCTACAAATCCACTATTGCTGGGTTGAGTTAGGCCAAACACCCAACAATTTATGTATCACTCTAACAAGACAGAATATTGTTTACTTTCTTATTTATATATCATTAAAAAGTTGTTGTTTTGTGTATGAATCCGATATAAAAAAAAGTTAAAATGTCAAAGAGTGCTTGAGTGGCTTATTAGTTGAAGAGAGCCCAAGAAAATTGGTAACTTAACTATTTACTTATCACTACAGCACATGTTAAGTAAAAAGTCGCCCTGTACTTCACTTCAGTGTAGTACACTGTTATCACTTATAATTACCTCCCTTTATGGCTAAGTATGCACAAAATTCAAAGTCCACAGTGTGTCATTGACATTGCGGAGTGAGCATATAAGGCTCTCTTGAAGCATAAATTTTTGGGGATGTGGATGGCTTGTGCTATGTCTGACTCTAGCGTGTCTGGCTAGGCGCTACCGCCGTAGCTATGTGGCCAAGGTTTGTACCTTACTATTCAATTATAAAGTCCCTGTCTTCATTCCCATTTGCTTTAACACATGATCAGGTTGTTTAACATTGCTTATGATTGGTGTTTACAGGTATTTATGCCTGGAGAGAGGTTAGAGAATCCGCTGGCGTTACATCTGGTATTCTGTCAAGTTGTACAAGATGTCTACAATAATGGATGTATTCGTATCAATAAGGACGATAGAATCAAGATGAGAGGCATGCTGGGTAAGTTATAGTCTTTGTCACATCTGCTACGAAAAGTTCATAAAGTCTGCTATGAAAAGTTTATGGCGTCTGCTGGGAAATGTTCATGACATCTGCTGCAAAAAGTTCATGTCAACTGCTGTTAAAAGTTCCTGATTTCTGCTGCCAAAAGTTCATGATGTCTGCTGCTAAAAGATTAAAATTCTGCTTTGAAAAGTTTATAAGTCTGCTGCAAAAAGTTCATAATGTCTGCTTCAAAACCTTGATGTCTTTTGCAAAAAGGACATTAACTGATACATACTTTACATTCAAATACATTCAATCTAATAGATGTGGTATTGGTTTATTTAATGTCTTGTGTGTTTGAGTAAGCAGTATTCTAAATACCTTGTACTGAATACTCAATGTCTATTGGTCAGTTGTTATGTTAAACATGCTCCTTTTGGCTGATCACATTCAACAAATGTTTAAATTTTATGGACTATGCTTGAAGATCTAAGAAAAATTAAATAGTTTAAAAAGGTATTGGCAAGCCAACCGGTGAAAATATGTTTGTGAAGATGCTGACTAGTTGACAGAAAATAATACTAATTGACCAGTTCAGAGATCACTCCACCTGATTGTTTTGTCGAAGGTTGCTTGGCGAAGGTTTTCAAGTTAATCCTTTCGACCATGTGATAATAATTTACCGTTAAAATTGATTTAAAGGGCATTGATTGACAACTGGCGAAATGTCAATTGTGATGTCTGTATCTATGATAAGAATACAAAGTGTGTTAAATGAATATATTGTATGTATTACAGAGAGCCATGGCATCAACGCGGGTAATTATCTGACTGGATCATTTAAACCACAAGTGAAGAGAATCATTGTGGATACAGCTAAAGAATGGTCTACATATTTCTGTCGTCTGTTCCCTGTCGCTGTAAGTATTACACTTGTACCTATTTACCTCTATGAGCATAGTTTGACAGCTAACTATGTTTGTCAGTACAAACACAGGTTACTGTATCATGGATAAAGACAATTTGAAAAAGAAAACAAAATGTTTTTGAAAGAAAAACATAAATTTTCCAACAAAAAAATTGTTTTCCATGCTATTTCTCAGCAATCAAAGCCTACAATTCAACATAAGGAGAGGGCTAGTATAGGCTAAGCCTTTTGCCCAATCCAATTCTTTTGGAAATAAAATATATATTTTTAAAAAATGTAATTTAATTGGAGGTGCAAAAATTGTGTCATTGCAGATTCAATGATTTTAAATTTCTTATGGGCATTCATTGATGTTACCAATACCTTAATATTGTGATGTAGTTAATTGTATCAGTCAAATACTGTTGTCATGTTTTTACAATATAGCCATTTCAATACTCGTTCAGTGTTTGTACTATATTATATTGTATATTATATTACAGTCTAGTGGTCATTTATCCAGCATACACTATGTAGGTGTGAGTCATTCAGGTATATATCTCGTACAGAGGGTGAAGAGTTTGGTGGAAGATTATCTCGACGTTATTGAACACATCAGGTTTGTCATCTTCACTTTTGTCGTTTTTACTTTTGTCACCTTTGCTTTGCTACTTTTTGAGGAGATTTGGTTATATGGGCAGCGTCATCTATGTTAATAGCAAAAGTTAATTAAGTTATGATTTTATCAATAGTAAATGCATGAATAGCGGTTTGGAATGTAAGAGAACTTGATATTGCAGGATGGGGTTATGCCGAACAAACAGTGTTTTTAGGATGACCTTTGGTTTTAGCCATTTTTAAGAAAATAAACATTCCCTAAATGTTCCGCTGATGTTTTTATTTGTACAAAAAAACTGAGATTGTATGTTTATATGTACTTCATATGAGAAAAATTATTTGTATTGACTTCAAAATGTTATTTTGAATGTTACAGATTTGAAGATGTGGTAGACGTCGTCATGCCAACCAAGACTTCTATACAGATCAGTACCAAACATAAGCCATACGTATTCTATACAAACAGAGCGCAACAGATGAAGGACATGTTGGATTTATATCTTAGTGAAAGTGATAGGGTAAGTACCATGCTCAAATATGAACGCATTTGAATTTAGAAGTTGTCTGTATCCTTTGTTTAGCACACATAGTTGCTGTTTCTTTTGAGTGCTGCCTTCATTATCTGATTTGTTATAGTGCACCTAGGATAGTGTGATGTTTATAAACATTGACCATTTTAGCCTTCTGTAGTAAAATGGGTAAATTCTGTACTAAAATAACTGTGATAAATCCTGCACACTTGAGTAATCGACCTCCGTGGCTCATTCCAGATTTTCCCACTTTTCACATTATCCTGGGCGCACTATATTATCTTTAGATGTTTCAAAAGTGGTTTAGTGATTGTCATGACATTTTGAAAAAAATCACACAAAGGAACATAGACAAAAACTTGATTCAACTCCTTCTTCCCATACTGTACATGGCCCGCTCTGGAGCATCATCGTACTCCTTGTCAGCTAAGAAATTTCACATATAACTAAGTCCTTAAATCAAAACCACCATAGTAGGTATTATTCTAACCGATGTGTTTATTATTTCAGTCTAACAGCTATGTTGTTGCCATGAAGGATTATATAACAAGGGAGAGTACTCTACTCTCATTTAGACGTGGTGATGTCATCAAGCTTGCTGATGCTGATCTTGATGAAGGTACGTCACATGATTAACGTTTGTAATCGATAATTTTCCAATGTGAAATTTGACACATTTGCAGTTTTGTACAAGAAATGACCTTTAAGCATCTATGGACTGCACAATGCATATGCCAAAGTCTCACTGTATCCTGCAAAAAATGTCTTCTAAAAATGACGTTTTTGTGTATGAAAAATTTCTAAGCATTAATTATTGTTGCAATCAAAAACTTATTCACATAAAAATAAATGCTCAAACGTCATCTGATTTCTATACACACAATCACAATGTTGTTGTTGTACATTTTGAAGTGATGGGGCCTTAAGTTCTTGAAGGTGTTGTTGTATTTATATCTTTTGTTTATTTCATAATTTATGTTTTATTTCAAGTCCATTATTAAGCTATAGATCTTGGTTTTGGTTTTATTGCTTCATAGTTATGTCTGCCACCTATAGTTTGGAAACATATTGAAATTGTGATTGATGTCTTTAAAGTTTCATTATTTCGATGAATGAAGTATAATTATTTCGATGAATGATGGCCCTTTGTAGGGAGACGTTTATTTTGGTGTTAAAAATCTTTTTTTATAAAGAAAGTGATATGAAACTTGGATATTCATTGCTACAGATGATGTGGATATCTCAGAAACTTGTAAGATTAAAACGTTTCCATGGTAACGTAGCTTGGGTGATTTTAAGAAATTAATTATGCACACAGATATTCACTTATTAATGATAAATTGATCACAAAATGAGCCTACTTTAACAGATTTGTGGGGGATAATGCTGAGCAAGGTCTTTATTTGCCATTCAACTTTCTGCTGAAACATGGCTGGCATTTGAACCCCCATTGCTGGGTAAGGCAGTCAGCACACATGAAAGTAGAAACACAATGAAATAAAGTTTACAGAAGTCATTTGTGTAAGGTACCACATGAACAACCTCCACACTATCTCAAAAAATGTTAATTGGAGTCTCCAAGAATATATGCTGACACTGGTGACTTATGTTGGTTTGCAATGTCGGCAATGTTTAAAAATGGAGTTTGTCTTGAATATTGTTATACTAACACTGGTCTAATTAAATTAAGACTTAAGGATTTTACCAGATGGAGATGGTCACGTTATATGAGCTGCTTTCATTGTTTGATTGTCTGCATTGTTTTATAGCTGATTCACATATTTGTATGAAAACTAACCGATCACAATGTTACAGATAACATGATACACCCCTTAAACACTGTAATACAGGGATCACAATAACAGCAGGCTCCAGGCCAAATTGACTGCTTAAAAACATTTTGGGCTGGCTGATAATGTGAAATTTATACACAATTTGAAGAAAATAGTTGCATTAAAGGAAAATAGTCGCATTTAAAACCTTATCAGGCCTGTAGGAAAAGAATTTCAGCAAAACTATACTGAAAATTTAACTGTTTAAGTTGGCTTCAAACGTGCTTTGCAATGTTAACAATTGTTAAATGCTTCTGTTATTTGTCGTTGTTTCTAGGTCTTAAAAGAGGTAAGCTAAGCTAGTATGACCTTTAGTCTGTCTTCATACTCAATAATTGGTGACCTTCACCTTGTCTTGACATAAATATGTGACATTCACCTTGTCTTGACATAAATATGTGACCTCCACCTTTTCAAAAAATACTGAAACCCTATGATTATGACTTTCAGCTTGATCTAAATGTTTGACCTTGTTTTTATATGAATTTGTTGACCTTCACATTGTCTAGACTTATGATATTCGACCTTCACCTTTTCATGACTTAAATTGTGTGGCCTTCACCTTTACTGAACTTGTATGATATGACCTTCACCTTGTCATGATTCCAAATATGTGTCCTTATATCTTCATTAATGTTGTGGCCTTCACCTTGTCTGACTTATAACATTTGACCTTCACCTTTACTAAACTCAAATGGTATGACCTTCACCTTATCTTGACTTAAAACATTGATTTTCTGTCTTTATTAATGTTGTAACTTTCACCTTGTCCCAACTTATAACATGTGATATTCACCATTACTTGACTAAAATGGTATGGCCTTCACATTATCTTGACTTGAATATTGATCCTCTCTTTTTATTAATGCTACGTCCTTCACCTTTCTTAATTTACAAAATTTGACCTTCACATTACCTTGATTTATAAACTTTGACCTTCACCTTCTCAACTTGCATTATTTGACCTTGCTTTATCTTGCCCTATCTCATCTTAAGCTTCTGATGACAAAAAGCTTGTAATTTGTGCAAACGAAAGTGTCTGTAAAGACTATGGAACTATTCATATTTTATACCCAAGACTGTTGCTTAAATATTAAAAGCATGGCTTTGTCCAAATACTTTGAAAATGTAAGTTGTGGATGGATGTACTTTTCTTTTCCTGTAATATGCAGATTGACCAGTTTTGCTTCAAGAAATATTATATTATATTTACAAACCACATTTCTAGATTGCTTTACTTTGCTTACTTAGTCTAGCTTTTGTTGTGCTGTTGCTAATGTTAGATTTTGAGTTTGAAATGTCAATATCCCCAGTATTTTTAAATACTTGTTTGATTGATTTTGAGATAGGCATATTTTGTATTTTTAAAACTAACCATTACATAGGTACAAATGTAGTTAGTTTAATCAGTTTGTTTGAACTTAACAGAACACAAAATATTTGCAATTTTATATGTATTTTTGCCAATTTTTAAAAATTCAAACACTGCTTAAACTAGTTAGAAAGTACTTGTAGCCACAGTATAGTTGTAAATGCAGTGTAGAAAGAATAGTGACAGGGTTTTTTAGGGGAACAAAACTCTGATGCAGTGCATCCTGAGCATTACTACTGTTTTCAGTTCCGTCAAAGCCATATGAAAACTTTATAACTTAATTGAGAAGCAGTTTATCAGGATTTATTCTAAAGAGAGAAGGAAACATCATGTTATGTTAGTCTATATTTCCGAGTGGCAGTCCAGCTGTCCTAGGACTATTCAAATGTTAAATGTTTATAGAATATTGTTGGCAGTTTCTATCATTGTCGGATTTATTGCAGAGGTACCTGATATTACATGTTAGAATTTTATGTTAAGTCATTGGCTGTGACATGCCCAAAAAATGTCTGAAATTTTAAAAAGAGATTTATATTTACGTAGGTTGGTTGTATGGTATACTAAATGGTGTGTACGGATACTTCCCGGCTGAAATGGTCAAACCACTGGCTAGACATGAAGTGGACTACAGTAAACAACAAGTTATTGAAAGAACTCCAAGTTACAGGGTAAGTGTTGTACAGTTGTTGTAATAAGGCTTTCAGTCATTAATAACGTACCTCCTGAGAGAATGAGTTACACTGCTGAGAACCCTAGGACATAGTACTTTTTGTGTTGCAGTCAAAACATGCATGTAAAGTGTTGCACTGTTGTCACAATGCAGTTCGAACTGTCCGTAGACCAAATAATGTTTTTTCGTAGGATCATCAAACTTGGTAGGGCCATATTTGTCATGGACAACAGATAGTACCCGCTGTTTGTTTGGTCATGAGGTTGAAAGTCAATGTTGTGGGGATTTTAGTCATTCGAACGGTACCAAGGGGTGTAAGTGTATAATTATATATGTGGTTATTGTGTTAAATATATTACCATGAAGTACAAGTAGACTTAAAAGTTCTATTGTTTAGTTTGTGGAGCTTTTATTATGTATGTATCTTTGAGATAGTGTTTTAATGTACTAACAAAAGATGCATTATGTATTACAGAGCCAACAACAGCAACCAATAGGTCACCTGTCAGAAACCACAGTACAGAGAGTTATACATAAATCACACAATACTAGTAGGGTAAGTTATTTCAAAACTTGTAGAGTAAAAAAATCCTGACATTGGAAGCTACTGATATGCACGTATACATGACTGCTATGTTGTAGCCTGTGGCCAAAGTCACCATCTCTAACCACTTGATGATTGGGGATTGCAAAAGTCGTGCTATAGCATACCTACCAAGATAGTTAGGTCCAAATTAGGAGTCATAAAGCGAAACATGTCACAAGATGCACTTAAATATGATTTAAAAGGGATTTAGATGCATAAACAAGGCAGGTATTAATTCTAGCGGTTATAAATATGGGACAGAAGATAATAAAATGAATCAAATGTACCTTTGTGCAATGATAGGTGAAATTGGAAAACCAGAATTTATCAATGAAAATAGGAGTAACTCCACTTAAATAGGGGTGCTTGGCATGTATGACCTATAGTCAACAGATTAAGTGCTTGTTAGGAATAGAACATGGTTATTGTCTTGTCATCCTACAGATAGAAACAGATATCTAGTGTGTTTGTTTTCATAGGTTTTACCCGCTCTATTAATCAAGTCCTCTACCAACTTAGCTAGATGGGCACCAAAATGGCTGACATCTAGACTATTAACATGTATATAAGTCTTATAATTTGTACAAAGTGTTGAACTGTCCAATTAAAACTATGTTTATTCTGTACTTTCAGGAGGAGGCAAGAGATGTTCGTGATGGCCCCATATTGAGAGAGGCCCTTCCTGCCCCTGACAACAGAAGTGAAACAAGTCAGGGAACTATTGTACCAGACGGCAAATTTTCCATGATGGAGTTTGCATTGCTTCACTTCAGGGAGAGCGTAGAGAAGTAAGTCTGAACACTGAGTGTAATCAAGAATACATATAATAACCACTCAACAATTTAATAAGATAGATCCCTGTCTCATTTACCAATGGAAAATAAGAATCATATATTACCTAATTGTGAGACTCAGTTCTTGAATTTTACTTATTCACTTTATTACTAACTTGATAAAATGCAAAATTTGTATTCAAGATACAAAATATCCTATTTAGTGATATAACTATCCCTATTCTGACACCATTGAAATGGTTTTTACTACATCTTTTGTTTCAGTGACATAAAGTTGTAAACTGGGAATTTATACTCAATCAAATGAATAAAATCAGCCACATCTTTATACATGAGACTCATTTGTATGGATCAATTCTGTCATTGTATGTAATTAACTAGTAATACATCATTGTTGAAATTGCAGAAAAGAAATCTTGAGAAAGCGAGGTATAACGGATACAATAATGATTCACCATATCTTGCATGCCTTATACAAATATATACAGCATGTATATATATACATATACCATCTAACGCCTGCCATTTTAATACATATTGTTATTGTAATGATGTCATTGTTGCATTGTGATGTCACAGTTACGCTATGATGTCATGGTTATGCTATGAGGTCACATATTATTGTATTGTTTCTTGTATTGTATGCCATATTGTATGCTATGTACATTTATAAGCACCATTATTCCTTAGTGCAAATGTCCTGCATCAAGCTTAATGGTGTTATGTTTTCATTGCCCCACATATTCATTATTTGTATTATGCTTATATTGATAGGGAAACGCTTTTACAAAAATCAGTTCATGTGTTGCTGATTTGAGGCCCATTTATTTTGTAATAGAACGCGGAAGTACCTTGTTGTCAGTCATGTTTCAAACGTTCCCAGACAAAAATTAGTATTGATTAATCATCTTAATATCAGACTGAAGGCAGCTTTATCCTCAGTGTAGAAATAATGGTCAGCACAATGTTCTGTAATGTTGCTGAAAGTTAAGGTTCAGATTTGGCTTTTGTACTTACACAGCAAGTACAGACATCCCACCAAACCTAGTGTGTTATCAGAATGGAGACGACAGCAATCTGGTCGAGAATCCCCTGACTTTGCTGAGTTAGCAGATATGTTAGAAGGTCTATATTGCAAACACAATGTTGTTCAAGCACTGGTTCTTGTTCTAGGGGTGTTTGCCTACTTTTTCCCCTTTGGTCAGGAAATGGTCTCCAAAGTATCTTATTGCTTCATGGCAGAACGATGTCGGACCCATCAATGTCCTGCACATAGTTGCTGGTCAAAAATATTCTTTGACCATTGATAATTTCCTGATTGACCTGTGAAACAAATGGTCATTAGTCCTGTATCGACAGTTTTACAATCTGAGTTAGGCTAGTGGAAAGGCATCAACACAAACTGTGTCACACATTGTGTATACATGAATGTTTGCAGAAATGTTCTATCAGCACTTTATAATATTTATATATGGGTTTGTTTAATGTTGGAAGCAACATTCATGGTCCTTGTTGGTAGCAAAATTACTCTGCTACAAACATGATAGTGATTCCCTTTTAGGGATATATTTATTCTAGATTTCATGGCCCTTGTTTCCTGATTTCCTTGTTTTGCCCTTTATTTCATTTTGGTATTTGTGATCACTGGTTTGATGTTGTTTGCAATGCACAATTAACGGGGACATGTTAGTCTGTGTTTGCTCTGTGGTATCGTTTCAACGCACATTTTTCACAGGGATATGCTAGGTTTTGTTCACAGGTTGATTCATGGGAGCATGGCTTTAATTCCAGAATTTAATCACCAATTCTATATTTGTGTACATGTAATTATTATTGAAGGTATGACTTGACACGTCCAAACGATGGCTCATTACGAGGCACGGTAAAATCACTTGAGAAAAAGAAGTTACAAAATCTTCAGAAGCATGAGCGACATCGTCGAGGTGATGGTTGATGCTTAACTAATCTTTTAATTCTTGCTATCCATGTGCTTGACATTGCTAACATAATCTAACAACAATATACATGTATGTAGACAAGATATCAACATGTTAACATATGTATCGTAGAAAATTGGTAAT
This sequence comes from Spisula subtruncata, assembly GCA_963678985.1. NCBI lineage: Eukaryota > Metazoa > Mollusca > Bivalvia > Venerida > Mactridae > Spisula > Spisula subtruncata. The sequence goes on from OY787660.1 coordinate 44,933,278, forward strand.
TATTAATTTTTACGAAATTTTGATAGGGTAATGTGTGAATGTTTGTGATGTATAATACCAGTCTGGTTTCAATGCGTTTATAGATACATCAAGGTTAATATAAACCTGGTCCCAATCTTCTGAAGTATCTCGAAGACGAATCTCTGCTCAAGTTAAACATTTACTCTAATCAATAGTCTGAAGTCGTTAGAGACAAATCAGATTCTGTGATTATAAACATGTTCTCATTCTCATACTCAAACTTCATACTCTATGTTCAAACTTGAAAAACAGCTGTTTTTAGAAATTTGGATCTAAAACCAACACCAACTTGTATCAAATGATCTTATAAAGTAAACAAACCCCCATATACTATGTTTCCATTAGTAATAAAAAAGTTATAATCACAGGATCTGAAGTTTATTATAAACATTGAAGAATGTTTGTTTTCTGTAATACAAAATTGAGTCTTACAATACATGGAAATGACTGTAACTCATATTTATTTTACTAAGATTTGAGCTGAGAGTGAGCTCAGATTAAGATAGTTCTGGTAATCGGGCCTGATGCTTCATCACTTATGAAAGAGAGAAATGATCAAAATTAACCCTTTACTCCATACGTTATCCATTAAGCCTTTACTCCAACACTTTGTTATTTGAATGATGTTGTTCTAAGCACATGTTGTTGTATTGCAATGTGCACTATGTGTTTCAATGTTTTCACTGTGTGTGCTATTTATATGTTCACTGCTTGTCTAAAAAAAACTTTTTTTAAAAATTTAGCTTATTTTTTTAGCTTATTAGGAATTTTGAATTTCTTTTTCTAATAATTCTTTGCTACATGTAAACACATGTCAATTAAGTAAGCAAGACATAAATGATATATCACAAATAATAATTTGATCTTGGACTTTTGTCTGTTGGAAAAAACTTGTAGCCATTCTTTATAAGATTTGTAATTTTGATTGACACTTAGTTTAGCGTGATTCAATTCAATCCCTTGATTCAATAAAAAGAACTGTAATCTAACAAGTATACATCATGTATCCATATATATAAACTACTCCCAACTATATGTACTGAGTATGATGATAAAATGTATATATTCTACAACCTATAGGTTCTGGTGATTGGACTTGGAAGGAACAGGCTGAGATGGTCAAATGGACTCGGGTATGTCTCATTGCTTGTTTTATCTATCTACATGTAGATGTGTGCTTTCAGCTTATATTGTAGTCATAATTTACAGGGCTCAACACTAACACTGGTCCCATGGTCAAAGGCCAGTGAAAATCAAGAAGGACCAGTGAAAATCGTGAAGGACCAGTAACTGTTTTATTTACAAATTTTACGTTTCTTGACCAGTGTCCAGCCCTGAATTAGTTTGTCCCATTCATTTGTAGGAACTACACATTTAGGTATGAGCTGGAAACCAATTGTACGATAAATATTTGATTTGATTTGATTACATCTGAAAAGAGATAAAAGGAAATCAGACAGGGAAGGTAGCACTCTACTTAACCAGCCGAGCACAGAAAACATTAACAACATAAAAAAACGCAATTACACGGAGCAATGCCTATAATTATATAACCCAATGAAAAAAAAATGTGCAGCTAAAGCCCGGCCTAGTTCCCTAAGTCCTTGCTGCAGCAGTGCAGGATGACATAGCCATACTTGTTAAGTCTGTGTAAAATGATGGTAAATTGTTCAACTGACCCACCTGTGTGTTCTTTAGTTTATTCAGACTGTACACATACCATTGAAACAATATCTTATTGACTTGTGTTGATAACTAATCATTGGCTTTCTGTTTACAGTCTCCTATACATATATCCATGTTGAAGTTGGATAATCCAGAATTAAACAAGTTAGCCCTGGATTGTTTCATATGTAAGTATTCCCCTATTAAACCATTACCTTCAACATCCTGTTTACTTCTGTTAGTCATTTGCCATCAAGCTGGTACATGTCGCTTGCAGCTCAGTTAATGCAAAACCATGTGATTTATGTTACCAAATTAAGTGAAAAATGCACAGCCAGTTTCAGTGACAGACTTGGCTCTTGTAAATAGGTCATGCAGTTCAACTGTCATTTGTAGCTCAAAGCTTAGAGTGTTACAGCATCATTCTCGGAAACAGAAGGTTGCAGACTCTATGCCAGACAGTGGCATGAAACATGATACTGGTATATCTCCCTTGACTGGCACTCATCATATGAGGCTAGTTCAAAGAACTTGCTGGTTGCCCTGATGTCAGAATACAGGTAATGCAACAGGGAGTTCTCCATCTCCTTCACTAAAATACTGTTGACCTGTGGAACTACATTTCAACTGAAAGTTACATGGCAATGTATACCAGTTTATGATCAATATTTTCTGTGTTTCAGGTATAATGAAGTTTATGGGAGATTATCCAATGGCTTCAAATCAGACAGAAGTTGATTGTGCTCTTAAAATACTCAGGGTGAGTAGAACCTTTAGTTCACCTTATATTAGTCAACCAATATGACATTGTTCATTTCATATGCAAACCTTGTTAGTTTGTCATATGATGCAGTGGTTCAAAATCTTTGATTGCTTTTGTGCAGAAGTTGTTCTCTTGAAAAAAATACCGGAAGTTATCATAAACGGAAGGACTATGTTTTAGCTTGATGAAGATAGGTTGTAAGATTAATTAAGTAATGTCATCATTAATGTGTCTATTCTAACTGTATTTTTAGGCGTGTCACAAGTATCCCGAGTTACGTGATGAAGTATACTGTCAACTTTGTAAGCAGACGACAAACAATAGAAGCATGAAACCGTGAGTAAAACTTTTGTTATTTTATGTATGAGACCGAATCAATGTGCTGTACAATCATATTATGATATCAGTGGTTCAGAACTAATACATTTGACCTTCTACTCTCTATGAGGATGATGTAACTTGTATGCCACAGGAGATGGCTGTATGAAAGTTTGGTACCCATTTCAGTTTAGTGAATTTGATGTCATTTCTTTTTCACAAGAACCTGCATAGTTAGTGCAGGTGGTAAAGCACTAGTCTTCCTCTAGATGTTTCTACTCAAATACCATGTTTTGTTGGTTATGTTCTTATGGTAATGTTTTTCACATTTGAAAAAGTTGTCTATTTCTTAAAGAAGAAAAGAAGTTAGGTCAACTGTCAGTCTTAACCATAGGATCAACAGATTGTCGAATTCGGCTCATAGATCTAGCTGAATTCAATAAGCTTTACATTGTACAATTATGGAATATTATTTTTCAATTCATATTTTTTATATGTTTACAGAAAAAGTTGCATCATGGGATGGAGATTATTTGCTATTATAGCCGCATATTGTGATTGTTCCGAGACGTTCCGTCCTTACCTGTTTAAATACCTGGAAACGGTTGCCTCGGATACGCAGAGAACATACAATGGAGCTGCTGCCATTTGTTTGCAGAATCTTCGTAAAACATTTAAATATGGAGGAAGGAAAAATGTGCCATTGAAAGAAGAAATTAATGCCCTTGCTGTAAGTTTGGTTTCCTAATTTCCCAAACTGTTTGTTTCATATTCCTGTAATTCTTGTGTTGATATCTTATTTGTTTGATATTAATTTGCTCAGTAAAATGTATGCGTGAGCCTAGGTTGAGGAGTTATGTTGATTTTGGTCGCACATGATTGTCCTTTTTTCAAGGTTTTGACTACCTGGTAGATTCTCAAATAGATTTCAGCAGATACACCAGGGGTCGCCTCATGCTCACCAGGCACATTAAAGAATTAAGAAGTCAGAAGAGCGTGGGTATCTTTGTCCAGATTTCTTGTATCACCCTACTGACTCTTCTCTCAGAGTCATAGGTCACTTATGAAACCTAAAGCATTTACCTGTTGAGTGCCATGTAATGTGTAACTGTTTGTGTTACTATATATCTTCTTGATGCCAAATCATTTAAGGATGGCAACGGATACCAAAGTTGGTATCTGGATATTCGTATCAAATTGAATGGGTTAGAATATCATGTTATTGTGTGACCAACAATGTCTATGTGTACCTGACAGACTTACATTTCATGTCTGAATTTGGGTTTCTGCTATTTTCTTGTTATATCTAATGCTAACAAATGATGTTGGCTACTCAATTTTAGTCAAGAACGTCCATAGATATGGAAATTAAGGAAAAAAGGTGGAGAAAGTGTATGGTAAATGACCAGTGTTGTACATTTCACATTTATATAATATGATGTCACTTCTTTCTGTTGGTTGATGACCTCATTCACTTGCCGTCTGCTCGATCATTCACTGGCCGTCTGCTCGATCATTCACTGGCCGTCTGCTCGATCATTCACTTGCCGTCTGCTCGATCATTCACTGGCCGTCTGCTCGTTCACATTACATTGATTCAATAATAAAATCAGTCACAACTTTACAAATTTATTTATATTTTGAGTATATCACAGACAGGTTTGAATATAAAATACGATACACTGAACATCATCACACGAAATAATTGTATGTGCAAACCATATTTATTGTAATAAATGTGAAATAGTTTATGCTCTTAAAATCATTTAACTGCATGAATTTAGTATGTATATTATATATTATCATGAGAATGATTTGTCTTGTAGCCACACATATGGTTACTACATTTGTTTTTCATTGATATCATCTCCTACATTTTACAACTCACAACTAAAGTTTTACTTGGAAAAAATGAGAAATATGCTAATAATATTCTGAAAGTCTTTGATATCATAAATTAAATGCTAGATTGATTGCATCAATTTATCGTTAAAAGATGGAGGTTTTCTATATTTATGCAAATATTTTTCAGAATGGAAGAATTTCGAAACGGTTTTCGTTCATTTATTGTGGTTCAGAACGAGAGGGCATGCTACACATCAAACCTTGCACGGTAAGTCAATGTTTATGATGTTATAGCATCAAGATGGAGTATAATGGATGTATGAGTTATATTATAGTAGCGCTTTTTAGTGTTAGCCCAGTCCTTCCTGTAATTGCCAAACCGCAAAAACAATTTTGTTGGTGGACTGGCATAGTCATCATTAAGGTTGGATTCAAGATTATTTTCTATGCCTCAAAATAAAGGAATTGAGTCTGAATGCACAATTATTCTAAACATTATAAACAATTTGGTTCTAGTTTGGAAATAATATGGTCAATATCAGAAAAATTTTAAGTGGCTTTGAAATTGTATTGAATTATTATTGTAATATTATGTTGCTATGGTAACAGGTTGTCAAGGATTGTATAGAAGAGGTTTGTGGACGACTAGATATCTTAGATCCCGTGGAGACTGAAGAGTACACGTTATTCTTACGTACCAGAGATGGACAGTTTAACAAACTTCGCAATGAAGAGTACATTCTCGATGTGACAGCCGAGTTATTACGCAGCAGACGAGATTACGATCTTGTCTTCCAGAGGACTGTTTGGTATTTCCCGTACAAGTCGTCTGATAACTTACTCTATAATGAGCTCATGTATCGTCAAGTAAGTCAAGTCTTGTTCTTCAAAATGTTCTGCAATTCTTATAATATTTAAGTATTTATTGAGTATAATGTTACATTAGTTAATGTAGTTTATCACAAATTTTGATAATTTTCTTCTTGTGGACTTTTCAAATAATTTGCATTAAAATTGTATGGCGTGCACATGTCTAAATTACAGTTGAACCAGTGTTTGTTTCTATACACATTTCTTGGCACAAAAGGTTTTCAGGCAGGTTATCTCTTTCACATATGGTGAAATTGTCAATTGCAGGTTAATGCTAGTTTCTAAGTAAGTTATTCCAGGAAAACTGGTTTTGTCACCAGGCTAACAGTTATGGATTAAACATGGCGTAAAACTGTGGACTGGACTAATGGAATGTATATTGTTTATGATTTCAGTGTTTACCTGACTACATTGATGGTCTTCTTGTGATGACTAGAGATGGTTCATTAAACAAGCAGTATGAGGTTTGTACTCCAGTAATGCCTATATTATATAGCATTCACTCTCAGTATACTAGTTTTCTCCCTTTATGTACATGTAAACATTTTTGGACATTAAATTTTGTTTATTTGATACTTTTATTCAATTGTGCCTCCGTAGCTCAGTTGTTAGTGCTTTTGCCTTCTAACCTGACGACCCAGGTTCAAATAAGGGCAGAAGGCACTCTTGTATGCCTGCCATATTTCAGCAGAAAGCTTACTGGCAAATAAAGGCTTTACTCGGCATCGGCACTTAATTATATGGATACCAGATTTTGAAGCATTTTCTTGATCTTTTATTTGTCAAATCGGATTTAAGATGAAATTTATGTTTTTATGCCCCCGTATCGATAGATCGGGAGGCATATAGTAATTCACCTGTCCGTCCGTCCGTCCGTCCGTTCGTCCGTCCGGCCAGGTTAACCCGAATTGACCGTTTCTTCTAGCATTAAAATGGCTTGCTACAAAGTTTTTAAACTTGCATGGATGTTGTATATGACCACTCTCCACGCGCCTGTATCACCTGACTCCATTTTGACCTTCACCTTGACCTAATTTTGGACTTAGACTTATTGAAAGGTAAAATTCTTGGTTAACCCAAATTGACCGTTTCTTCTAGCATTAAAATGGCTTGCTACAAAGCTTTCATACTTGCATGGATGTTGTATATGACCACTCTCCACACGCCTGTATCACCTGACTCCATTTTGACATTCACCTTGACCTAATTTTGGACTTAGACTTATCTCCACTTTAGTATTTTTACAATAAAATTTTGTCTGGAGCGTATCTTCAAAACTATTTAACGTATTGACTTGAAACTTGAAATATAAATAGATGGCAACTTGGAGAAGTGCATTGACAAAGAACCATAACTCTGTCTGTCTTAAATTTTGAATTATCTCCCCTTTAGTGTTTTTTTATAGTCAAATTTTGCTCTGAGTATATCTTCAAAACTATTTAACATATTGACTTGAAACTTGGAATATAAATAGATGGCAACTTGGAGAAGTGCAATGACCAAGAACCATAACTCTGTCTGTCTTAAATTTTGAATTATCTCCCCTTTAGTATTTTCAGAATCAAATTTTGACAGGAGTGTATCGTCAAAAGTGTTTAAGATATTGACTTGAAACTTGGTATATGAATAGATGGCAACTTGGAGAAGTGCAGTGACAAAGAACCATAACATCTGTATCACCAGATCACACATGAAGTCGATCAAGGCACTGCTTTCAAATGTGGCATTACTCGTTTACCATCATAAGCCCCTTATAGTTCAAAGCCATGTAACACTATCAAACATTTTAACTGAATAATGGCCCCTGATTGACTTAGCTTTTTATGGACAAGGCTTCCACGGGGGCATAAGCGTTTATTGAACGCAGTCTTGTTTAGATTTCAATAGTTCTTATTCCATGTTTAACAGTTGACAATTATTTCAACTTGCTCTCCACCTGGTCATTTATCTGTTAGGTCTGTAAATTTATACTTAGACGTGATTTTTTGCTTTCTCTACAGATGGATATACAGTTCTTGGCTGCCTTATTACATCGAGCACTAGACCATGTACATATGCCTACTCTGTAAGTATTTCGAAAAATAAACAATTAATTTGAAAACTTGTATAATTATATTTATTGTCCTTTTAGAGTATTTGGTTCCACCTGAAACTTACTGCCACCTTTATAGCTTTTGACTTTAAGCATATTAGTAAAAAGAAAAACAGGTTTCTCTGACACTTTTTTGGTTGGTGTTACCATCATGTATGAGGTGTCCAGCATAATTTTAAGTAGAAGTCATTAATTTTGTTTCACTGTCCCACACAATAAATTGCTTGTACTGTAAACTAATGAACAATGTAAATTTCATTGTTATAAATAACCATCACACAAGTCCTTGCATCAGTTAAAGTGTAACAAATATGTATATTTCAGTCGTGATCTTGACGGCCTAATACCAGAGATTGTACGTATGTTGCCTAGTTACAAAGGTCAACATTGGTTGAATCGTATTCACGAGGAGTTGAAGACGGTAATGAAGCGTACACCTCCAGAATGTATGGCTAAATTTGTTGGTGAGTGTATATATTTCATCAAACATCTATATAGTGACCTTCTGTTGAGTCTGTGAAATGTTTCGTAATTTATGTTGTTGATTTTGAAGAATAGTCAGTAATAACCCTATGTGAAAGATTGTTAGCATAGAACATATTTCGTAAATATAGGATGTGTGCCTCTGTAGCTCAGAGGTCAGTACGCTTGCCATCTAATCTGGAGACACAGGTTCAAACTTTGGTGGAGGCACATATATATGCCATGTTTCAGCAGAAAGCTAATGAGACATTAATTTGTGGGTTTTGCATTTCGGGTAATAAATAAAATGGTCAAAATTATTGGTGTATGGGATTTGATTTTGTGGTTGAATGTGAACCACAAAATCCACAAATTTAATCCCAAATGAAAATTAATGATTTTACCGTAGTTAGTTCAAGGTAATTGCTGGTTGATCTTGTGCCAGAACCATGCAAATATGACTAGATAGTCTTCCTATAAGGGAAATACTGTTGACCAGTGGGACTTAAAGGGACTGACTCACAGAGGGAGCAAATTTTTAAAAAAAGTATAATTTTCTTACCAAATCAAGTATTTATTATATAGAAGTTGCTGAGTGTTGCTTTATGAAAGATTTATTGCAAACAAATGTGAGGCAGTCCCTTTAAAATAGTTTTTTGAAAAAAATGTGAAACATTATACTAACTGATTCTATGTTTGTGCTTTACAGAGGTGATGTCACAATGGCCGTTGTTTGGTTCTACATTCTTCAGAGTGAAGGTAGGATATTTTTTATCATGTTTTTCCAAGGAAAATAGTTTGGTGGTGAGATGTCATCACTTGGTGTCTTATGAATCTTCATAATCACAACAAATTTACAATTAGCCAATATTTCAACATACTTACCATATGGCCCCTGGTTTGAATGTTTTTGAAGCTCAGTTATTTTCAAAGACCATCAAGGAATTGCTTTTCAAAGGATTATGGCCCCTGATTGGCATAGCTAATTTTTATAGACAAGGCTCTTTCCATTGCAACATATCGAACACAGTCTAGGATCCTTTATGGATTTCTTTTCAGGATACAACATAAACTTTAAATAAACATCTTTTTCAACAAAAATGTAGCTATTGACAATAATTTTAATAATAATACCTTTGATAACTTGGATGCTTTTATTTGACTTACAGAAAGTATTAACACAACCAACATATGGAGAATGTTTGTTAGCTGTGAATAAGACTGGTATAGTGTTCCTGGATATCAGATCACATGTAAGTGCTTGTCTACTGGATTTATCTTTCACATCTGGGTGCTCCTTGTTCTGGCATAAAAGTTGCCCTTTGTCTGCATACTTAATTGCTCTTGCTCCTAATTTTTGGTTGCTCTTGGTCTTACATTATTGGCTATCCTTGCTACACGATTGATTACCATTGCCCTTCATTGCAGTTTTCTGTTGCTCCACATTAGTGGTTGCCCTAGAACCTACTCTGTGGGTTGGCATTGCTCCAAATCAAATCCATAAAGGGTTGCCTTTGCTTTTCATTACTTTCTTGTGTCAACATTTTCTTCAAACAATTTCTGATTCAGTCTTCTGACTACCACCTATTAGATATTTACAGTCTCAGTGATCCTTAGGGAGTTGTCTTACAAAGAGTTGTATAAATGGATCCTTTCTTAATTATAGTTTGGTAAATTCGACCTGAAACTGACCTTTATGCATGAATATATTACAAGGTTCTTGCTTTGAATTTATCAATTTCCGCAAGCAAATCGTGCAATATTAGTACTATAGATTTGTGTTTGTAATAAATCTTGAGCGTCTTCGTGATACTCCCTGATTATTAAAACATACAATCAGTGTTATAAATGTAGGCAAGAAATTGACTGTTAAATTATGGTAATTAAAAGTTCAGGGTCGTGTTAAATTCATTAAACTATACCACATAATTAAATGATAAAACGATTTTGCATAGACGATGTTCATGTTGATATCTACTTAAAGCTGTATGAGTGATTTCCACGTATATTGAAAGCATTTACTCCATCAGTTGTACAGACATTGTATTTATTTGTTTTGCAGGAGATTTTCTTGCAGTACAGTTTCGGGGAAGTTTTATCGACAAGACGATATCGTAGTGACAGCAATCAGAATTATTTGGACATGAAACTTGGAAATCTTATGGTGCAGAAAATCGTACGCATTGAGACCGAACTCGGTTCAGATATATCAAATCTGATTGGTCAATTTATGCAGGTTATCAATCGACATCGGAAACGACCTGTGGAGCGTGGAGTGACAGTTCCGTATCAAACGCCACGTGAAATATCATATTGAGAAATATAAATCAAACCTGTATTTATTTGGTTAATGACACAAAATTGGTTCTACATGTGAGGGCATACAATTGTCAAAGACTGTATTGATGACACACAAAAGACTTGTTTTTGCTATGACACAAAATGTCGGACCTGGTTTGACATCATTCATCCTATAAGTTCGGACACAAGATCTGACACAAGATCTGACACAAGATCTGACACAAGATCTGACACAAGATTGGACGCAAGATCGGACACAAGCTGTTTGTTGTGAAACCATTGTGTTCAGGGGGAGAAGGTTATCGATGATGGTGTTGTCTATTATTGAAATACTTCCATTTGTAGCCATAGCAAGTGCTAAAGTATGCCAAATGTCCAGTTTGTTTATATGATAGATATATGCATATAATATATATATACAGTATGATAAATATATGCATATAATATATATATATACAGTATAAATCCTTTGATGTATTTGTGTATAGCTAATCTATATGTAAAGTCTGATTGTGGCCAAGTGTTGTCTGAACCAATATGCTGCTAGGCTCAGAATCAAATAGCGTGAATGCATCTTGTTTGTGTATTCAGCTGTTGTAGATAAAATGTTGTTTTAATACAGCATGGCTCTAAAAGACAGTGAGGTGTCAGCTGGAGATTATAATGGTAAAATCGGCAGCCATTGCTTGACAAAAAGTTAATCCTCTACAAGTTTATTTTGCCATGTATGGTTAAATGATGTAGAGTGATCCATTTGTTATGATTTTATGGAGTATTTCTACATGTTTACCACATGTGACAATAGGTTGCTGAGAGGTACATGTGACAGTGCAAGGATCCTGAGGAGGTCAGGATTTTGAAACTGCCTCCTGAAATGTTTGCAAAGTGGCCAATGGAGTTTGTGTTATAATACTGTTATTTTATGTCTATAGCAAATTAGATTGTAAGTAATATGTGTATATACATTGTATAGTTTATAGAATTCGTTTAAGTTCTTGCTGTGATCTGTCCAGAAATCAAAATAGTTTATAGTTGTTTGTGAAAAAAGTATGTGTATATAATGTTGAAATAATTATATAAATAAAGGGGTGAGGACTATATACATTGTGATGTTATGTGCAAGATTAACTTGTTTCATGGTATTGAAAGCACATTAATAGTAATGGTTCTTGTATGGTGTATGGTTAGCATTTTGAACGTGAAAAGCAGTCCTAGTAGTGAACTTAGGGCTTTGATAGAATAAGTCTGGTCTTGTTCATGAGTCAGGTACCTATAGTCTTTAGTTGGTTCAAAGGTCATATAGGTTTTGCCAAGGTCACAACAAATGTCTGCATCACAAAGGTCAGAGACAAGGCCAAGGTCACTACAATCCTCTGCATCACCAAGGTCAAAGATGAGGTCAAGGTCACAACAAGTGTCTGCATCACCAAGGTTACAGACAAGGCCACTAGGGGAGTGAATCCTGGTTACACGCTTGTTTCTCCCTCTGTTTTTTGCCAAGTATAGAGATGTCATGTTTTGCAAATGTCCAATGTCTTTTATTGTTCTTTTCAGATTTACTGTGACCTTTATATGTTGTTTGTTTAATCTATAAAGTTTATTTGTAAAGTTGGGTGTACCTTTAACCTTGTTCATTGTAATGCGAATGAGCAAAAGTTGTCTTTAAAATGTTCTAAATTCTAGAACAGTTACTGTAAATACTGTTTTTTATCATATCGCACTGAGACACCACTTAGTGTGTGCAAAGCCATTCTACTGCTTCCCAAACAGTCTAAATATAGACAATATTTTTGTTATGTACATAGATATAAGATATTATGGATACATATCACTTGTATATATACTTTTATATATTTTTGTATTTTTCTAGTGGCTATACTGCTGGTTATATCCATTCATTACGTTACATTCCCTTAGCGTACATTCCAATGAACATGTTTTAACTGTTGAAATGTGGCTCGGCTTCATGCTAGCATGTCTTACACACCCATTATGTACTGCATCTGACTATATTAAGAATGCGCCAACTGTTTTCCGTTTTTTAGAATTTTACATTCTGAAATCATATTATATAAATTTGGCTAAAATGTGTGTTTTGAAGATAAAAAATTATTTCAATAAATAATGCAGGGAATTTTCATCATAATCACAACTTCATTTGAATTTTCTTTTACAATACTATTAGAAACTGTTCTTCTGGGACCTTATTCACCAACTTTGTAAGACTGAAACTCAGACTTAGAAGACTTAAAATTGACAACATTTATAATCGCTGCCAATTCTTTGGAATTAGATTTAACCATGTGAAATTGTATCTGATTATTTGCTGTTACCCATTAAACATGTATACCTATTCATATCAAAATCGGTACATTTATAACAATATGAGATTAATAGAACATTTGGCGATAAAAAGTCGTAGGTCTGAGACTTACAACATTGGTGAATAAGACCCCTGACTTGTAAGTGGTGAATAAGACCCCTGACTTGTAAGAACACTCTATGATTACATGTGACTGATATGTCAGGGTGGTGACAGCTAAGCGATATATTCATCTCTATTCTTGAATATCAATACTGTTTCTTGCTAAGTATATAACCCCTAAATACTGCCATTGTTCCTATCTCAAGACTGCTATATTTCTTTTATGAATTATATAACATCTTTTGTTGGTTTTATGTAATATATGATATATAATTATATAAAACATGAATCTATTATATAAAGCATGAATCTATTATATATATAATTATGTATATTAAAATGTAGCTATATTGATTTGTATTTTTATATGCAGACATTTTTTGTTACACGTGAGGGATCTGTTACTTTATATTGTTGTTTTATTATATAATTATTTAAGTGTATATTTGTTTGTTTATACATGTTTATTGTTTGTTTGTTTGTTACCATGGTTACAGAATACCAGCTATATTTGTTATAGATCACAGTTTATGGTTGATACGATTCTCTTAGTGTATTTACAGGATTTTTTTCAGAATTGATATCGCCTTCTTCTTCCAGTATTGTACTCTGGGACATCGTTGTACAAGTATCTTGTTAAACATGCACCTGTGCCTAATAGCATTTTTATGACATCTACCTTTAATCTGACTTTGATTTTTTTTCAGTAAATGAATGCCACTTATAGATATCCTAAAATGTAGTAGTCCTGCCATTTTCTCTCTCAATTACATAAGAAAATCAGATGCTCAATTACAAAGTTAAGTCAACAGTGCCGTATCCAGGGACAAAAAAGCACTAACTTAAAGGCAAAACCTTTTAGGAGGACATTTTATGCTTTTTTCGTCAAAATGCCTGATTATTTCAGTAGTTTCTCAACTTTTTGCAGAGTGTCGCTGCATGGCTACTGGCCTGGTCAGCTATTGCATATGTATACAAAATTATAAGTGTGTTTACTCGTGAATATTCATTCAGTGACTGAAAGTTTATTAAAGCATTATGTTCAAGTAATTCATTAAGAAATCTCTATCAACCAGCTTAATTGGTAATTAATAAGTAAAATTAGTAATTAATTAGATGACACACATGTACATAATGTAGTATTAATTACATAGTTTGTATAAAATCCTACAGAATGTTAATTAATGAAGAGTTAACAGTGTATATGCTGAAAGTTATGTTGTTAAATGTCTGCCCTATAAGATTGTATCACCCATATATTATATGTGCAATTATTTTATATCTTGATCTGAATAAGCAATTTGCATATCTAACGACATGCTTAGGTGATAATATATTTTTTATATTGCCAAGGAATAAATAAATATATATATATATATGTAAAGAAATTCTGTGTTTGTCTTTATTTTTATGAAAGCCTGTAAGTATAGGACCTACCAGTACTTATCTTGTGTCGTTGCCATAAATCGCTGGCTTAGAATGAGAAGGTCGTAGCTACAACTTACGACTTTATAAGTCTATTACATATTTGAAATCTGTATAATAAGGCACTTCTTATGAGCCTATTTTCATGAAAATCGAAACCTGTCATATTGACCAAAATGCAGTTTTAAAAAAGCTTGTTGTCAATTTCAGACAGGTTTTTCTTGTTTTCTCAAAATATCTGTTTGGACTTACAACCTTTGAAATATTGCCTTGTGCATGTTGCAGTTGATTGATTAGCCTGAACATTCTTAGACCAAACCTTGTACAACTGATTAATACAGAACACTAATTCTTGAGCCTTCATTCCTCATCCATGCTTCAGATGTTAGTCATATCTTGAAGATAAACACTATTCATGGTAAAACTGACTTTGACAGTTTGTAGGTATACTATTTGACCTGCAGTTTGGAGAATAAAATAGATTTTATGTGACAGGACCGACTGTTGTTCGGCAAACAAACATTTCAAGTTACTATTGTAACCTTCTGAAATCTTATTTTCACAAACTTTAATGTATGTGAAATGCCTGTAATTACCAAATCGCAATAAATGTTTTACAATGGCTGCCAAGAGAGGGACAAACATGTCTTATGATGATTACCATGAGGGGGACATACATATCATGCCTGGAGGGGGACATGCATCTCTTACTATGGTTGCCAGGAGGAGGACATACTTGTTTTCCAATGACTGCCAGGAGGGGGACATACATGTTTTACAATGGTTGCCAGGAGGGGGACATACATGTCTTACAATGGTTGCCAGGAGGAGGACATACATGTTTTACAAGGGTTACCAGGAGGGAGACATACATGTCTTACAATGGTTATCAGGAGGGGAACATATTTGTTTAGGAGGGGGTTTCATTAATATACAAAATGTTCCCGTCTTCCTGATTACCATGAGTGTACTAAACCCTTATGTGCAAACTTACATAAGGATAACATCAGCAGTGCAAGATCGAGTAATAGCTTGTTATCACTGTAGATTTATATAAGTATACATGTATTAAAAGAATGTATGCACGAACTCTAACATAAATCGACGTCGGAAATGCAATTAGACAAATGATTGACATTTCATTAGTAAACAAAGACTCGTGTTATTGACGAAGGACTGTTACATAAAAGAAGGATTGTATAGCAACCGTACACGTGCCTACCACGAAGACAAACTTCACGAAAGGCTATCATGTGGACAAATAATCTAGATAAATGACCACAGTGTCTAATCTAATAATAAGATAGAGCTATACTGTACATAACTGCATTTTATAGACTACCTCAAAATGGAATTATTACGATGTGCAGTTACAGTGCTTCTTGTTTATATACTAGCATGTGGATATTCTAATGGAACACACTTTGCAAACAGCATTATATTGGATCCAGAAGTGGATATGAACACGGTAAGCAATGTATTCTATTGACCTGACCAACCATAACATTCTATATAAATGTCTGTTCAATTGATTCTTAGTAACATGTGCTTGGCGAGATCATGGTCAGTGCCACTGAAAAACTTAAACCAATCATATGTGCACTATAAACAGCCACATTATCATGTACCTGGGCCTAGTTGTTGTGGAACTGTCATTTGATGGAGCCATGTTCTATGGTCATAAGTTGCGGCACGGTACCACTAGATATCACCCGAGCTTATGGAAAAGATGCTCATTTACGTTTCTTTTTTATGAATAGTATAGACACATTTCAGTATGACTAAACCATTCTTATGTTAATCGCCACCATGTTCCACCAGAAATTTATTGGCTGAATAAAAAATACAAACTAGTCACTGACCAATGACTCATTGTATATCGCTTTGCATATGAATGCCCCGGCTGGTAAACATGAAATGTGTTTATTGTTATCTACAAGACTCATATTAAAGACCACAAATGATCACAAGATAACTGTACCGTATAACATTTAACCTTAGTTAAGTACTGATAATCCAATGCAAATGCATATTTATCTGTTCTTGAGATAATACGTGACACTGGGTGGTATATACAGACATGTGTACAACGTACATCAGCTGGTCGGAGTATATCAACACCATTAATTTTGTTTTTGAATCCCACTGGCAACATTAATTCAGCATTTTATTGTTTCAAGCAACTCGTGAAGTATTGCGTTCATTTTATTAATAAACGAACTCATTACTGGCTGAGACAACCACTGATACTGGTGGTTAGACCAGTGAGATTACGTACCACTACATAGATAGATATAGTTTTAAAAAGCTGTGTGTCAAGCTCAACTTATAAGGATGGTTCCAGGAATTGTTGACCCAGCTCCCGGTCTTCATTTGACTAAAATAGTTTGGAATTAAGAGCGAGGTCAATATCAATCATTGTCAGAATTGTCTTTCACACATCTGCCTCCAAATGTTTCTTATTTCTATGCGTCTAATTTGATAATTATAAAATCTAGAACCATGCCATTTACTACTTTATTATCGTCCATAGACTGAGTTGATTACAAGTAAAGGTTATCCATGTGAGGACTATGATGTACATACAGACGATGGCTATATATTAGAAGTACAGAGAATTCCATTTGGACGCAACGAATCGAATAAAAGTAAATTGATTAAGTAAAATTATTCGTTTTCTTATTTACTAGCACGTCTGTGTCAGTGGAACGGCTGGTGGTTGTGTCATTGTATCCCTACTACCTCAAGCGCTATTATATGTTCAACGCTTCAAACAAAAGCTTGTTATCACATTATGAGTGTAATTGCAAATCCCAAATGCAGACTTAAATTGAGTGCAAATCCAACATGTAGACTTAAATTGGGTGCAAATCCCAAATGCAGACTTAAATTGAGTGCAAATCCAACATGTAGACTTAAATTGGGTGCAAATCTCAAATGCAGACTTAAATTGAGTGCAAACCCAACATGTAGACTTAAATTGGGTGCAAATCCCAAATGCAGACTTAAATTGAGTGCAAATCAAACATGTAGACTTAAATTGGGTGCAAATCCCAAATGTAGACTTAAATGTAGTGCAAATTCAACACGTAGACTTAAATGTAGTGCAAATGTCACATGCAGACTTAAATTGAGTGCAAATGCCACGTGTGATGAAGTCGATACCTTTTTCAAACCGAGCTTACGAGCGGGTGAGGTACATATTGATATTCAAATTATGACGCACTTAGTTACCGAATTGAAGAATGTCTCATTGATTTGAGTATAATGACATATATACTTTCAGAAGTTGGTAAACCAGTGGTACTGTTACAACATGGACTGTTATCAAGTTCTGCCTGCTGGGTAGAGAACCTAGTCAATGAGAGCCTGGGATTCATACTTGCAGACGCTGGATTTGATGTGTGGTTTGGTAACAACAGAGGTAATACTTATGGCAGACGACACGAAAAACTCGATCCAAATCAATTAGAGTTCTGGCAATTCAGGTAGGACTGAACACATGTATATGGTCATAAGTCTACACAAGGACCACGTGTCTCGATCTGCCGGACCGAGTAAGCTTTCAAATATATTGGACAATACCTTGTTGTCTGGCTTGATTAAACTTGAATCTGAAATTCCACGAAATGAAACGATTCCGAAAGTGCTGTCCAAACTACAACCACTGCTTTATCGTCAACAGTAACGCAGTTTGCGATAAAAGTAAACAAATGCGCACAAAGAGACGCAACTTATAGTACAGGTTATACACTACTATTCTATTTAGTCAAGCAATGCCACAATAACCCTAGGTATCGACTAAAAAACCTTACACAATGGAATGTTGTATTGGAGGTCGTATGCATTGACAATTTTATAATCCTGAAAACTAAAGAGTTTGTCAAAATACAATTCAGCATTCGAGCAATGTTCATATTACTACCGTATGTTAACGGATTTTGTCAAAACTTAAATAATGTTTTAAATTTCTTAATGTTCCAGTTGGGACGAAATGGCAATGTATGATCTACCGGCTACTATCGATAAAATTCTCAGAGTCACGGGCGTCGAACAACTATATTACGTAGGACATTCCCAAGGTGCTACCATTGGTTACGCCCAGTTCGCACGAGATCCCGTATTGGCAAGCAAGATCAAGTTATTTGTTCCACTGGCCCCGGCTGTATATATGGACCTGGTTCAAGGTCCATTTAGAATTCTTGGATCAATATCTAGAGAATTAGACGTAAGTACGTGCACTCGTTCTGTCGTTTAAAATGCCGAGCATAGCATATTTGCCAGTCAGTTTTCTGCTGAAAATATTGCAGCGCCTCCATCCGGATTTGAACCCGGGTCGCCAGATTAGACGACAAGCGCACTAACCACTGAGCTGCGGAGTCACCTAAATATACCCGGTTTCACTTGTCGATGAGATGCGTCTTATCACGCGATAAACACACACCATATCGCTGGCTTAGAACAAGAAGGTCGTAACTATCAAATCGATATATTAATTGAGAAAACAAGAGAAAACTGTCTGTAGTTTACTCTTTACCTTCGGGAAAACACGTTTTTAAAACTTCATTTTGGTCAACATGACAATTTCAGATTTTCATGAAAATATGCTCATAAGAAGCGCCTTGTGAAGCAGATTTCAAATATGCATGAGTCTTATAAGGTCGTAAGAGGTAGTTACGACCTTCTGGTTCTAAGCCATCGATATATAGGATAGAACATTATCACTCTAGAACTTTTTCAAACATAATATCAACCTGCTCAACTGTAAGAAGTAGAACCCCCTGACAAGCTTAGATGCACGTTTAGTTCGGAACATAATGGTACATAATATTCCTTCCGACGCATTGTCTAGAAACGGTCATAATTTGGGCCTGCCACTGATGGTACCAAATGGTTGCAATGAGCGCATAGCGACAGGAAACCACCCGACGCATATGATTGATATAAACAGTGAATAAAATCATATGCATTATATGCCTACGGGCTAGAAATAGCCAGCGTCTAGTTAATAACTTTATGCCATCAATAATGGGGCCTTATTCACCAACGTTATAAAACTAAAACTCAGACTTATAGATACTTTATACTGCCAAATGTTCTATTCGCTCTCGTGTTATTATGAATGTACCGAATTTGATATAAATGGGTATACATGTTCAGTTGGCACCAACAATTAATCAGATAAAATTACACATGTTTAAATCTAATTGCAAAGATATGGAATTGATTATAAAAGGTGTCAATTTTAAGCCTAAGTCTGCGTTTCAGACTCACAAAGTGAGTGAATAATTCCCTGTACGTGTATATTTCAGTTTGTCTATGCACTGTTCGGTAAAGGAGAATTTCTACCTAGTGACAATGCAACAAAGTCGCTGGGTAAGGATGTTTGCTCTAAATCTTCCTTGGCAGAACTATGTGCTACGGAAGCCTTGGAGGGCCCTTTTGTACGGAAGCCTTGGAGGGCCCTTTTGACTTAGAACTTATGACTCATGACTAACGTCTTTTGTCTTAGTAATTATGTGTTATGACTTATGACATTTGACATGTATAGATCTTTGTGCACGTGCATTTGCTTCAACATGGCGGAGAGCGGGAGTGAAAATGAAGAATTTTTGGTAAGTATATATTATATTAATCGAAATGTTTACAGCTTGACATATATACTTTATTTATTAAATGAACACCGTTAAACAATATTTGGCTGAACTTTAGAATAGCATCCTCATACATCGTTAGTCAAGTTCCCGGACCAACCATGTGAAGAATACGCTGGTGAACGAGAATGTATAATAGCAGCTTTACCATTTACAAGGCAATATTCATTGATTTTTTGTTTTCAAACCCGCCGATCCTATTTTTCGCTATATAAATTCCCCTATACATGTATATTGCACAGTATTTTGTTAAATTTAGTGTGCGTTTACCGTATTAGCAACCTTCATGCATCAATTATAACACGGTCACCCGACAAAAATGGCGCAAGTTACGACTCACGATTTGGTTTGTTTTCACTTTGTATTTTTTGAGAAATAAACCTGTCTAACACTGGCACTGTTCAGGGCCTGATTGTTCAAACCCCTACGCAGTGATCTCCTTTACCGGTACGCTATGTGAACACAGCCGCCACAAGTTGGATATGGAAATCTAATATAATCCGGAATTTCCGGAAAACGGGGTTTATCCTATTATGTTTTTATCAAAAACGAAAGTAAAGGATAGTACGAAACTGTTATGTTGGTTATTTCACTCCGTCTATATAGTATATACCTACAAATGCTAACATGGCGTTTTATTTTATCACAAACAAAACATTTTGCATTGACAAGCTTCCGCGGCGTTACAGAGACTGTCATGTTTTGGATCACATGGTTTATCCATCCTGTCCATCGTCGCATGATATTCTTCAAGACTGCAGTATCGTTAAAGTAGCAAACGCGTGACATAATCGCTGTGAGGAAATTTTTATATCCTATCTTATTTTCATATAACCATATTTTCGATGCGTCAGAATGTTTAAACGGGCATTCCCTACATCTAGCATATTATTCTCTACTAGCGCATTTAATGAGCTTAATGTACAAAAAAACTATAAATCGTTTTATATACGTTACCCAATTATTGCTTTTCTGAAAATTGAAATAGCCATTTGGATCTTATTGTGGCTTTAATTTAGAAATGTTGTTTGTTTTTAGCTTACCTGTCACAAAGTGACAAGGTGAGCTTTTAGGGTCGTGCATCGTCTGTCAACATTTGCTTTATAAGACATCTCCTCCTAAACCACAGAATGGATTTTCACCAAACTGCACAGGAATGATCCTTAGGTGATCCTCTTCAAACGATAGTATCGACCGTTCAAGTCTGTTGCATATGTAGGTCATGTGGTCAAAAACTAGGTTTAAATAGTGTCAACTCTTTAAATGACATTCCTCCTGAACTACTGAATGGATTTTGACCAAACTGTACAGTAATGATCCTTAGGTGGTCCTCTTTAAACGATAGTATCAACCGTTCCAGTCCGCTAAATATGTAGGTTACGGGGTCAAAAACTAGGTTTAAACAGTGTTAACTCTTTAAATGACATTTCCTAAACTGCAATATGGATTTTAACGAAACTGTACAGGAATGATCCTTACGTGGTCCTCTTCAAACGATAGTATCAACCGTTCCGGTCCGCTGCATATGTATGTCAGGGGATCAAAAACTAGGTTTTAACAGTGTAAAATCTTTAAGTGACATCTCCTGCTAAACTACTGAATGGATTTTAACCAATCTGTACAGGAATGATCTTCAAATGATAGTATCAACAGTTCCGGTCCACTTCCTTTGTAGGTCAAAGGGTCAAAAACTTATGTTTAAGTGAAAACTCATTAAATGACATCTTCTATACCACTGAACTGCTGCACATGTAGTTCACTAGAGCCAAAGGTATTTTAATTTATTCAAAATGTCAATGGCATCAGGTTAGCGATCAAGGGCCCTCTGGGCCCTCTTGTTCATACATCTGATACATAAATTTGTGTACATTAATTGGGTAAATTCTTAAGATGACACAAACTTCTTTTATAAAATATTGTTTCCTCAAAATTTATCATGTAATGATAAACTATGAGAAAAAAATATTTTATATCATGTGTGCAGTATACTAATCTAGGTACTTGGAGTAATGAAAAACATTAATAAAAGTTCAAATCATAATGCCAGGATTTTTTTCTTTTTGACAGCTCTAGATCTACTTTCACTTTCATTTTCAGTTTTTATAATTCATTGTTTGTTACATTTTTAGCTCATCTTTTTTGTTTTTAAAAATATAAGCTAATGTTGTCACCTGAGCATTATCTGAGTCTGCGTCCGGTTAAGTTTTGTGTTTAGGTCCACTTTTCTCCTAAAGTATCAAAGCTATTCACCATATCGACATTATAGGATAAAACCCGTTTTCCGGAATTTCCAGTGAAATTGTGCGAGGTGTTTTGATTGACTTCGTGGGGGTAGAAACATATAACACGTAGAGCAATCGAGTTCAATATTCGCGATTATTAAAAAAAAAATATACCAAAAGATAAGAATTTATGAAAATTCTTACTTGCACACAATGACAATTAACACAATTTTACGACCTCGGCAACAAAATTTTTGCATAAATAATGTGTTTAACTTGAAAATTGCGCATAATTTCACGCCATCGGTATCGAGCTACGGAAGCGGCAGTGTAGAATAAAATACAATATTTCAAATAGAAAGTAGATTTTGAGGATATTTTTTGCTGAATCTTAAATTCAAAAATGATTAATTATAATCTACAATAATTTTTTATACATTTTTCCGTGTTTAAACCTTGAAAATAGGATAATACTACACCCTTCCGCTATACAGCCTATACGTGTTTACCCCCCCTGACCATTAGTCATTAGAAATTCCGGAAAACGGGTATTATACTATAATGTCGATATCTGCTTTCAAACTTGCAACACTCATTTACTGTAATAAGGGGACTGTGCAGGCCAAGTTACATAACTCTGGCTGGCCCCTGTAGACTTACGTATCAGCTGCCAAACTCAAATGCTCAACTAAACCTAAAATGCTTTTTACTTTTTAATGACAATATATATTTATACACATATTCGAAGCTGCCAGAGAAAAAGGTACAGTAAAATACACTGCAGATAAAAGATATCAAATAATTGTATTAAAATATGTATAATTTATGCTTGAAAATTAAGAAAGTTATTTTCAAAATGTTTCTGACAAAATACAGTGTAAAGAGCATAATACACCAGCCATTTGTAACCACGCCCCCACATCCCTGTAAAATAGCGGGGACTTTTGACTTTGAGCCCAGCAAATTACTGGTAAAATCCTCAACATGCAGGGACAATCAGATGGTAAAATCCCCGCACTACAGAGACACCCCAGTTTATGCCAATACCCTCGCTATTTTTATGCGAACACAAAACCACCGCATTCAACCAGCAGTGCTGGGACATTGTGGGAAGGTAAAATCATGGTTCATTTCTCCCGGGGTTTGGGGCCGTGGTTACAAGTATCTGGTGCTTAAGCATTGGTATTAAAGGCTACCCTTACTTTAAATCATATAAACTGGGTACGCTAGTGTTCTGTAGATAATTCATTAAATTTAGAACAATGAACTCAAAAACATCAACTCAAAACCTGGTGGTTATTTTTTATTTTCAATTCACATCGATCTTGTACATTCACATTTTCCAACTCCTTTTATTGATCACTTGTTTGTATATTCGTAAAATGTTGATTTATTCTCCATCAGGAAAGTGGCAGAAGAAAAAGAATACAAGAGTTGGTGCGTAATATAGGGGCAACAAAAAAGCCAAAAAAGCAAAAGTTGATGAGAAAAGATACACATTTGGAGAATCCCAAGAAGGTAAATAGAATGAACATTCAGTTGATTATATAATTAATCTGAGCACTATATTTAGTCAAGGATACATTAGTGCAATAACCACACTTATGCTTGGCATTATGTGACCTTTGACTGTTACATTTGTATTTAAATGATATTCGCAGAGCTCCAGATAAGCTTTTGGTGTAATTGGGTATTTACTCATAATTTTTAACTCATCTAATCGGGTGATGTCCGTCTGTCAACAATTGCTTTAAACAACATCTTATCCTTAACCAGTTGGCCAATTTCAACAAAACTTCACAGTGATGATTGCATGAAGTTCTACCAAAGTTGTTAAAAAAATTAATTCCATGCAGACCTCTGGTTGCCATGGCAACCAAAAGTTAAAAATCTTCTTCTCAAAAACCTGAAGACCTACAGCTTAGATATTTGGTGTGTAGCATTGTTTAGTGGACCTCTACTAAATTTGTTCAAATCATGACCCTGGGGTCAAAGTTGACCCTGCCTCAGGGGTCACTTGATTTTTCATAGGTTTCTATAGGAAAATATTCAAAAATCTTCTCAAAAGCAAGAAGAACGAGAGCTAAGGTATTTGGTGTGTAGCATTGTCTGGTGGACTTCTTCCAAGTTTGTTCAAATCATGACCCCAGGGTCAAAATTGACCCTGCCACAGGGGTCACTTGATTTTACATAGGTTTCTATAAGAAAATCTTCCCCTCAAAAACCAGAAGACCTAGCTAGATCTTAGATATTTGGTGTGTAGCATTGTTTAGTGGACCTCTACTAAGTTTGTTTAAATCATGACCCTGGGGTCAAAATTGACACCACCCCAGGTGTGACCCCTGGATCATTATTGACCCCCGCCCTAGGGGTTACTTGATTTTACATAGGTTTGTATAGGAATATCTTCAAAAATCTTCTCCACAAAAAACAGAAGACCGATAGCTTAGATATTTGTTGTGTAGCGTTGCCTAGTGGACCTCTACCACGTTTATTCAAATCATAACCCATGGGTCAAAATTGGCCCTGCCCCAGGAGTTACATAGATTTCTTTTGGAAAAGCTTTAAAAAAATCTTTAAAAAACCAGAAGGCTTAGATATTTGGTTTTGATGATCATCATGGTGAGCAATTGTGATCGACCTTTGTCCGTTATCGGTCACTGTCCATTGCCTGTCAGCATTTTCACTTAGAAACATCACCTACTAAACTGCTAGACCAATGTTGCTAGAACTTAGCAGGGATGTTCCTTGCATGAAGCTCTTTCAAAGTTGTTTAAAGAATACCATTCAACGCAGAACTATGGTTGCTATGGCAACCGTAAAGAAAAAGTAGGATATACATAGTAAAAACTTCAAAAATCTACTTCTCTCATACCGTAAGGTGTAGAGCCTAGATACTTGGCATGTAACATTTTATAGATCTCAAGATTGTTCAAATTATAGCAGTGAGGTCATTTCTTTTTCTTAAAATTTATTTATACATAATATAAAAGACGTAATTCATAATACAAAAGAAAGAAGACATAATTCATAATACATAAGACATATTATATAAGACATCATTCATATTACAAAAGAAAGAAGACATAATACATATTATATAAGACATAATTCATAATACATAAGACATATTATACAAGACATCATTCATAATACAAAAGTAAGAAGACATAATTCATAATACTTAAGACATATTATATAAGACATCATTCATATTACAAAAGAAAGAAGACATAATTCATAAGACATATTATATAAGACATAATTCATAATACAAATTTCTTTGTTTATTTTGTGTAATGCCCGTTTCAAAAGTATGGCATTTAATTATTGTGAAAGCCTTTGTAGTTAAGTATGATATATTTGTCTTTAAACATCATTTCATGCTTTTGGTACCCTTATTATGTGGAGTGTACCCTTTTTGAGAAAGATGTACATGTATATCCATGGCCTGTAGTGATGATCTACTCTTGACGGCAACGTTTAACTAATTTCTGAAATAGTTACATGTATTTCAAAGTAGTAAGAGGTATTTCCTCCTGAATGACGTTTTCGTCATTTTCGTGCAGAGCTAGAAATGTGTACACTGTTCTTTTTTTGTGTTGTTCGTGCTCTGCTGTTTCTGTTGAGTGCTACTTTTCCTGACGATTTGTTATTTTCTTTTTGTAAGTTTATATACATATATATTTATCTTGTCATTTTAGAGACCAAGGGGTACTGGAAGACACCCAATGTTCAAACTACAGATTGGATGGCTCCATCAAACCAGAGGAAAATACAGACAAGTGACAGCTCGGAGAGGAGGGGGCACAAGAGTCTATGAATTCAACAGGGACGATGAGCAAACGGTCGAAACAGTCACCAATTACGCCAAGAGAATCTTCTTCCCTGATGGGAAAAATGATATGGGCGAGTTGGCAGACATGGAAGTTACTCTATCCTCATACAATGGAGAAGCCATCGAAAAATTCACTGGTAATGATGGAACAGAATGTTGTCTTCAAGACAATTTGAAAACTATTGGTGTCTATTCATCACAATACTATTTGTACTTGAGAACTTCAAAAAAGCCACTCAGTGAAGAGCCCCCGAGTGAAGAGCCACTCAGTGAAGGGAGCTTACCTGTTCCAAGTGTAACCTCATTGACAGTAAATGGTCGAACACCAGGTGAAATATGTGTTCATTACACTAAAACATGTCACTCATCATACACAGAAGAACTCTCACAAAAGACCTGTTTTACTATTGATGATTGCTTTAATGATACATGTGTAAATGCTCCTGACACAGAGAGAAATAAGTATAACCCATTGGAAAATGACTTTAAAGTTACAGGGTTAACAGTTAATCAGATCACTCTTTTGAGCTGTTCGAACATTAATTCTAACAAGTTTGAATACCCAACGGCTACACAAAATTTAAAAGGAGTTATTCACATACCTGGGTTGAGGGTTCCGTTAGATATAGCCGAACAAGTGAGACAACCAAAAAATCTAAAGTCAGAAAAAATCAAAAAGTATTACTGATAACCACATGCTCGATTGTGATAATATTGTACATGTTCATAGCAATTTTTTAGCTCACCTGAGCACTTTGTGCTCAAGGGCACTGTTTTATCAAAGCATTTACGCTAGCGTAAACCTAAGATTTCCTAAAATATTGCGTACGTCGATAATATTTGCGTAAATGCGTTTTACAAAGATATTTTAGTTCAAATTCTGTCGTAAGTTTTAGCTTATTTCTACGCCAAGGCTGGGCAACCCTAAATGGCAAATATGAACGTAAGTGAAGAGTTTTTAACACGCACTGATGATTTTTGACCGTCGCATGTTATTTTAGACCGTCTTTTGTTGTTTTTGACCGTCACTTGTTGTTTTAGGCGTGATTAATCATCAAATCTTGACGCATATTTATTCATTCTGGTACCCGTTATATTTGTTATATTGGTTATATTGTGTCCCGAATTATGTTCAATCTTCAATATTTTTTGCGTAAATGTATGCGAGTACTTGCGATCGTTTAGTAAAACACACTTACGAGTTTGCGTAAGGTAGATATCTATGCGTAAATATACGCGACATTTACGCATTGTTAGTAAAACAGTGCCAAGGTGAGCTATTGTGATCACCATATGTTCATATGTCTAAATGAAACTGGATCATGATGTTTGTCTCTGTAAAATCTAGGTCAAGTTCACAACTGGGTCATCTGGGGTCAAAATCTAGGTCATCAGGCCAAATCAAAGAAAAACATTGTAAACACTCTAGAGGTCATAGTTTTAAACACTCTAGAGGTCATAGTTTTTAACCTAATCTTTATGAAACTTGACCATGATGTGTGTCTCTGGAAAATCTTGGTCAAGTTTACAATTGGGTCATCTGGGGGTCAAATACTAGGTCATATCATAAAAATTTACTGATTTTGCCTAAACTGCAAGTCCTCATGTGAGCGCTTTAGGGCCAATGACCCTCTTGTCTAATTTACCTTTGCATAACATAGTCAAATTTGTTAAATTATATATAAAAATAATATAAATGGATCTAAACATGTGATTTCCGTGCAATGCCCATTGCCATGCCAAGTATTGAATTGCCGAGTAGACAATGCATTGTGTCGAAATGGTTCAAATGTCCAAATATTTGTGACTTAGTTTTTAGGTTGTCTCATTTGATCGTCTTTATCTCACAAATTATTTGACTGATTGTTTTGAAATTTACAGTGAATTTATGACATGAATTATGTAAAATACTATTTGTGAAGTTTCAAGAAAATGGATTCCTAAACTTTTAAGAAAGCCTAGAAATTATAACTGATCGGTTAGAACATCCTCTCAGTGTAGAGTTTAGATATTTGCTGCAGACCCGCATCGGTTGGTAGACGTCTTCACACATTGTTGAAATTATGGCCCAATGGTTAATATAGTCCCCTCCTGTGGCGGGATGGGGGTCACTTCATTTTACCTAGATAATATAGGAAAAAATGTTCCTCTTTGATATTTGGTTTGTGTAGCATATTGTCTTGTAGACATTTACCACAGTTATCAAGTGTTAAAGAGGCATTCCCTACAATTTCGATCTTTTAAATTGATTAAAAAATATTAGACATTAAATATGAATTATTATTGCTAAAACGTTTTAGCCAACAAGCTTGAATGAGTTGTTTCCCTTTGTCTATAAGTGACCGTGTTGTAATAAATAGCTGCAGCGATTAATTTTTTGTGATCATAGAGACATATTTCCACCCATTTTCTTCTTGAAGATTAAAACGATTTATAGTTTTTTGTACATTTAGCTCATTAAATGCACTAGTGGAGAATAATATGCTAGATGTAGGGAATGCCTCTTTAATTTGAGTTTTCATAAGACACCTATACTCAGGTACCGTAAGCGATATAGGGCCATATAGGCTCTCTTGTTTTATGTTGATGTTCGTTTTTTATATTTGAGAAAATAAAGTTGATATTCTAACAGCGTTCCTTTGTTTCTGTAAACACAACAGCTAGGTTACTATTTGGTGAGCTTGTTTTGTCATTTCACCTTTTCAAATAACCTCGATGAATGATGTGAAATCACAACAAACCAGCTTGTACTAGTTCGGTCTCTATGTATTGTTCTCGAACAGTATTCTTATGCTTCCAAGACCAATAATTTCTGTAACAGTAATTCTTTGGAAGCGGTAAAAAATATATAGCAAATTTGAATAGCAGTTTCGGTTCATGACCAATGTGAGTACAATGTACCAAGTTTAGAGGTCCAAATTGAATATCATAGCTCTTGCCAGTTCAAAAACTAATGTCCTGAAAATACATATTGTCATGACATATTATTATTAAGCTTAATATTAAAAATGCAGGATATAATAATTGGTTTACTGACTACTTGCGACACTGCACATACAATGCTGCGCAATGTTTTAAAATACAAAACAGTACAACTCCAGTATTATTTGACCTTGAATGGTGACATGTAGAGCCGGTAATGTGTCAGCCATGGTGTATATGCAAACAAACAAAAATACCATAATACTGCAAACTTGACCTCTGACATGTGGACATGATACTTGCACATGGGGACTCGCTATTTGGCCAAGGTGTACATTTAATTTTCAAATTCAACCTGAAAAATACAACTAGAGTTCATGGTGCGTGATATAGTTGTGTCCGTACTCTTGAATGTCACTTTTAACCAGCGAATTTGTATGTAAATAAATCGGAATACTTTGGTGGACATGTAGCTTGTGAAAGTTACCTGCTCACGGTGTTGATCAACTAACAAATTACTTTAAAATCTGTCAATGCATGATATAGTTTCAGCCTGGTCAAGGTTTAACATGTCCATTTTAGACATTTAAAAGCTGCGTGTGACCTTAACCTTTGGCAAACAAATGTGGGACTTGCACATGACATACGTCTTACGGTGGTGAACAAATGTTATTTGAAAATTTATCCATGCTTGATGTAAATATACAGCCCGGACATGGTATAACCTGTACATTTTTGCAACTTCTAAGCGTGACCTTTACCTACAGACATGCGTCTTGTGCGTGACAAGCCATCTAATGATAAAAAAACTGTGCCAAGTTATTTGTAGTTGCAGCCCAGACAAGGTGAATGCGGACGGACGGACGCACTAACATACACCAAACCACCATGTGTTGACTACATTGTAAATAGAGCTACCAAATCTAAGCAAAGAAATGCAATAAAACGTTTATTGTAACAATGTAGAACAGAACAGTCTTGCATAAATTGTAATTCGCTGAAAATGTGCTTTAATCTCCAGTGATATAATTTTAAACAAACAACTCGACGATAACATGTTAACATAACAGTTCTGGTTGTTACTTCCGGTTGATGTGAGGCTAAAAACTTGAACTGGCTAAAAAGACGATTTTCAAGATTCTTCTTCAAATCTACAAGATTCTGGTTTGCAGAAGGGTGTACCATGGTATAAACTATCCATACCAACCAAAAATTGCCGTTTTCCTTCCCAACGTACTCAAATCTTTGAACTTTTTCATCCGTGGTCAATGTAAACAATAGTTATGCCACTTCCGGTGAACAGTTTTCGGATACGAGAGATTTTCGGATACAACTTTTTGTTGTCAGTTATTTGCTTAACATCATCAATCGAAGCATACAAACACCATGTTCTTGATAGAGTTACACTATCTGGAGACTGCCATCCCCACCCAGGCCCAAGAGCTAAACCTGTTTATAAATTCCCATGCGGTATTTGTGAAAAACCTGTCAAGTCAAATCAGAGAGGTGTGCAATGCGAAATGGATGACTGTGGAAAGTGGTTCCATGCAGACTGTATGAAAATGCCAATTGATGTCTACGAAGGGATCTGTAGAGGAAAAGATGTTAGCTGGATTTGCTGTCAATGCGGATTGCCGAACTTTTCGAGCACCCTATTCAACACGATCTCAAGCGACTCTATAAACACCTCTATTGCTACTGAAAACTCCTATAGTATTCTCTCGAGTGTTTCATGTCAGCCGTCAGGAAGTCC